>JADWQK010000009.1:0-190694 GCA_017933935.1 Sesamia nonagrioides
GAGAAATAATGTAGGTAGTCTACAGTATACTATTTACAATTTTACATAGTTTATATAATAAATATACACGTTAAGTGTATCATACTAGTACAATAAATACTTATATACATATAATTAATAAAAATCATAGAAAAGCAAATAAAAAAAAATAATGAAATGCTTTTTTACCATGGTTACCCGTAGGTTCAAAGTTTCAAGAACATGAGACGTCTACTAAATCGTAGTGAGCCCGCGTGTGGACCCGGCCCATATCCGACCACAGAGAGCAGGCCTGTATTCCAGCAGTTGGAATATTAAGTAAATGTAGTAGTACTGATTCATCATCATCATCCCAGCGTTCAGTACCGGTTGCATCCGCGGCCTTCGCGTTGGAGCCCGGGGTCCGCTAGTCCGGTAGTAGTACTGATTATTATGAGTAACTATTGCAACATTTTTGCATTACAACATTTTTATAGGTATAAGATAAAGATACTGAAGCACAACTACAATACCGAAGAACCCGTTAAAAAGACTTATCGTCAAAGCCCTTAAACATTATTTTTATCAATTAAAACGTATATTTTGTTAGTTTGTTTGGAAGAATCCTTAAATTCATCAAAATCTCTGGTGACCCTAACACTATCCCTGTACAGGCGTTCGAACCACACTAACACCAATTACCAAAATTCGTCAAGATTTCTATATCGGCTGTCCTACTCACGTCAATCTGGTACGTGGACGTGTGATAAAGACAAAAGACTCGACCGATAATGCACATGCCGTTGTGAAGTGTAAATAAGTGTTGCTTGATGAACTAAGACAAATTGCTCGATTTACGAAGCTTTTCATAGGAATGCTTGGCTTGCAGAAATTCTTTCACTTACAGTCGAATTGTGAGGACTAATGAAGAATTAATTTGGTTTTCAGTGAGATTTATGTAACACAGGCTGAGACTCTGAAAAAATGATGTTTGGAGTATTTTGGTTTTTGAAAGTATTGAAGTGCCAACTATGTATAATATAGGAAGAACACTTTTGGGTCTAAGAAATAAGCGTGCGTCCATAGTAGTCATTGTCGTTGACAAGACATGATTGTAGTTAATAATTTCTATGTTATGATAATTATGTCATATGAGTTAAGATGATCTAGCTACGTGTGCATATCCTAGATCATGAACGTGTATCGGGTATCAGTAAGTCGAGACTTGAAATCTCGCTCAGTATATTAACATAATATCATAGTTTTGTAAGTTCCTCTATTGGAAGTTATGGGACAGAAATATTTTGTGTAAAGTTAGAAAGTAGGAGGTAGATCATAGAAAACCAAGGAGAAAGTTAAGAATTTAGTTTTCTGTGAGGTAGCCATGTGTTAAGCATAGTTACTAACAGCGAGCTCATTGAGTAACACACTGACACTTTAAATTATGTAGCAATGGGTTTCATTTTGACATTTCAACAATATTCATTGCGTTAGTTACGCTATTGAGCAGACACATTTTTCGAACGTAATTATGGAGTAATGAATAATGATTAGCATAATCCTTCAAAATGAAATCCATTGATATGATAGTGTGTTATGCAATTAGGATGCCGCTCCCTGAAGCAGTCTGCAGTCTACTAGAAAGTTACTGCTTTTCATTGTGCTGCATGTTGCTAGTCAAAATAATTAAGTTCCAGCTCTTTTTCTCCCCTCATTTTTCAAAATTCAACTTTGCCCAATTTATGGGAGAAACGAATTATGCTTCAAAATTGCCGCTTTACCAAGTTCGTTTTGGGACTCCCGCCTAAACCGCCCGAAAACAAGAACTATGAAGCAACAAGTATTAAATATTTCACCAATAAGTACAAAGTTTCAAGGAATTTTGCCAAAATTAACAACAGAGAAACATTGGTGCTTGATTAAAAAGGAAAAGGGGCAAGCAAAAACTGCCATGACTGCCTATAAACAAAATGAAGAGGCCGTGCGCCGCGCCAGTCAGCCAGTTCACGACATGAAGTTTCTGAATAATGTGAACAGCAAGCATAGTAATCTTAATAAGCTGTTGCTATCAGCAGCTGCAGTCCCAAAGGAGACCACTTTCTCAAACGATCATAAAAACTGTTTTCTTGTAAGAGTAGTCAACTGTCGTCAGATTCTTCATGTGTGGAGTGTACAACAAGAACGCATCGCTAGTAAATCTAGAATTCGGACGAAACTTGTCGGCAAGGGCAGGTTTGTTCGAAATTTTACAATTTAACATGAAAAGCTTATTCATTTATAAATTACAAACTATCAAAAACAAATAAGTTATATTGGAATCCATATGGTATAGTTCACAATTTATAAAGTAATGATATTCACATAGTTATGGTGACATGAACTTACGGACGACAGTAGGTCAAGCTACCCGAAATTGTTAAATATTGTCAATGAACTTCGACCCTTACCTAATACTTTAGAGATAAAGATGAAAATCCAATAAAGAAATATGACTGATTGTAGTAGCTTGATGTCCTGTCGTCTGTACATTAGTAAAGGTTGTACTTTGGATGCTACTAACTTGTTATATTGGCTCTTGTAATATGTAAGAGATGCTCCAAGGCTAGCTCTTCTCATTTAACAAAATGTCAAGTATTCGCTACAATATTACTCCAGCTCCACGTCCCAGTACCGTGTAGCATTAATAAAATTAATAAGAAACAGGCTTAGCGATGATTGATCACGCTGGCGGCGACGCGGGCGCGGGCGGGAGTTGCCAACTTTTTGAATCAATCATGGGAGCAGCTGGCGCGGGCGCGGTTTATAATCACCGCTGTTTGTATAGCTCGCAATTAAACGTTAATTGATTCAATACACTTTATGAACTTACTATGAACTTCTAGGTGTTGAGGCAAACTGTTTAAATAGGAATTAGTAAGTGAGATGATAATGTTTCTGATCAGTTATACACATGTTCTTGGCATTATAAAAACATAAGCCAGTCCATAATGTATAGTGGAGCTGTTCAGCAGACTGACCATAGTACGAGTTGCGACAGAGGAATATGAAGCCTAGACGTTGCCGCGTCGCCAAGTTGTACTTGTACGTACATAGGTAAGTAGGTATATCCCACCACGACGTATCTACATAACATTTTGTCCTCATTCTTATAACAATAAAAAAAAGATATTTCCGGAACACAATAGATAACATAACAAAATACGATGCTCTTATCCGATCTTATATATTAGAACAGCAAATAATAATAAAAAGACTGAAACTAGAGTCGTATATCAATTCGAACAGAAAAGTTCTCGAAGCTCCCACAAATAGTGAGTTATTTTTCCAATTTGCTGTTAACAAACACATTCGGTGAGTCTTGCCAACTTTACGCATAACTTGATGGAGTTCACAAACTTGCCATTTTTCCGGCCCCCTTCAACTGGACCACATGTCGAGAACAGGACTCTGCCTATTTACATGCAAATTGCTTGACGTCGACAGATTTCTTTTCGATATCCCCCATCTTTGGTCTGCATAACTTTCGACAGTATACATAATTCATTCAAAGCGGACGGTGGCGATCTTTTTTATTAGTTTCCTATTCAGATTTTACTTTGGTTTACGAGGACTCGCTGAAAAGGATTTGATGCGATGCAAATAAATTGAAATTTGTTTTAAGCGCCACCTAGTTTCTCGGTGTGAAATTAGTTTCACAGTTCCCGAGAGATGGCGCTGTGTGTCCTGACTGCATAGAAAATGTAAAGCAGTTTGTGATGAATATTAATTTCTGTACTTCTGTAGATTTTATTTCCTTTTAGCGCATTACGGTGCTCTGTGCGCCTCATCAAGCAAATTACGTCTTCATATCTCGGAATTCCAAATTTATTTGCATTTGAAACAGTGAATGGTGCAGCGGTGAAAGGTCCGCAATTTGCTCCCCGCATAAAGATAGAGAAAATTAATAACAATTTCGAACAAACTTTGTCGATTTAGTAAATTAAAGATTTGTTCTTAAAGTTTAAAATTGCTATTCGTTTCTTTTCTTACAGGGTGGGCAGACTTCAAAAAAGTATGACTTATATTTTTTATTATTTTTGTATAGTAGAAGTAGGGTTACTAACCGTACCTACTCTTAAATAGGGTATTGTACTTTTTAAATACCATGATGGGGAACTCTAAAATCTGTTACTATTATTGTTAATAGAGTATGTTAAAATACTTTTTTATACAATGTTTACTACAGGTTACCTACTAGTTGCAGTCATGTAATATTTAAAACCAAAAAGTCAAATATTTACTTTAATACTTATGTTGATATCCCCGATTCTGTCAAATTGTGCAGTGCTGCACACCCCCACCCACCCTATTTGAAGTTAAACAAATATCAACTTTATTTTGATCCCGAAGTCGACTAACCAAGTCGACTTTAGAGTGACAATTACAAAAAGTGAAGTAGCGCAAACCGAAGTTATATCACCATAAACTTATATCTATGTTGGTTTACATTTTTGTTACAAGTAAGTCGGAATTACAGATAAAGTTAGTTTTCTTACAAAATACGGAATTGCAAACAAGGGTTGATACGAACTCGTAGATTGTGTATATGCTATAATAATAGTTAGATCGATTCAAGTAGTAGCGTCACGGTCACTGCGGTTGAAAATGTCCGCCACAAATAAATTTCTTATTGTTTCTGATGTGTGTAGTCAACGTGTTGATCAATGTTCACATTAATTATTTATTTTTATCAATGCCTTTAACTAACAATATGGTTTTGCTATTGAACTTATATTTTAACACAACTTCCATCTCCCGTATGGTCTAGTGGCTAGGATACCTGGCTTTCACCCAGGAGGCTCGGGTTCGATTCCCGGTACGGGAAAATCTTTTTGCATTTACAACTTACCTTGCTATCAAAATTATTTTGTGTGCGTAGACTTTTTCTTCGTTGGCTCCGAGGATGAAAACGATATCTGCAGAGTCTTGGTCTTCCGACAGCCGCTGTAAATCTCGCAGCAGGCCTGGCAAGCCAGCCCGCTCCACCGACGCAGTGCAACAAGTGCCCGTCACCCTATTCGCCATTGGCACTTGCTGCTTCTTTTTGATTGGATAAATTTTGACTACCTTTTATGACGTATTTTCGTAATCTATTGCCGGTCGACAGCAAAAATTTAAAGAAAGTTCACAACAATCACAGAGATTAGAATAACAAAGTGTTATTAGTAGCAACACACAATAACAAGGAAATGGCGCGGGAACGACACAACTGTGAGTTAACTGTGAAACTAACTGACACGGGTACCACAAGAAAACACACACATCACAGTTTGTCACTTCATTAAGTTATTTATAGAAAACATTAGATTTGCAAATCGTAAACTCAAACCTTAGCTTGTCAACATAACCTCAAAGTGCTTCAACTTTAAACAACTTGAACTTGACTAAGAAATGGTTTCCAACTATTCTTTGTAGTCACAGAGCTTCGTATAAAGGATAAAACACTGTGTATATTGTGTTTCGGGTTGAAATCGGCCTCACAGGTACCAAACAGGTTTTCATTAAACTCAGGTAGACGCTTCTATTAATATTTCTATCTTTGTCATACATTCTTTGGGTGTTTATGTAGTATATGTCTATTTCAACCTGTGTAGCAAGAGCCTCCGTGGCGCAATTGGCTAGCGCGTTCGGCTGTTAACCGAAAGGTTGGTGGTTCGAGCCCACCCGGGGGCGTTCTCTTTTTGTTCTTCTTACGCGAATCTTTGGGTTTTATTTTGCATTCAGTGGTTAGGTAGTGTACGCAGTATTTGTTTTGTGTGCTTGTTTTATTTCTTATGCTGATCTTTATTAAGTATCTATACCTACTTCGGTATTTTTTTTGAATTTTAGTAGGCACTAAATATAATTACAAAATAAAATGAACATAAATATCCTTTCAGTTTTTAATGAACTTTGGGAGGATAAGTATAATACAATTGTAGTAAAATAACTATGACGGTAAATCAAGTACCTACTCGGCTTAGTAACGGCTTAGCTAGAGACTATAGGACATGCAGAATACCTGCCTGCCTAAAGAATACGTAAGTATACGTAGGTACCTTAAATAGGCACAGTCTACAGTTGCATTGCATTTGCAGCTGTCACCAAACACTCAAAACCGCGCGGTAATGCCTCACGCGGCAATTGCTCACACCATTATTCGGTGCCAAAATGCAACTGTACGATATTTAACGCGAGGAAGTCAACTCGCAGATCGTAGACGTGACAGATCGGAAATTGCAACCCGTCAACCGCGGTGGCACGACCCGCGTGTCGCCGGGCGTCGGCACTTGTCGGCTATGTTCGTCAAACTTCGGAGCAACGGTTCATGGCGTGGTTTGAATTTGGAATTGTGTTTTGAATAATGGAAATTATATAGTACAATAGGTACTACTGTTACTTTTTCTATGTACATCTCAACAGTACAGCGAGCGTAGCAATGGGACGTAATTATAATAGTAAATGAAGTACCTACTAAGAAATAAACTGAAGGATACATAACATTCTATCATCAGCCTTTAATGTTCTCACTATTGGGAGTTTGGGACTGGGACAGAGACAGGAAAAGATTTGGGAGGGAAATGAAGTTACAATACATAACTAAATCTTCAGAAAAGTGTTCATTCATATTCCCTGGGTAAAAAAATAAAATAAGAAAAAGCGATTATTTTTAATAATAACTTAAGCTCTCGCCACCAGAAAAACACAAAGTTTTGTTACCACCCGACACCTTTGTATTCCATGTCCGTGCTGCGAATTTTTTTCAACCACGAATATGCGGCCACAATTTCGCACAAACATAATATTTAGTTTACTATTGAACGCACCAGAGCTTCAATTGGCGCGTTGTTAGGAATGTGTGTACAGCAGCCGGCGCACGTCGGGCCTGCAGCCGGACCGCGGACGGCCGCCGTCCGGCGTCATCCGGCCGGCTACATTATTCAACTGTCATGCATATGGTGACTCCAATTCTACGCTTGTTAGTTTACATCACATTTAGTTCAGCAAAGAACAAACAAAGTCTAATAAAGCAAAAATTTCGTATTTGCACTCTATTTCGAAATGGGTTTTAAATTCTATCGAATTATGCGTGAAATTCGCGTTGGGGCATACATTTTAATGATGGACGATTGTGGATTCCCATCATGTTTGGAAGCCATTGTAATTTTAGGAAAATGTTTTTTTTGTGATATTGATATAAGAAGCGAGGATGCACCTATCATGTAGAGATGAGACGAAAGGTCCATTCTAACCAATAACAATCTACAGCCTACACGAGGGCATCTCGCGAGTCCGGGATACGATTTATAGCCAAAAACGAGAGCACATTAAATTAACCTAGAATTGCACAATAAGCAGGCACGGTCCGCACACGGACTATCATAATTCTAACGGCGTTTATTTTACCAGATGTACCGATATTTCATGGCCTGTTAACTACC
Organism: Sesamia nonagrioides; assembly: GCA_017933935.1. Lineage (NCBI taxonomy): Eukaryota > Metazoa > Arthropoda > Insecta > Lepidoptera > Noctuidae > Sesamia > Sesamia nonagrioides. Next base: position 7,419 of record JADWQK010000009.1, read on the forward strand.
TCGTCGACAAGTATATTGCGCTGAACAGTCTGGTTTCTGTGAACGTCACCATACATTAGTGGGATTTACTAAATAATTGTAAAATAAGAGGCCTGTATGTCGATAATAATTCTATCAGTTTGTTTTCATTGCGCCGGAGTGGCGCGGGAACTGCGCTCCAACTGCGTTGTTGACGCTTTTATGTTTCTATTGATGTCAGTATATTTGCCCTTTATTTATGGGTGTCAAGGTTAATGTTCAGTCTAACACTGTGTTCCTGTAAGTGGAGTTTGAGTAAACAGTTGAACACAATGTCGAGTGATTGGTGTTCCTCAGTCGTATCTCAATTCTTGGAATCTGCATCATCCCTGGGCTGTGGACACGATACGTTAATTACAGTACTACTGCTACTCTATTTCTCTTTGTACATTGAATTTATAAACCGGACTCCACTGGATATTATTTAGTGGATCCATTCTGTAAAAATGTCGTCATCAAAACGTATGTGATCTGAGCCTCAACTGGCCTCAAGTCAGTCGTGAACTCGTGACTTTACCTTACTAAAGACAATCCCTCGATTGAAACTCTGATTAACGTGTTTACATGTTGTTACAGTGAATGGTTTTCAATTCAATTCGTTACTTGTATTATGCTACAATCAAAACATTACTTTCTCTTTTCTTTTTAACCGACTTCAAAAAGAAGGAGGTTACTCAATTCGACCGTATATATGCTTTTTTTTATGTTTGTTCGCGCATAACTTCGTCGTTTATGAACCGATTTTGATCATTCTTTTTCTATTGGAAAGAAGACATTCCCAAGGTGGTCCCATGATAAGGATATCAGGGTTTGATGGTGGAAGACCAGAGAAAACAATGGAAACCTTCAAAAATTGTAGGGGCGACTAGTGCATTTCTTAGCATTTTCATTAAGTATTTTAAAGCACTACAATTTAATAAAGGTCTGGAGTAGATGTGATGATGGAGCCGGGAGACAGTGAAGGAACTCCTCAACAATTCACAGCAGCTACCTTGTGTTTGTGCTTGAATAATTTGTATTGACAAGAACCTTACACCTAGATGGGTGGTGACTGTCATTAGAGTGCTGATGATGATGACAAAGGTCAGTTCAGGGAACTCCGAAACGATTTACAGTAGCTACCTTGTATTTGGACTCAATTCATTTATATTGATGAGACATGTGCACCCATTGGGTTAAAGGCAGTTGAGGGAATACTTACGGGTAAAAATTAAAGTAAACAAAATTAGGTACGTCGTTCCTTCGGACGCTGACGCAAATATAGTTGGCCATATTTGCGTCAGCTTCCAGTCTGACCGGATGCAACTGAATACTTTTATAGTACTTACGTACTATACAATAACGTGTATACGTATATGTATAGTACTTTTAACAACTAAAAAGTGTAAAATAAAAACTTTTTTACAAAAAAACAACCGGCTTCCAAAAACCACTACAAAGGGAAAAATAACTAATTTCGGAAGTCGGTGTCAAAAATAAATATACAAAACCAAAGACACCGATTTCCGAAAATAGTTATTTTTCCCTTTGTAGTGGTTTTTGGAAGTCGGTTGTTTTTTTTTTGTAAAAAAAGTTTTTTTACTAAACAACACCATTTGTTTCTAAACAAATCGTGTTGACTTGTAAAGTCACCTCAACACCTCACTCCCTTGACTTAGTATTGTACCTATATGTACACATATTATGGTAATAATATATTTCTGTATATAAGTTGCATATGTATTTGTTTAACTAGATTTAAGTTTTTTTTTTGTTTATCATGGTCCTCTCAACGCTAGTCAAAGATTGTGAAGAGATTATATGGCACTCACCATCCTTTTTGATTAGAAGAGTATGCCCAAGGCAGTCCGCCGTTGTACCTTTTATGTATGTAGAGTTTAAATAAATATTTCGACAGCCTCTGTGGCGTAGCGGTAGCGAACGCGGCCGTTGCGCAAGGAGGCGCCGGTTCGATCCCCGCACAGTGCAAATATTTGTATGCATGAATATGAATATTTGCACTGGTCTGGTCGTGCCTCGGAAAGCACGTTAAGCCGTTGGTTCCGGTTGCCATACGAACATCTAGTGGCAGTCGTTACGGGTTGTTGGAGCCCTCAAAAATCTAACAATTGGTCTAACTGCAATGCTTGGATATCGCCTTCGGGTTGTGGAGGTCAGACGGCAGTCGCTTCACGGAAAATATCGAAGTTTAGCCAAACTCAGCAGTTAAACTGGTAAAGCGGACCCCAGACTCCAAAGCTGAAAGGGTTGCGGATGCGACTGGGATTAACGCTGAGATGATGATGATGATGATGAGTTTAAATAAATATTTCTACGGATCTTCGTGGAGTCTCCGACTTGCACATTGTTCTAAGTATTACAAAACTAGCTAGAACAATCAAAATAGAACAGCACAAATAACTAGAACTGTATTTAACAAAATAATCCGTAACGGAAATCCGACCCTAACTAAAAAAAGACGAATTTAATAAAAATAAAAATCAAACATGGCTATCATTTACGACGGGCTCTGTTCAAATATATGCGATTGTATCAATCACTGTCGAGGGCCACTGCCGAAACATCCATGTTTGTTCTAGATAATATCGTCAATAAGTGGATTATGGTCATTCTGAGCTGCACATCCCGTGTTTGTTAACACGTGTAAACTGAGATAGCGCCGGGCTAAGTAAATACACTGTTTGTCGTTCAATATCTTCGGATTAAAGTCATCGTTCATGATTCCATATCGCAAACTCACCGTTCATGTTGAAGTGGTATTATTACTTATTATTTTATAATGTTTGTGGTTATTTGTGGCTTGTATTACACGGTTGTGTCGTGTATGTAGGTACTAAGGGTGAGTTCAATATGAAGTCAATTGGTTTGGTAATTCATTGTTCATTAAAAAGTGTCGTGTTTTTTTAAAATTTTTATATGGGTATGGCCTTCCGAGATTCGCTCATTTGTGAATGTTCCCTCCCTTACACAACAAAGCAAAAGTCCCAATCAAAGTCAAACAAATTCCACAATTAGCACTCAGGACGAACAATCAAACTCCACGCGCCGAAGACAACAAGCATGACGAGGGGCTTATTGTACGGAAATAAGAAAACCAATTAAAGCTGAGTTCTAAACGTCACCTAACCGTTGAATATGAATGGCGGTCGGGTCGGGCGAGCGGCCGAGTGGAGCCACGCACTCGCCCTGATGCGATCTGCCCGCAATTATACCACAAAAGAATCAATTACACGCCCGCGCGGCAGTCGCGCACCGGCAAAGCGAAAAGAAAACAATATTGCACTCGCAACGTTTAAACTCTTCACCGTTTCTGAGCCTTACCTTGTGACGTAGCAGGGCTAGGAGCCGATAGATCTGCGGAGGTTTTGTTTCCAAAAATGGTGAAAGGTTTTTGGAACGATTTCATGAGTAAGTGAATATGTGAGCGGTTTCCTTGGGTCGCACAGTATTTTCGTCGTCTTCTGAGATACGTCTTTGTGGTTTCAATTGAGGTGCTGGTTACCAGATATGGGCATATTTATATAATAAAAGAAAACAGCGAGTAAGTAGAGGAGCAAAAGCAGCCATAGCTATATAAGCTATCTCTACCACAGGCAACGGAAAAGGCCCCTTATTATGGTCAGTTGGGCAGGTGAGAATCTTTTCGTCTTTGAACAATGTGCAAAATCAGAAGAAGCGATTTTGCGATCTATAGTTTCTCTCAGTTTACGCAATTAAGGACCACGTTGATTCGTCACAAACTCACACACGCATACGTTTGCCGCCGCCACACAAACGTTTGCCAAAATCAGTTGCGCGTCAGCGCGCCGCCTCTAAATCTTTATCAGTGCCGCGGCTCGTCTCGCGAGTTTGGTCCTCATCTCTTTGAGGTGCAGATCAAAGCATACGCGCTTCTATTAGCCCTGATTACAGCGACGCACTCGACGGTGCCCGTCCCCCGACCCGCGACCCCGCCCCGCCCCTCGCGGGCTCATTGTCTCCCCGCGACCGCGACGGGTAAAGTTAAGATGCGTTGTAGTGTCATTGCAACTTTAATTAGCTTTGATAGTGAGGCGCCGACGTTTGACGTATGTAGGTTCGCGGCACTTACGCTGCGATGGCTGCATAGTCTAGGCTCAGTGGAGTATAATCGTCTATTTTAGTACACAAGTAAGGACGTCAATAAAGGAAAAAGCGATTGCTTGGTACTTGTGTGAGCTAGCTCTTTGATAACCTTAGTTAATTAGTAAAGATCAACGGCTCCGTCCACGTGACGAGACGGGACTAGACACTGTTGATTGTCAGCTCCAGATGATAATGGTCTATTTTGAGCCAATTTAGAAGTGCCTATATTAGAATGCTAAAAGAAAAGAATCTTTATTGTCTTGAACAGCAGAGCTCATTATTATCTCGGTGGTATAGTTCAATCTTTTATACACATGTTTTAATTCGAACTTATCAGTAATAAATGAATTTTATCAAGTCCTTATCGCGGCGTGCTACCTACTTGGGAAATATTTATAGATTAGAGACTTATGTATTGTTGTTAATAGCGATGCCAGTCACGATCAGACGCCAGTGTATCAAGCTCTTAGGTCCGTATTCCAGAAGGAAACTCAAGCATTGATCTCTACTTAAACATTACTTAAAACTAGTTTCAACCAACAAAATGGCTTGAAACGAGACTTAAGTAAAGCTTGAGTTTTGAGTGACGTTCTGGAATACGGATCTTAGACTCCGTCTGATCTCTTAAATGATTTTCAACTGTATCGCTAAATAATTATAGGCACTTACATATTAGCTTGTTTGGGAAAATTCGACAGTTTCGGTCTTAGCTAGCTTCACATACATTTCGTAAAAACATAAAAAATACATCTAATTAATCATTAGTTATGCCCACTGAATAATTAGTGGCATTTTTATCTTTTTACTGCCTTACGGCCTATGGATTCTTAAGACTTAGGCCCGGTGTTATGATCTGTAATTATAATCAACCATTTGTTAAACAAACAAACAAAGAACTATTTCTTTCTTTGTTTGTTTAACAAATGGTTTAGTAGTGTATTTTTTTTTTGTAATCCGTGCAGGAACATTTTTTTTTTTTTTAATAATTATAAACTAGTGCTTGACTGCAATCCCGCCTGATGGTAAGCAGTGATGCAATCGTTGAGTGTAAAGCGCACTAGTTTATTAAGCCTATTCACTTAAAAAACTTAGGAATAGGAAGGATGACGGCAGTTGAGCGAGCTGATGCAATGTTAAACCCAAGACCAACAGGACCAAACGATGCTGCGCTAGAGGGAGATTGATCTGGAGACTCTCCACGACCAAATTCCCGACACAACAACATTTGGCGGATCGTACCCGCCACACATCGCAACACAACTGCTCAGACCCGTCCTCCATACGGCTTCACCAGACATCATAAAACTAAAACATAACTTGTGCACTAAAGTCAGTGATATTCACAATGTTAACACCAGAAATAAGGCCAAACTACGAGTTCCTTTCACCGATTTCATAACTCATTTGTTGGTCTTGGCTTCTTTGCTAGACATGGCTTTAAAGCCCAAGTAAAATGAAACCTCTGTTGACGATTAACGATTTATATGCTAGGCTATGCGTTTTGTTATTTCGCACGATCAACTGTAGCGTCGGTGGTGTAATGGTCAGCATAGTTGCCTTCCAAGCAGTTGATCCGGGTTCGATTCCCGGCCGACGCACACTTTTTCTTTTTTTAACTTATTCTAAGTACTTTAGATAGATTGTTTTTTGAAAATGACATTGTCCACGAGTAGGACAATGCAAAAACAAAAACATTATGATATTACTTAACTATATTTAATATAATAGTTTGAACGTGTTTAAACGTATAGCATCATATTTTGATTTGATGGTACTCCACTACCAAGAAACGAGTTTCGTCTAGTTTAGAGTTTTTAAAAATTTGCTGCCTACTTCAGTTTTTATATAAAATTTAGAAGACAATAAAGCTTGAGATTGAGCTGCTCGCTCTGCTAAGCAATGTCATTATGCAATACTTATGCGTGATTATGCTACAATTATTCATTTTCATTAGTGTTTTTTTTAAATCACGTAGATTGATTGTTATGTACAAAGCAAACACATATTGTTATTGTAAAAAAAATCATTTTAATGTCTGGACTTGAAAAAAGACGATGATCCCTGAGTTTATTTCGGCTTTTCTTCTCAAAGGTAGGAAATGCCGGCTCCAGCTAGTTCAGAAAAATATGACGTGTAAAAGTGATCAGTAATCCTACTTGCTTAATAAACGATTTCATTTAATTTATCTTGTTCCAAAAATATAAGTATTGAATTGTATATTTATTGTGTCGGGCCCATTGCACAGTCAAGCGTCTGTCTGCTACGAAGTATGTACAAACTGACCTCTAATTATACACACATCAAAAGTGTCTAGGGATCAACATATATTTTTGCAATAACTTTTCTCCTGATTGATATTAATTAAAATTTTCTTTAAGGATTCATCAAATAAAGTGTTTTCGTTTGTCACAGTAACGATAAACCAAGTCACCTTTGCATTAATAAAGAAATTTGCCATTTTCCTAATAAAGGGATATTTGACATTTGAACCACTAACACAAAAGTTCGAAAAAAAGACTGAAATAACAGTTTTCTCTAAAATTTTATTGGGTAACTTAAACAATTAATAATCCGTGTTTCTACCGCGAACACTAACAACACAAGAACATCGGTTTGGCATACTCAAAATGAGTTCATCCAAATCACGCTGTGGAATGGCCGCCCATGTTCGTTGCAACAACAAAAAAAGGTCTTCTTGCGACTGGATACCCTCCATATTCGGCAGAGCTCTTCTCTGTAGCATATCCCATGCATGCTCAATCGGGTTCAAGTCTGGCGACTGAGCAGGCCAGGGCAGGACATTGATGTTAGCTGCGGCGAGAGTCTGTCTTACAACTCTTGCGGTGTGCGGTCGTGCATTATCATGCATTAACTGAAATAAGGGACCGATTTGCACTTGTAGAGGAACGATGACGTCTGATACAATCGTTTCAGCATAAATTTGAGCGTTGAGGTTGCCTCTGATCCAAATCAACTCAGTTCTTCCGCCGATCCAAATACCCGCCCATACCATGATGGTTCCACCACTATAAGGATGGACTTCCTGGCAGGATTTTAATCGCTGTTGGCGTCCAGGGGTTCTCCAGTGTCGTATACGTCTTGTATCCGGTCTCATACCAAAACGAGACTCATCAGAAAAGCACACGAAACGCCATTGTTCTTCTGCCCAATTTCTGTGTTCAAGAGCCCATTGATATCGAATCCTACGATTGTGCATTGCTATAGGTGGTACCCGTAGCGGTCTTCGGGAATGAAGGTTCACTTCATGCAAGCGGTTTCTGACTGTTTGGTCGCTAATTAAGTTCCCTGAAGAGTGATGAAGCCTCACGGCTAACATCATGGCAGTTATTGTTGGAGCTCTTCGAGTTAAGATTTGAATGTATCGGTCTTGTCTCCGTGTGGTGCAGCGATACCGTCCTCCATGGCGCTCAGCCACGGTACCAGTGCTTCGGTAACGTGTCCAAAGTCGACTGATAACACTCTGACTTGTATTCAGAGCTAAAGCCACAGTACGTTGCCGGGAACCAGCTTCTATCATTCCCACGGCTCTGAGCATTTCTTCCCTGCTTAAATGACGTCGCCGCTCCATAATAACGTTGGTTTTAATCAGTAGTAGGGAAACAGTAGCACTAATAATGTCTTCAATGCGTTGTATGTTTTTATAGGGAAAATATTGACAGCTGATTTTCATCTTTTACTCGAATTTGATTCACAGTTCCTGATTCAAATTATGAAATGCACCAAAAAGGATTCATATAAATTTATAAAATCATAAATTTATTACAAAGCCACATCTCAATCTCAAGAAATCCGCATAAAAATGCTTGATCCCTAGACACTTTTGATGTGTGTATCTAGATTCCGTTAACAGTGTGATGAGTGATGCTGAGCCACGTGGTTTCACCTTATATGCATCGTATACCAAGATAAAATCTTCGTTTGGTAGATTTTGCGTGAATTACTTGTTTTTTTTTTTTTTTAATTAGATGTCTGTTATTTATCTAAATTAATATCAAGTTCAAAATAATTTTATAACAAAAAGTATCAATGCGATACTACAATTACAATAAGGTAACATATTGTATTAATTTGTTTCTCAACGCACCAATAGATGGCGTCACTTGGTCCATGTCAATCTAATACTGAACTAATGTTACCTCTACCATGAGCTGCTATCCAAAAAGTGTATATGGAGTAGATTTCGATAAAGCTTTTACCATGACTTTTCACCTCGATAGAACGTGTCATCTTAAGTTTTGTTGCTGTCTTTCTAAGTATTATGAAGAGTGAACGACTTAATTATATGACAGCCGACTAAATAGAAAGGTTTGAGTTTAGTTAACTACTTAAGATAATTTAGTCGTTATTTCTTTGGCACGCTCTACAGCCTGAAAAGATTGACTAATTTAAAATTGTGATGTCATTTGATTCGTCGTTATTGAGTGAGTGACACCAACTGTATTAAAATTTCTATACATATAAACAAAATGCTAAATTTATAGGCGCCTATATAAAAAAACCTGGGATCTTTCTGGACTACATACATAAGTGCATCACAAATACATTGGTCATACATATGTAAAATGAATGAATGAATTGTCTAGCATTTTTGCTGAACTGGACCTTTTTGGTACAGCCGCGAGGCACACTTTGATGTTTTTTTTCCAATTTTTACATCGTTTTTTTTTACTAGGTATAATCTATTTGATTTTATACAATATGTAAAGAAAACCCTGTCCGATCCGTGAAGGTATTGTTAGGTATCGTTAACTGATTCTAATAATGCCTACAAAGCCGGGCTAAACTTAAAAAAAATCCCCAAAAAAAAAAATATTATTTCGAAAAAGCGAGGTAACTTAATGCATGTGCGGTAGGCAACCCGATAGCCCCGCCTCCCTTCACCCGCGCATACATGCGCGGGAAAAGGGGGGCAGGGCATGCGGCACGTGGTCGCATCGCTATTCGCTCCGTCACAAATGGTGTAGTCAGTTTTTTTAAAATTACCAAATTTCGGGGAAATTGGAATTAATTCCCGGGAAAAAAAGATTATTTCAAAATTCATTATTATTGTTACTGTGATGATTATGTACAATTTTATATTATATTTGGTCAAGTGTTTACCTAACCTTTATTATCCTTATGGGTCGGACAGGGTTTTCTTTACATATTGTATTTGTTGCTGCCTGATGTACCTTTATTTTAGATATATTGTGTGTGTATTGTGTTGTGTGTGTGCTGAATAAATGTATTTTCTTTCTTTATATCTTTCTAACTTAGAAACGTTATTAATTTTTGTGACTAGTGGGGGTGGCTTTGGGAACTATTACTTTGTAAATTATCACTAAGCAAATCCGGAGCTATTGTTTTTCCAGGGTCACATCGGCCAAGGGAGTAGCTAGCTGCTATTAGCTATTCCTGTGGGCGCTGTGTACGGAAAACCCATACCTCAACTTTTGCTTTGACAATTGAACAAGTAAGAGCTGAAATATTACAACCCTTCACAGGGGTTGTAGAGAGAGCGACAAAATCAATTAATTGGATCATAGTTGATGAAATATCGGTGATTTTCAATGCAACATTCCGCCTGATGGTAAGCAGTGACGCAATCATTGATGGTAAACCGCACTAGTTTATTAAGAGCCTTTTCACTCTAGCCTTGAAGACACTCAAATTGTAGTCCGACGGAAACATCGCCGCTGGCAAATTGTTCCAGTCCCGCGATGTACGCGGTATAAAGGAGGAGGCGAAATGCTCCGTCCGGATCGTAGTTGTGTTAACAACGTAAGGGTGGAAACTCGCCGTGCGATGGGTCGTCCGGTGGTGGAACGGAGATGGGGGCATTAAATCATGCAATTCCCTCGCACACTCACCAAAATGCATCCTATAGAACACTGAAAGGCTGGCTACTGTACGCCTGTGCTCTAGGCTTTGGAGACCATCTTGAGTTAAATCAGGGTCGCCAATCAGCCTCTTCGCATGCCTCTCCACTGAATCAAAAGTGGCCAGGTGACACTTTGCAGCACCAGCCTAAATGTAGCAGCAGTACTCCTAAATAAAATTACACACGCACGGACCTGTGCTTTGTACAACATTAGAAGCTGCCGGGTGTGAAGTACCGCCGGACCTTTGCGATGACGCCAAGTTTCCTGGCAGCCACCTTGGCCTTGGACCCAATGAACCGCCCAAAGTTTAGGTTCGAGGAAATCTCAACTCCCAAAAGCTGAAGGCGGTCGTCGGTACATTCCAAGGATACATTTCAAAAAGTAGGAGCCAAGGTGAACGGGCTCCTTTTGGCGGTGAAAAGACACGCTTGTGTTTTGGCGGCATTGAATGCTACAATATTGGCATCTTATGCAGTTACCGCCACTCTCCAACATCACAGGTGGCGCTAATAGCTTTCGACGAATCTCTGGTAATAGTTTCATTTCTGCGCGATGTATCAACACAAAACATGAGGCAGGCGGGAGATAATACGTTTGTAAACGTCCTGAACAATATCTGTTTTGATGAATTGACAATGGACCAACGTGCAATGTTGAGAATAACCTTTAAATATTAAAGGAAACTAATTACCGCGGGGTCGCAGTATATTTTTGGTTCAGTTATGTGGGTACGTAAAAATATTTATTTAAATAAAAAATAGATTGTTATTACCACCACAAATAAACTAAAACTTGCCGTTCAAGTCTCAGTGTCCACAAAACTAGAGAATGTTATATTAGACTAGCTGCGCGCCGCGGTTGCACCCACGTAGGTTTTGATATGCTCCGCTCCTATTGGTCGCAGTGTGATGTTATATAGCCTAAAGTCTTCTTGAATTAAGGGGGGCTATGCAACACAACGTAGCGTGGGACGCCCTTGGGCTAGATGGAGCGACGACATCAAAAAGGTGGCTGGTAGTGGCTGGCGGAGAGCTGCTCAGGATCGAGCTTGTTGGCGTGCCATGAAGGAGGCCTATGTCCAGCAGTGGACGAGTAGGGGCTGATGATGATGATGATGCAACACAAAAATAATTTATTATATATTAGTATAAGTAGATTAAAATAAAAAAAAATCTTTAAATGGAAAACGAAGCTTTGTTTGATCAAAACAAAAAATTAACGACACTTAATTGGTGCTATATTCATTTCATATCAAAGTCGCCATCGTCATGTCGGCTTCGTTATATTATTATGATATCTAAGTAAAAAGTTTAATAAAATTAATTATAATTAAGAAAACAAAACGGCAACCTAAAAATATAACTTACAAACAAGCTCTACATTTCCATTGTGACTTTCTTTTAACTTTAGCATCTACTGGTTTACTTTCTATTGTTCAGCGCTTTGTGAGTAGGCTGCCCCTCTCCCCCGAAGCAACTTGTAGGGCTTATTGTAATATCTATTTCCTTCATCACACCATTTTACCAACAATTTTACTATTCTGTGCCTTGCAAATAATATAATTATGTATTTGTAAAACATTGTCTAACTATGTGAATAAAATTACATAAAAGTATTAAACGATGACTCGCTTAAGAATCAAAATAAAATCAAAGTCTTTTATTTCGGAACCATGTAGTCCATTTGACTAGTATACACATGACTTGAAACTAGTGTTACATCTACCAGAAAAACAATACAAAATATTCATTACTACGCCACAGTGGCATGCAGGCGCTCCCAATGCTTCAGTACGGGGCTGTCCGATCCTATACCATAAATGTAGTTTTCATACACACAATACACAATACATTTTTCTGTATTCTGGTTATTGTTACTTATTGTAATTAGTAAATAACGTTTAGCTACCTGGTTACACCTTCCTTTGAAGCTGAGACACCAAAGTGAATTAGCTTCATAAGACTTCGCCACACTATTTCGCATCCTACAGTTGTACAGTGGAGCACGTCTGCAATTAGGAACAATTTGTGTGGAATACCGTGTTTGCTCCTAGCGCCGGAAATTGTGTCTTCTGTCAATACCGAGGGTGACTGCACTTCTTGTCAAAACTCTTAAAACAGACTTTGTTGCTTAAAGAATAAGAGTGATATTACAATTTTTGTAAGGTACATAATAATTTTGCGTTAGTTTTCGTCTGTAATTGTGTATGATTGTCTTGTAGGCGAGTTATCGGGTATTCAGAAGGGTGAGGGACTCAAACTAAATATTGGTATCTGCGTTTAATATGTGGAAACTAATAATGGGCTCTGTATCTATTGTCAGCAGCGCCTACCAATATTTGTTTTAGTTTGGGGTAGGTTGGGGGCTGTGATTCTTGCTGGTTTCGGAAATTTGCAGCCTAAAGAAGATGCTGATTTATCGATCAATCATAGCAAACATGGTTAGTGGCTTTTGTGTTTCTGCTCTGTGCAGAAAGATTAAAGCACAAATACGGGGTATAAATATTAAGTGGCCGTATACTTGACGGCTACGCCACCACACCACAGGTTTTAAAGCTGAAGTCACTTCACCTCACTACCTTTATAAACCCATCTCCAAGGTACACGGATTTTCTATTCCACAAATCTAGTTCCAGTATTTGTACAAAGTCACTCAGAAATCACGGTTGTGTAAGCGGTCGTACTAAAAACTTTCACTGCACACATGTTCGTTCCTGGTTTTACTACCAAAGGATTTTTATTTGGTCGTGCCATAATCGAAGGTCAGAGGTTATCGATGCGGTGGGCTGAGGGAACTAATTGGCACTCCACGCCACTCGCCTGGCTGATGTGCCGATGTTTGGCGACGCGGCGAGCGAATGTTTTTGTGAGCAACCGTACCACTGAAGTGTGGGTTTACCTTTGGAAAATACGGGGTTTTGGAGGTAAATAGAGGTTATGACAGAAAAATGCCTTGCCTATAGGATTGTGGGGAGCTCGAATGAATATAAATAAGGTCTTTATCAGGCAATGACTACTGCTTCAGTAGAAGTAGAAGCTGGACCAGTAGTGATAGTGCGCCAAATTTGTTGTGTCAAGCAAGACATATATGGTTGCGATTTCCTCTCATGGGGTAGGAGGAAACTTCAGAACGCTGCGAATTATTTCATAATCTTATCTCCGTACATCTATACAGCTGCAGAGTAGTTGCGTAGAACACTATTTATAGCAATAGCTTTTTTGACAATTCAACAATATTCATTGCGGTATTTACATTGTTCAAGAGACAATTGTCCCGGACATAGATGCAATAAGTCTTCAAAATGATTCGTCAGCAAGTACTAAGCGCCTGACTTTTTTGATGATCCTCACTAATAAGGTCACAAGAGAAGGACAAGGACATGTCAACGTTGATAATAATTAATAGGACGGAGGAAGCATAATTTTATTGCTTAGCTCTAAAAGCACCCTATAAGCTATGAAAGTAAAGTGTCCTGTAACTCGTTCATTCATTCTTCCCTCCTCCGTTTCCATCCGCCGGTTTCCGGTTCCATTGCTTACTAGACTCTAATATATTCTTCCGCTGTGCCGGTAATATATTCGTGCTTTGAGCACTAACCACAGCATCTACAGCTCCACTTGAGCTGAGTTAGTTCTCCTCGAGTCGGTCTCCAAAGCCTAGAGCACAGGCGTAGAGTAGCCAGCCTTTCGGTGTTCTATAGGATGCATTTCGGGGAGTGTGCGATGGAATTGCATGATTTAATTCCCCCATCTCCGTTCCACCAGCGGACGACCCGTCGTACGCCTGGTTTCCACCCTTACGTTGTTAACACCACTACGATCCGGACGAAGCGTTTCGCCTCCTCCTTTATACCGCGTACATTGAGGGACTGGAATAGTTTGCCAGCGGCGGTGTTTCCATCGGACTACAATTTGAGTGTCTTCAAGGCTAGAGTGAATAGGCTCTTAATAAACTAGTGCGCTTTACCATCAACGACTCCGTCACTGCTTACCATCAGGCAGGATTGCGGTCAAGCGCTAGTTTATAATATAATAATAATAAAAAAAAAAAGTTGCTCAGACTGGATGCAGTTGTCCAGACAACCAGACGAACAAATTGTTTGTGAATTATTATTGATCGATTTTAGCTTATTCCAGCTTATGAGAACACACATTACCTACTCAAGCTATTTTTCTTTCCTTATTAGATTATAGGATCTGAATCCTGAATCCTATTCATATTCTATTCATAATCTATTTTTTCTATGTTAAATCTTTCCGGACTGTCTCAAAACAGAGAGGGTTTTTGTAGAAATAAAATTTGATTTATCTCGAGAGGGTCAAAACAACACAAAGCTATATTAGATATGTAATCTTTGACACAGGTCGACGTTGATGTCCAAAGAAACGTCTTCAAACCCGTCTGCTGAATATTCCCTCATGTTAAACCCATACATGATCCTGTGAGATAAGATCTGCGAAGTTTTAGCGGCGTTCATTCGCGGGCGTCTCGAGACGATTGCGATGTCAAACAGAGATAGCACAAATGTGGTGAAAGGATGTGGGTCGCGCCCGCGGCTCCGAGGACCTATTCCGAACTCCCAGCACGGTGGCGATACGAGGGTTTAAATAGTGCTTTGGGGAAACTGTTTCGATGTTAGATATCGGATGGATAAATTCGACAATGACGTTGAAACTATGCTCTTTAAGAAAACATTCGTTTTATGTTATAACTATACGATGACATTCGATTATTTTATGAGGTTTTTATAACTTAAACTAATAAAAATTTTGCTTGGCCCTGAAAAAAAAAAAACTTTGACAATTTGGACTCGGGACCGAAATCAAATTAAGTAACCTATAGAAATAGAAGTATTACATACTGCTGAAAGGTCATATTTCTAGGTCTGAACATTTATATCGAGTAGGTGAGGTACATTATAATGTGTCCAACGTTATAACTTACATTCATACATATAGTCACGCCTTCTTTTAGTAAAGGTGAACAGAACGCACCTGATTAATAGAGTAATCAAATGGCGTTTAGATAACCTACTTAACGTAATTCTACTTCAATTAGACGCCACAGTTGTACTCTTCAATTTAACAAAGTTATAATTTGAATTGTAACGTCTTATGACAA
Source organism: Sesamia nonagrioides (assembly GCA_017933935.1). NCBI lineage: Eukaryota > Metazoa > Arthropoda > Insecta > Lepidoptera > Noctuidae > Sesamia > Sesamia nonagrioides. Next base: position 22,544 of record JADWQK010000009.1, read on the forward strand.
CCAATCACAAATAGCAGCCGAAGAGGTTAATGATAGATTTGTTATGATAGTAGAAAATGGTCAAGAACTGACTTCCCACAAGGCTTACTTCCCGTTAGATGAGTACAATTTGTTATTTAACGATGAAATTAACGATGTGTTTTTATTTTAAGAATGTGCCAATAATTGCATTGACTCGAAACAGGAATCCGTTTTGGAATTTTCTACACACATTACAAGTGTGAGTGTCAGAATAAGACCGAGGACGCATGCAGTAAGACGCGCCACGCTAATCTCTAGACGTAAACACGCCGTCTGTGACCACTGTGCTATTCAGGAATGTACTCACAGCCTTACACTCAGTAGGCTAGATCTTTGTGTGTGATGCTGTGGCTGTTGCTACGGCTTCCTTGGGTCCTGTGAGGTAATCTGTTTAAACGAATACTCTTTGACGTACTTCTTCCTATTTTATGACGTTCTTCTTTCAATTTTATGATAAGACAAATGTGGAGCTCTGAATTAAGGATACTAGGTTAGAAATTTTTAGTAGTGCTTGTTTTCCATCTCACATTCTTTCTTCTTTTGCTTGCTCTTCAAAGATTTGTCTTAAACATCGAATGATCATACCGATCATTAACTTGGATTAAAGATTTCAAAGCATGAAAATGTTTTTTTTTGTCCTATCTATATCTATACTAAAAATTATATAAAGCTGAAGAGTTTGTTTGTTTGTTTATTTTGATTTTTAGATTGAACGCGCTTATCTTAGGAACTACTGGCCTGATTTGAAGAATTCTTTTTGCGTTGGATAGTCCATTAATCCAGGAAGGCTTGAGAATTTATAACATCACGCTGCGATCAATAGGAGCGGAGCATATAAAAAAACGTGGACGAAGTCGTGCGCGCCCGCTAGTCACTACATATTAAAAAACAAAGTCATTTTTACTTTCCCTATGTCGCTTTGTATGATTAAATCTTTAAAACTCCGAACGGATCTAGATGCGGTTTTTTTTTAATAGATAGAGTCATTAAAGAGGAAGGTTTATGTGTATAATAAAATCCATTAAATTCTGGAGAAATACTATTATTTTTGAGGTTTCGAGAGAGGAACCTCCTGACAATGCGAGCCGTGTCCAGAAGTACAGCTTTCTGAATCAAGCCCTTGATCCAGCTGCCTAACGAGAGCTTTCTGAGGTGTTGGTCGAGGCTCTTGGCTATTAAGCCATTGGCCGTCACGACTATCGGTACAATTATTGCTGAATCCACCTCCCACATGTCGACAACCTCGTGAGTGAGCCAAGATACTTGATTTATTTATCTTTTCCGGCTTTCACGAGGTTCTCATCATACTTGATGGTTATGTCAACAATCATTGCAAGCCGCTCTGATCGATCCACCAGTTCAATATGATATGGCCATGTTCGAGAACTGGGTCGGGCATATACCTGTAGTACGGCACCTCTGCTTCCACAAGGCTGTTTTTGAGAGCAAGTTGTTAATGAATTATCCTAGCTACAAGGTTGTGTCTTTGCAAGTATTCTCCATTAGTCAGAAGAGAACACCCGGAGAATCAATAAGGAATATACCTTATTGATTCCCCCGGCCGGTGACATGCCCGATAGATGTCAACTGTGCCGTCTATCACAATAAATCTCCGGTAATTGTTCGTCGTCATAACTTCGTCCATAATTGCACAGACAAAACCTTCGGTTTCCCCAAAAAAGGTCACCGAAACGTAGCCAGGCTACGGACGCTTGTATATATACATCAGGCCCGTGTAGGGCTCGGAAAAAGCGTCCGCGAAGCTCTTTGCTCTTCCATACCTCTATGCAATCATTTGTGTCAAGCCAGTTCTCTTTAGCCAAGAGACTGCATATCTCGCGATTGTGGAGGGTCTTAGCGTTTAAAAAGCCACGATCTCCACATTTTCGCTGGATATACAGCCTCATAACCGATGACGGTGAGTCAATCGATTTGCAGTAAGCAGCGTACGGACCCTCTGATCCAGGGCATCAAGTTCGTTTTGAGTCCATTTGAGTATGCCGAAAGAGTACATCAATACCGGCATGACGCAACCGTTGAAAGCGCGCTCCTTGTTTCCACCTGATAGAAGACTATGAAGTACTTTTTTCAGGCGGCCAAAGAAGCGTTCCTTCAACGATTGCTTCATGTCAGTAACATTGATACTCAACGCTTCCGACATACCCAAATACTTATAGGTTTCGGATGCGGAGCGGGCTCTAAGGTTTATGGAACTCGTGAGTTGGGTTCCCACGGATTCCATAATCTCTCCTCGCTTTACATGCATGACCGCACATTTCTCCACACCAAATTCCATCCTGATGGAGCTACTGAAAGTTTCAGTAATTTTCAGTAGCTCCTTCAGTTGTAAATTGTTGGGAGCAAAAAGTTTCAAGTCATCCATGTGGAGGAGGTGCGATATAACCTGACCACCTCTCCTCAACCGATAGCCTAGAGCTAGACCTGAATCCAGGATTCAATGCTAAGCAAAACCAAAATGGACTCAAACTATCGCTCTGAAATATACCTCGCTCGATGCTTATCAGTTCGCTATTCCTCTGAATATTTCGACATCCTGGATAGCGAAGGACTGTCCTCCATGTCCTCATACACGTCATCAGGAAGGTGTGCAGCGTTGCATTCCCTTTATTAAAGTCCAGCACCTGCATGAGTCATTATCATTATTATTATAATACTGAAGAATTCAGTATGAAAATGATACTGGAGAATGCAAAGAAAGTCTTTCTTTATAAATACGGTTAAGTACATCACAGCTTATTATGGGGAAAGTCAATGGTAAGTTATAGAAAACGATTAATGAATAATATACTTATTGATATTTTAACGATCGATAAAAATAATAACAAAGCTGAAGTGTCCGCTGTGTCAGACAGCGAGTGAGACACCGCTGACACTCGTCAAAAGAAGCGCACGACGCGCGGCGTCGATGACAACGCACGCAGCATGACACGCGTTGTAGGTTACAATAACCAGTTATGTAAAGTTTTATTACTGACACGGCTTTTGATCATTTTTGTTTTTTAGTTAGCTACCATTATATTTTGAGACGTATATTTAACCCATTTGGAGTATGTTTATTGGAATTTGGATATCCAGTTATACAGTTAATTGCATAACAGATTAAATTTCTAACTAAGGAAAACGAAATACAAACAAAGTTTAAAAAAAGGGATAAAATGACCGCATGCATACACGAAGAAAAGGTGAGTAAGGCGCTGATTCCCGTCAACCCGTGATCATAAACACAACTAAATTTAATTTCAGTGCCATCCATTGTTGTGTTTCAGTGCTATCTATTTCAATAGTGTAAATACTACCTTACTTAGTACGTGAACGAAGCAATCGGCACCAATATAATAAATCCTGTTGTAAAAAAAAAGTCTTCCAAATAAACAATTGAAAATTAATTTTAATTTAATTTTACCCTTCGGGTTTTTATTTTTGTTTTTTGTCCTCACATCTCCAAAACATAAATAGCGCCACTTGCTACCGATATTTCTAATGTCTCGTAAGCTTTTTTGTGTGTTTTCTAAGTGTCACAAATTTTTATCTCCTTGGGAAGATCTAAATTAGCTTCACTTACGGTTATCTGTGTATGTAAATCATCATCTTTAAACTTGGTACGACGTCCCATCTCCCAAGTACCTTTTACTCCGTGTCGTCTCGTCCACCGACTCGCCCTAACTACTTGAAGCCGCCCCCCTCTGGTGCTCCCCACTAAAAAGCCATTACCGTGCCTTTGATCCGCACCGCGCCGCCTTTGATCGCGCCGCTTCGACTGGCCACTTATAACTATTGCCTGTATTCTTCAGGAAAAACTTGCACGGAATGAGAAGCTGTTTTTTATTAGTTAGCGGCGATTCCTGTGCTAAATTGTCCAGCTAATTGGATAGTTCACTGGAGCCAAATAACCAAGTTAAGTTAATGGTTAAGCAAATCTTCCTCCAACTCACAGCATTATGTGTTTGGTAGCTACCTACCTAGCACATATACAGGTAGGTCTTGAATTATAAAATAGTGATCAGCTATCTCCGCACAATACACACACACACAACACAACACACACGTACAATATTTGCATAGAAATCAAATTAAATTAACAAAACAAAAAGGAAAAAAAAATTGAAATAGAGACTTTCTATTAACACTTTTAAATTATGCAAAAGCTATTTTTTTTTACTATAGTTTGGTAGTCATTGGATAGATGAAGTGCGCTGTAAGCAGACTAAAATTCCATGGTATATAAATATTTTCATTCAACTAATGTCTTGTGGTAAACAAAATTAATAAACTAATTACAACCACAACACACTACAGAAACTGGCATGCCACCGTTCCACAAGCACGCAGCGGAAACCTCATCCTTGCCTGTTAGCCTCTTAGACAAATATGGTTCCCTGGTACCGAGGATAAAAGACTCCATTCTTTGCCACTTCATATTCACGTAGAGTGCTCCAAACGACGATAATTAGCTCCGAGCTTTGATAGCGAGGTATGACGTGTGGTGACGTCACGTGAGGTCAGAATCGCTCGGAATTAGCTCTCGTTACAGATCTACATACTTATGACAGAAAGTGCTCTTCTTTGAAATGTGGCCCGATTGACACATCACTTTAAAATAGTATAAAGCCTCATGATTTTTTTTGCAAGCTTTACATGGTGCAAGAGAAGTTAGCAGAACACTCTCAACTACAAGCACCGACGTTGTCTGTTTGTTTGTTCAGTTTCGCTGTTGTTGTAGAGTGATTTTGATTAAAACCCTGTATGTTTGCCTATAGTTTGTCTTGTGGACGTTGATCTTGTTTCATCCTCACATAATATTATTTAAAAAAAAGAAAAAAAAATCCAATTAGTCTTTGCCGGATGAGGAGTGGCGGCGCAACGAACAAGATATTACAGCAAACAGTATTTCCAGAAAATACTGTTTCAAGAAAAACTATTTTTCCTTTCAGAACATTCCTCCAAAAAGACCTTTTTACGTCTATTGGACATATCCGTTCCGAGTTAATAAACCGAAACCATTTCTCGTAAAACATTATATTCTCTAACATAAGGGTCCTTCGAATATCAAAAGAGGTTTAAAATATCAGCCTCCTTTGTGCCGACTTCGTGTGATCTCAAATCTGCGACTTGCTCATTGATTCGGAAATGTGTATCCGTATGTCGTGTGCACTGACGTCATTTATTCGTATTTGTACAATCAATATTGTCGAATGCTTTCTTTAGAGTTACAGCCGAGAAATTGCTTCCAATGCTCGTCTTGGCTTAGGAACTTCCTTAGTATTGCAGTCATCTATAAATATTGAATAAGTGCCAATAGCCTGTCATGACTTTATGAGCTGTTCAGCACCGAATGAATATATTGATCCTTGTCTTGCGATAGTCTAATATTGCCGGATATTAAATGATAAATGAGTCATTTCTGTAAGTAGGTTTGTACAGGACATCATATGATGAAAATAACAAGAGCAAATTAAACGGGCTATCTCAAAATCAGTTTTTTTTCTCGGTGGTAGGCCATAATATCGGTTACCGGCAGAAGTTACCATCCACCAGACAAAGTCTTGCTACCAAGCGATTCGTCGTGTTCCGGCTTGATGCCTGGTGAAGCCGTACGAAGGACGGGTCTGAGCAGTTGTGTTGCGATGTGTGCCGGGTACGATGTGTCAAATGTTGTTGTGTCGGGAGTTAGGTCATGTTAATAGGCTTGAGCTTGGCTTGCTCTTAATAAACTAGCGCGCTTTACCATCAACGGTTGAACCAGTGCTTACCATCAGGCGGGATTGCGGTCAAGCACAAGCTTATAATTATAAAACAAAATATTAAATCACGAATTTTTCTAACAGTGAAAGCTGCAGAGTTAAGCTTTTTTGATAGTTTATCTACGTATAATAAATATAATATAAACGAAAGGTATTTGTTTCATAACGGAACTTCTAGTCAATATTACCTAATATCTTTTGTAATGGAAGCTTGTCATTATCGTCAGCATTCTATTAGGTCTGAAAATGAAACGAGAACGACAGATTCCTTTTTATTCCTAAGAAATCTTTCTTTGTGCTGTTATTATCTGGGAGAATTATCTGTTACTCATTGAGATTCAGAGAGGCATCCGATGTGACTACTTATTACCAGATATTAGTTGATTTGATAGTGTTGTGTGCTGTTTCTATGTCTTCAGTTAACGACTTATTTACCAACATCTTTTAAGACTCCGAATAAAAGGGTTTTCATACTATTTTAAATATTTAAAAATAAAATAATTAAAAACGATTTATTTTGCGCTCAGCCAGTGAGTGTTTGCTATTGTATTCATGCAATCTCACAGTCAGTTTTCTTCATGTTCGGTGTGAACGCCGGCTAATATTTCATTTTACGTTCAGAAAGAGGGAATGATAATGGGATTTCTTACCGCCAAGGACATAAGCGGGATAGTAGGTACGTTTTAGAGCGGAATTGAACATAAACTTCAAACATATTCTTTGAGTTCGATTGATTAATGTATATGTTGTAATTAGTATTTCAAACTTCAGAGGCATGCAAATTACATCGGATGAGATCATGTTTTTTTGTGGATTCCTTCTTATTTATTTCTTACAAGAGGAGTATTTATTACTCAGAAGAGTGACTGACACTGACTGTATGTTGACTTAAACTATGAAAATAAATTATGTTTGTTGGTAAGCGCATCACTCGAGATGACTGCGAACAAAAGTACAGGAGAGATTTTTATTGGTTTTGATGCTCTAGAACTTGGATGAGACCCTCAAGAAGATTGGAAAATCAGCAAAATTTATTTTAATTGATTTTCTTTTACTGCAACTAGCTCCAAACGTTCTGGGTACACATTGGTGGAAGATTATGGAACATTGCTGACTGTTAGTGTACCTAGTGTGGAGTTTTTTCAAATTTTTCTTTCCAATCTGTTTTGTTCATTATTTATTACCTCGGAAATCTTTAACTATAATCATCATCATCACCTCAGCTTTAATCTTTGTATTATAATCTATACTAATAAATAAAGCTGAAGAGTTTGTTTGTTTGTTTGTGCGCGCTAATCTCAGAAACTACTGGTCCGATTTGAAAAATTCTAAAAAAAATCCAGGAAGGCTTTAGGCTACATATATATAACATCACGCTGCGAGCAATAGGAGCGGAGCATAATTAATTCCACGCGAACGAAGTCGCTGGCGCCTGCTAGTAAGGCAATAATGACAAACATTTAAAAAAAACTAACTAGACCAGCCGTTCTCAAGTAATGCGCTTACCAACAAACATAATTTATTTTCATAGTTTAAGTCAACATACAGTCAGTGTCAGTCACTCTTCTGAGTAATAAATACTCCTCTTGTAAGAAGAAGAAGGAAATAAGAAGGAATCCACAAAAAAACATGATCTCATCCGATGTAATTTGCATGCACCATCTTTAGTTACCAGGAAGTAATAAAAATAAGGAGTATAGTAGCAAGCCTACACTGCTAATCTAAGACGTAATCTACGATTAACTCCTTGTGAAGTACCAGGAGTACATAAAAACGAGATAGTTGTAAGTTGGCAAGTGCAAGTGTGCCCGATCCAACGCGCGCTCATCACGGATTCCCTTTGCCGATTCCCCCGCGCGACCTCGCAGACCCCGCTCATACCGTCGACCCTCTCAAAAGAAATCCTTGCGATTGCTAACTAAAAGTACGCGGGTCTCTTTGGATGTTCTTAGATTGCAAGTGTAAGTTTCAGTTTAATTACGTGGCCATGAATATATTAGTAGTCATTGCTTCTTGTTATTTTTCATGCAAATTCTACGATTTAAGAACTTATGCGGAATAAAAGTGCTTAAAGATGTTGTGGTACAGAACTGGTCAGCAGAGAAAACTATTTCATATGAAGGTTATCGAGTAATGCTCAATTTCTTAAATTAAATTTATGATGTAGGATTGTTTAACAATCTGCCTATCACATCTAGTTGCTAAAGGCTAATGTAGAAAAGAATAAAGATGAAAAACATAATTCTATTACCATAAATTGGCACTGAAATATTCTTACACAGCCATTTTTCAATAAAATACAGCAATAGCGAACATCTTCAAGATCGATTCTTTATGGTAAGCCTGACGTTCCTTTTGGGCTCACATGCACCCCAATGTTACCTACCCTCGGAATCTGGTTTCTCTTTTATACTTATTGAAACGTCCTTTGCCTTCTCTTTCGCTGCAAACGTCATTGCGTGGCGCATTGTCTGCCAACGAAATGGAAATTGAATTCTTACTCAAACGCAACGCACTAAGGTTGAAATTGGATCGGATTTCTATTGGGAAAAGGAAATTGGCATTTACCTCGACAGTGGAAAAGCCAGTTTTCCGCGGCAAATTTCGAAAATACAATCCGAAAGTATACTGCGGCCAAGTTAAGTTTACCGTCGTGGCTGTTGTTTTCGTTCGGACGTGGTTCTGTGTTTGGATTTGACAAGTGCAAAATAATTTTGCCGCTTTGTGCTTTCGAAACACGCCGGTCGGCCGCATTCGTTGACATGTACCGGCACGCGAACGTTTTTGTTCCATTCTCAGTGTTTTAAAATTTGATTTTTTATTCGAAATGTGACGTTCGACTTTGGAAACTGTGTGTTCGGCCAGTGTCATAGTTATGTAACGTAGAGTTGTAGGTAAACAAAGAGGTTGTGTTACGTCGGTGGCCTGAGATTTGTATACGAAGGAAAATTAAGATTTTATAGGCTAAATAGTATTGAATAAGTTTTTAAAGTAATTTAAATAGTTTATTAAGCTCACTAAATTCAGTGTTTCGTGATTTCGTCGTGATTCAACTAATATAAACAAGTAAGTTTAACTTATTTATACTCTTATGAAGGTTCGATTTTTTATCACTTCATAGATAAATTCTTAATATTTTTCTAAATACAAACATAAGCAAGACTAAAGGTTAGTGTGAGAGCTGGAAAAGACTGCAGGTTGTGCAGTGGTTGCGTGGGTCGTTGACCCCGGTTGCCATGACTACGGCGGCCACCATGTGCGCGGTGCTACGAAGCTGCTACGCGGCTACGGCTGATTGCTACGTACGCTACGATGGCCTGGATGCATGCTCTTATCAAACATATACACAAACATAATGGTTTTTGTTTGTTTTATAACATTTCTTATTAAACCGGTAAATGATGATAGAAGTTTATAATGAAGATACTATGCTAAATATTAACGTTCATTAGCGTCTAGTGGAAAACTGATTATTCAATAAGCATAAATATTATTCGTTACATGCGTATGTGACATTCGTAGGAAGTAGCTGCAAATTCGAATAATGTAGATTCAAAGTAGCCATAAGAATATTGTAGCATTTTGATAAAGAACTTGTGGAGAATTTACAGAAGCTGTATCCATTCTCAGTAAACCTTGCATAATATACAATTTCCTCTGAATCCTTAAACTTACTAAAACAAACGATGATTATAGTCAAACAAACACGCACACAGTCGGTTAGCAAGGCCGTGTAAACTTGTAAGTAGCAGAGTTATGGCTGTTCGACGTTTTGAGCAGTAAAGCAATAACCCGGGTATTGTTCGATCGCTGATAACTATGTGGGGCTGTGTTCCACACCGAGCGGTAATATAGTGCTGAGATAATGTACGATACCGTTGCGCAGTTCGTAATGCCCATGTACTAAACGGTACCCCACACTAGGAATTTCTCCTGTATCGTGGGTAATCAAACCCGGAACTGCCTGTAGGCCATACTAATGTGTATTTTGTGTCTGTTACTCAAATAGGTACTTCTGAACTGCAGCCAGTTACTATTAGCATAATTACCAACAGCAAGTTGTCGTTTTAAAGAATATTGCTTCCTTTGTTCGATAAATGTGTTTGATTAACAGTGTGAACAACGCAATAAAAATGACGAGAAAATCCACCATCAACCTCGTCAGAACTCAGGGCCCTCAATAAGACCATCTCAAAAGCGGTAAGGCGAGACCTCCGGAACTTCAACACACGCTCCATAGAGGAAGCGATAGAGCTAAACCGGGGGTCGAAAGTCTTCGTACAAAAGTTTGGGAGGAGCCATCTGACGAGGCTGACGACATCGGCTGGGAGAGTCGTTACTTTGAGGCCGGAGGTACTCGTGGAAGTCGAAACCTTCTATAGTCAGCTGTATACCTCGCAAGCGCCTAAACCAGTTCCCCGCACCGAAGATTCCAGAGCCACTCTCACACGGCACTACACCGAAGACCTCCCTGAGATCAGCCTAGCCGAGATCGTGATGGCTCTTGGACAGCTTAAAAATGGGAGGGCCCCGGGAGAAGACGGGATTACCTCGGAGCTCTTGAAAGTTGCAGGTACGCCTGTGCTAAAAGAGCTTCAGCGTATATTTAATTCTGCTCTTTTTTCGGGGAGAACTCCTAAGGCATGGAACAGAAGCGTAGTGGTTCTGTTTTTCAAGAAAGGTGATAAAACCTTATTGAAGAACTATAGACCCATTTCGCTTCTGAGCCATGTCTACAAGCTGTTTTCGAGAGTGATCACGAACCGACTAGCGCGCAGACTCGACGAATTCCAGCCGCCTGAGCAGGCCGGGTTTCGAGGAGGATTTAGTACCATAGACCACATACACACAGTGAGGCAGATTATACAGAAGACCGAAGAGTATAATCAGCCCCTGTGTCTAGCATTTGTGGACTATGAGAAGGCCTTTGACTCCATCGAGACCTGGGCTGTTCTGGAATCTTTGCAGCGATGCCAAGTCGATTGGCGATATGTCCAAGTGATGAGATGTCTCTACAATGCCGCCACAATGTCCGTCCAAGTCCAGAACCAGCAGACTAAAGATGTCCCCCTTAAGCGAGGAGTGAGACAAGGGGACGTTATTTCCCCCAAATTGTTCTCCAATGCCCTCGAGGATATGTTTAAGACGCTGAATTGGCAGGGTCGGGGCATTAACATCAATGGCGAGTACATCTCACACTTGCGATTTGCGGACGATATCGTCATCATGGCGGAAACGCAGCAAGAGCTGGAACAAGTGCTGGCCAACTTAGCTGACTCCTCCCAACGCATCGGTCTCCGGATGAACTTAGACAAGACCAAAATTATGTTCAATGAACGGGTCACTCCGGGACCGGTTGCCGTAAATGGAATGCCGCTCGAAGTTGTTTCAGAGTATGTATACCTCGGGCAAACGTTGCAATTAGGGAAAAACAACTTCGAGAAGGAGGCAAATAGAAGGATCCAGCTGGGATGGGCAGCATTTGGTAAACTTCGTCGGGTATTTTCGTCGCCCATACCCCAATGTTTGAAGACCAAAATCTTCAACCAGTGCGTCCTACCCGTCATGACTTACGGAGCCGAGACGTGGACACTAACGGTCAGACTAGTCCATAAGTTTAAAGTCGCTCAGCGAGCTATGGAGCGGGCTATGTTGGGCGTCTCTCTGAAGGACCGCATTAGAAATGAGGTGATCCGACAGAGGACCAGAGTTACCGACATAGCTGAGAGGATTAGCAAGCTGAAGTGGCAATGGGCTGGTCACATATGCCGCAGGACCGACAACCGTTGGGGTAAACGAGTCCTCGAGTGGAGACCGCGTCTCGGCAAACGTAGCTCAGGATCGAGCTTGTTGGCGTGCCATGAAAGAGGCCTATATCCAGCAGTGGACGAGTAAAGGCTGATGATGACTAATATATAAAGCTTAAGAGTTGGTTTGTATGTTTGAACGCGCTAATCTCAGGAACTACTTGTAATATTCTTTTTGCGTTGCATAGCCCCTTAATCCAGGACGGCTTTAGGCTATACAACATCACGCTGCAACCAATAGGAGTGGAGCATATCGAAACCTACGCGGGTGAAACCGCGTGGCGCATAAGTAACTACATTGAAAACTTCGTTTATTAAACAAAATTTAGGCTTCATCTGCAATCGAGACTTATTTATCAAAAACGTAAAATGGAAAAAGTTAATTCTTACACAATAATGTATAGTTTACGTTACAACTTTTTCAATAGTGCTTGCCACTCTGAAACCGACTTAATTGACATTGAAATAAAGTTGATATTATCATCGTGAGAAGTGTGCGACTGTGCAGCATTACGCACTTTTACAATACCTAATATCTTACTTACCTCTACAATAGCGACCGTAATGTATTCATGTTACGGCGAGAAGATGATTTCAAGTTGTATTGGTATACTTTAATTGTAGGTACACCTATTTGTACCTATGCTTAGGTCATTTTATTGCCTCGACTGGGAAGTTAAATATATTCGAACGTCGAACGTTTCAGTACATTTAAACAAGCAGCTGAAGAATATAAATAAATCTTCACGTTATTAATGACGATATTTTTGGTAAAACTAGACAGGTTTCATATTTTATTTTCGAGGGACCGATAAATCGTGAAAAAATGTGATTAAAATGGTGAGCGGTGTCGCGGTATATACTATATGCACTGTATGTATGGTAGCTGGAGCTGGTGGGGCCTCGCGAGACGTCACGCGTCATGTTACAGGATTCTGTCAAATTTATATGTTACTAGCTTTGCGTGGAGTTCGGTTATATCGCGCTTTTTAGGTTTCCCTCGGGAACATCAAATTTTTCCGGGATAAAAGGTAGCCTATGTTCTTTCTCGGGGTCTAAAGATTGTCTGTGCCAAATTTCATCAAAATCGGTTGAGAGGTTTTGGCGGGAAAGCGTAACAGACAGACAGACAGAGTTACTTTCGCATTTATAATATTAGTATGGATTATATGGTAATATAACTTTTATATGGTAATGGAAACTTATTTTATATTCTCTTTTTTAAAAGGGTTTTTTATTAATACAAACTTGAACGAATGAACTTGGTTTTAAAAGAATTTCTAGTTTTGAAGTTTGTTATGTTTCGGCTAAGAACTGTGCTTTATAAACAAACAAAAGTCGTTTCACTAATTAAACAACGTTGTTTTTTGTATACCCGAAACACGTGTCTAGTATTTTTATGTAAAGAATGTATGTATAAAATTAAAATAATTAATTATTATTATTATTTTTTTTTTAGTATTCAGAAAGATATCATGAAAAACCACAAAGTTCATAGCTTTGTGGTTTTTCATGATATCTTTTTAAAATTTTTACTAATACTTGTTATCTTACCTAGTTGTCCCAAGAAAAATATAGTCAACGCTCCGCTCGGACGAGCGAGTGGTGCGTTGACCTGAAACGTCAATAAAAAATGATTGGAATCGATTCAATTGCTTATGCTGAAGAAACTACACACATCAAAAGTGTCTAGGGATCAACATATATTTTTGCAATAACTTTTCTCCTGATTGATATTAATTAAAATTTTCTTTAAGGATTCATCAAATAAAGTGTTTTCGTTTGTCACAGTAACGATAAACCAAGTCACCTTTGCATTAATAAAGAAATTTGCCATTTTCCTAATAAAGGGATATTTGACATTTGAACCACTAACACAAAAGTTCGAAAAAAAGACTGAAATAACAGTTTTCTCTAAAATTTTATTGGGTAACTTAAACAATTAATAATCCGTGTTTCTACCGCGAACACTAACAACACAAGAACATCGGTTTGGCATACTCAAAATGAGTTCATCCAAATCACGCTGTGGAATGGCCGCCCATGTTCGTTGCAACAACAAAAAAAGGTCTTCTTGCGACTGGATACCCTCCATATTCGGCAGAGCTCTTCTCTGTAGCATATCCCATGCATGCTCAATCGGGTTCAAGTCTGGCGACTGAGCAGGCCAGGGCAGGACATTGATGTTAGCTGCGGCGAGAGTCTGTCTTACAACTCTTGCGGTGTGCGGTCGTGCATTATCATGCATTAACTGAAATAAGGGACCGATTTGCACTTGTAGAGGAACGATGACGTCTGATACAATCGTTTCAGCATAAATTTGAGCGTTGAGGTTGTCTCTGATCCAAATCAACTCAGTTCTTCCGCCGATCCAAAAACCCGCCCATACCATGATGGTTCCACCACTATAAGGATGGACTTCCTGGCAGGATTTTAATCGCTGTTGGCGTCCAGGGGTTCTCCAGTGTCGTATACGTCTTGTATCCGGTCTCATACCAAAACGAGACTCATCAGAAAAGCACACGAAACGCCATTGTTCTTCTGCCCAATTTCTGTGTTCAAGAGCCGATTGATATCGAATCCTACGATTGTGCATTGCTATAGGTGGTACCCGTAGCGGTCTTCGGGAATGAAGGTTCACTTCATGCAAGCGGTTTCTGACTGTTTGGTCGCTAATTAAGTTCCCTGAAGAGTGATGAAGCCTCACGGCTAACATCATGGCGGTTATTGTTGGAGCTCTTCGAGTTAAGATTTGAATGTATCGGTCTTGTCTCCGTGTGGTGCAGCGATACCGTCCTCCATGGCGCTCAGCCACGGTACCAGTGCTTCGGTAACGTGTCCAAAGTCGACTGATAACACTCTGACTTGTATTCAGAGCTAAAGCCACAGTACGTTGCCGGGAACCAGCTTCTATCATTCCCACGGCTCTGAGCATTTCTTCCCTGCTTAAATGACGTCGCCGCTCCATAATAACGTTGGTTTTAATCAGTAGTAGGGAAACAGTAGCACTAATAATGTCTTCAATGCGTTGTATGTTTTTATAGGGAAAATATTGACAGCTGATTTTCATCTTTTACTCGAATTTGATTCACAGTTCCTGATTCAAATTATGAAATGCACCAAAAAGGATCCATATAAATTTATAAAATCATAAATTTATTACAAAGCCACATCTCAATCTCAAGAAATCCGCATAAAAATGCTTGATCCCTAGACACTTTTGATGTGTGTATATTCAGGTGTCGTATAAAGAAAAAAAAAAAACGTTGTATAGCAGATTTGAAGTTGGCTTATCTAAAAAAAGGAAAGGAAGTACGTCGTAAGATGTGCTGTGTGTGTGACTCTACCATGAACACCTGAGGTGAGTCCGGATAAAATGTTATTGTTTTAATCCGGGTCATAAACTTTCTGTGTACCAAATTTCATCTAAATCCGTTTTTAGCTAGAAACAGCCCAACAAGATGCTAAATTAAATAAACCATTAGTTATATCCATAGCTTCCAGTGTGCACTTAGTTTACACAATGCCTGGGGGTGGCACTAACCCTTTTATTGTTCGACGCCGCGACCGTTTAGTCCTGATTTACAACCATTTTCCGATTTAGAGTCGAACGACTTTATACAAAGGATAAGGGCCCATAAAAACATCAAGCGCTTTTACGCTTACATAATTGTTAATAGCTTTCATTCGTTCAAATTAATCATACATTACGGGAATGTTCTGTTTGGATAACTATATTAGGGACGTCTGATTCACTTTCCTACTCGTAGATATTGACATCTACGAGTTATTCTTACGTAAATTTAGAATCAGAGACAAATACCAAGATTTGGTGAAACTTTTATGTCATTAACTTAATGTACTAAGAATAAATATTGTGTATTTTAAGCAAAGTACTGAAGAAGGGATACATAGTTGAGTTAGTGGTAATGAAATGTAAATGATCTAGGATTGTGGATTTAAGTGGAAGTAAGAGATTCATTGCAAAGACACATTTCAACCCAAGTTTGAATGTGGGCGCTGGATCGCACACATTCAAAACTCAGAGGTGGACTTCTATCATAATTTATACATATCTTGATAGTTATTTTTATTTATTTTCTTTCAGTCTAACTTTTGCAGTTGTAGTGTGCAGAGCAGAATATCAAGATATTTGGAGCAGGCAATATTATCCTTTGTTTATTGACTCACAAGTAAGGCTGCTACAAATTTTATTTAAACATTTACATATTTCTAATTTGACTTAATCTAAATGTCGTAATTAAATATCCCTACTACTACATTACCCATTTCCCCCTACGGCGAGGAGGTGCAAACGGTTGCAACACTTGGACACCTCGCCACCTGTGTAGGGATTCCCGCGGGGATTGATCCGCCTCTCTTCCCCTCGCTGTTGGTTGACTAGTGTTGTCTAATGTGAATGGGATGTGGAATCCCGGAGGTTTGTGTGTGCATTTGGAATTGTAACGGACTTGTAATAAAGCAGGATGTTGTGGAAAAGGAGGTGTGCAATGTTTTCTGCATCTGGTACTAAAAACCTGTTTTCTTACATGTTATATGCGTAAACTTTGATGGTGGCTGTTAAAAGTTTTGCCGTGTGGCGAAAATTCTATATTTTATATGCGTAGCTTCTTCTTAATTATGCGGTCAGCTTCCAGTCTTACTGGATACCACTGAATATACCAACATGGAGCGAATGCCTACTAACTTCAAAAACTCTGTTACTGAATAACACGAAACCGTTTAGTACGATTGCTTGACACTTTTAGGCAGACTAACCGTAACGACTTTCAAAGATCTACAAATGACGGTCGGGGTCAATCTATTTTCCGAGGCATGAAGGGGTTTTAATATATAATGAATGGTCAATTAATCTACCGTTATTTTACTGGTTCGGAAATCATCAAAAGACTTCTCTCACTCTGGGCGGGCCGGAATTGCTTTTACTGACAAAAACGCTCCATTTTTTTTTCATTTTTCCGTGCCAGGGATCACGGACCTCGAGTCCGGTCACGGTATCTTCGAACTAACCGCGGCCTTGGCACCTAAATCAGTCGTCGCTAAATGTCGCGCTCGGAGAAATCAACGCGCCATCGGCCCGAGCCTGGTCCTTATTGGATGGCGAGTCACCCATTGCTCTCCGCTAACACCGCCCGCGCCTGCTGTGACCGGAAGTTGGCTGCCAACTACCAATTTCTTGGAGGTATCCTACGGTGACAAGGGGCGTGAAAGCGCATAGATTACCTCTGCTTCAAGTGATCTGCCTCCAGCCAGCGGGCATTACTGCTTCGTAGAAGAAAGTGACGGTCTCCAAAGCACTTTCGCTCCGTACCATGACCTAGACCAGGGCCGAACGTGAGAAATGGCCGCCGCTAATTGATCCACTTGGCTGTTATTATTTAACGATGAATCACTTTTATTTATATGTTTGTTTCACTTTATAGATGGTTTTCATTCGTTTACAAACTGAAAAAAGTCTATTAACCACTCCCAAACCGAACAAGTTTGTTTTTGTTTTGTTGTTGCCTTAACTCCCGGGAACTTTATAAAGTCCCGTGACGTGCAGCCCCACACATCACTAGCGACCGTACGATAATGCCGAGCTCACCCTTTTACTTATTATAATTTTATATTAAACGCGGCGGCTTTTTTGATGCGTTTCTTTTCGCCTTCAGTTCGGCGTGTTATTTTATGTAGATGTTCTTGAAAGGGGATGGGCAGCACCCTAAGTCTAAGTGACCGGGTGTAGGTCACTCCTTGCATTTGCATTCTATTTTTATTTAAGTCACTGTCTATTTTTTGCCAAATCCAAATAACACGTAAATATGACCAGTTACAAACCAGTGCCCAAATATAAATGAAATTAATGCCAAAAAGCAACATCAATTTGTATCCATTTAGATATGTAAAAGTATCAGTACATCATACATCTTGCTCTGCACATAGTAGAAAGGTCCTGATTTACCGTCGTCGTATTATGTCTCCAGTTCTATAAAGTCAACAGTCTAATTAATTAACCCAGCTTTTAAAATTATATCTTAAGTTCCGTTTATTTTTACGCACATTAAATTGCAGAACATAACATCGCCCCATGTTCCCGGAAGTGCGGTGCAGAGGTGTACCAGTAATTCACCCATATATTATGTTTAAGTTTTATCTAGTAGAAGATAAACCTTTGATATCAATCGTGCACAAATCCCGGCCCCAGGCTTCTACTGAGAAATTCTCAATAACACTGTGCCCGGCTTGGGAATCAAAATCAGGTTCTTATGCTCCGAAGTACACACCAGCGAGGCAGTCGGTATATTACGTACTAACATCCATTTTTTTTTTCATAAAGTATTGCCATCTCATTCAAATAAACACAATTTTTCTGCCCGGGAATAATTTCCAGTCCGTGTAACATGTATGTATATATACGCTATACGTGACAAGTATGAAAGTATACACAGCTCATCATTTTACCCAAAAAACGTTTTTCCTATATCAACATCATATTTCCAATTACTTACTGTATGTTGACGTCCAAATTCAATATCGTCGCAATTTGTATTCTATTTCGCATAACGATACGACGGGCTCACGTGTTTTATGTAAAAACAAACCATGTCATGTACATAATTAACAAATAACAGACATACATAGGTCAACCTGACCTGAACAGCTTTACAGCAAAATAAATGCATACAATGACGTTCCCTTTTATTTCTTTTATGTTATATTTATATTCTACTAGCGGCCGCCAGCGACTTCGTTCGCTTGGTGTTAGTTATACTCCGCTCCTATTAGTTGCAGCGTGATATTATATAGCCTAAAGCCTTCCTGGATTAATGGGCTATACAACGCAAAAAGAATTTTTCAAATCTGACCCGTAGTTCCTGATATGAGTGCGTTCAAACAAACAAATAAACTCTTCAGCTTTACATATTAGTATAGATAATTCATCATTACCATTACATCATTCATCATCATATATCATTCATATTCATTCATATATCATTTTATCATTATTTTCATCATTACTAGAATTTGCAGTCCAAAAGTCAATAGTTTCAAAAAAATAAAAATGCATTGGATTAATTTTTCTGAAAATCAATGCGACTTTAATAAAATGCGATTCTGTCACACCTATTTCACATAAAGGTTTAGCATTCCCAATAGAGATTTTGTCGAATTATTTGGTATGAAAACTAAGAAAGAAAAAAAAAGTTTATTTACGGTAAGTATGATGCAAAAAATTACAGAAATACAAAAAAATCAGAGGTGGTTGAAGGAACACTCGTCACATCCACAAAAAACGGCTGTCGCTCAGCATTATGCTGCTCCTATGCAAAACAGCCATATGCCAAATGAAATAAGATTATAAGTGAAAAATAATTCGTACCCTGGTGGTATGGTATGTAGAGCAGTGGTAGCCTAGTCGAATCAGCTGCGACTTAAAACTTGTAGGTCGTAGGTTCGAACCCCGAAAGGTGCTTTACTTTGTGTAAATTATTTCTTTAGCACTGTTCTCAAAAGGGCGAAGCAAAACATCGTGAGGAAACCGGCATGTCGTACAGCTGTGACGTCTACCAACGTGCACTGGGCCAGCGCGGTAGATTACGGCCCACTTTCTCTCATCGAGAAGAGGCCTGTGTCCCAACACTGGGAACAATATAGGTTGATTATGTTTTGTTATGGGACATCAAAAGAACAACTTGAATATGCTCGTCTATTTTTATTATGCATATTGATATTATTATATGAAGAACACAATTTGCCTGTACTTTACTGTTCTGGTTGCTGTAGGTAGGACGCAGACCGCCTCTCTCACCCAGCTTCGAATTGTTGGTTCTAAGACATACCGGTTTGGGAGCGGTTTATGAATGTTGGTACGAAAATCTCGTAGAACTCTCTCTGAAGATCTCGTAGGCATTGTTATCAGAGTTAACTCAGAAGGTGCTATGAATTTCAAACTGTCAGATACAGTTACCGTAAATATAATACAGTAATTTTGAAAGAAAGCTTTTATTGTACAAAAATATAAAAGCAGACGGTGTACAAATATGCGTTTGTTTGTGTCTCGTCAGGGGGACACCTGATCCTGATCGGTGCAGTAGTGAGCATAGCGAGGGGAGGTGTGACAAGTCTAATATGTCACATTATATGCTTCACACCTCGATCGTGTCCTGAGCTTGTTATGGGTCGTTACCACTTCATACAATTCGATTGGCTTTGTTTTACATAAATAAATGTTCCTTTACTGCGAGATCTGATTTGACCTCATCAAATCCGTACCGTACCGTGTGTGCCTGAGGATGAACTCAAAGTCAACTTCATAATTCAGTTTTACGTAAAAGTTAATTTCTTTCTAAGTAATTATTTTGGACTAGCTAAGTACTTATATCTTGGATACCAATGACTGAAGGTGAAGGAAAACATCTTGAGGAAACCTGGACTTTAAGTCTGAAATCGCCAACCCGCATTGAGCAAGCGTGATGATTACGCTCAATCCTTCTCTGTATGAGAGGAAACCTGTGCCCATAAAAAAGGTTGATAATGAAGACTTATGAATTAGTAATAACCGTGCCCTCTACATAAAGCATATAGTACAAACATGACATTTTATAAATTTCAAGACGTTAAGAAAAATAAAAAAACTGTAAAGAGTACGCAGGTGACGAAATATTTAATTCTTTTCTATTTGTGTCACTCTGACAGAGTACCGTTTATGGAGCAACTGGAAACGACCCTCCTGTGACGTCACATTATAGGTTCACACCTCGGCGCGGTGTTGAGTGACGGACAGATGGCAAGTCGGCTGACACTCGGTGTTACCTTACCTATACTGAGAAATTGGCGCGTTTCTGTGTTCTCTTTAATGAGGTCGTATTAGTTAGGGCTGGCCTGTATCGCAGTTGTGTGTGTACAATAGGTTTACTTTATCAGTGCATGAAGTGAGACGCATGCTTGTTTCAAAGGAGATGTTTCATTTTGGGCCACCACTATGTACGCTTTATAGATAAAAAGGAAAAAAATAAAAGATATTCTTAAAATACTAATTAATTAATTTGAATAGAAATACAATTGTATATAATTAATCAATTGAAACGTTTCTTAGTGTGATAACCCTTTATTAAGGTAGTCATGACATTGCTTATGACGTTTGATTGGCGACTTTGACAGTTCTATTTTCCCGTAGTGTCCGTGTCGAGTGTTGATTTGAGTTGACTGTGTTTATGTAATGGGCCGTAAGTTTATATAATTCATTTTTTGTTGTTTTCGCAGTCATATGGTAGATAATATAGATACGATAGCCTTAGATACATGACATTCAGTTAAATGTCACTGTCAAAATCTTATTTCGCTTATTGCTGACCACCATATTTATTAGTAGTTGTGTTGCACTCCTTGGCCGAGTTAAATTGAATCTGTATAAAAACTAGGCCAAAATATAGGAAATTAACATTAAAAACAGTTAACTATAGCTTAATTATACCTAGCATTAATTGTACAATGTGCTGGCCCAGGCGCCATACATTTCTGAAACATCTCCTTTAAAGCATTTATTTAAAGAAAAAAAAAAACAATTGTTGGCACTTTTAAATCGTCAAAGTCATACATGTCATGGTCATGGTCTTTCTGGTTTTATGTTCGTTTTAGCCACCGACTTCCGTAATTAGTTATTTTTCAATATGTACTGTTTTTTTGAAAGGCGCTTGTTTTTTTTTTTGCAAAAGTTTATATTATATTATGACAGTAATAATATTAATAATGACAGTCACACCCCATCTAGGTGTAAAGTTCTTATCACTACAAATTAATCAAACACAAACACACAGGTAACTCCCTGAGTTGGAGGAGTTCCTTGAACTGGCTTGTAATGACGTCGGGTCTAGTGGTTGAACGTAAATTCAAATTTGTCCAATTATTTAAATGGAAGTATAGCTGAGAGGATTGGCGTTGAACTTCTATGCTACGAGTCACAGGTTCAAACCCCGCCATAGCGGTTAGTCTCTTTTTGTATTTCCTTGTTGTCATTAACTTATGTTTAAAGGGTATATAACGACAACCGTCAACTTGAAGTTGACATTCCTGCGTAATCACTGGTCGGTGACAGACGAGTGTCATTTGTGAGAGAAACTATCTTGACATACCGCCAGTTCGTTTTGTCTATTGTGAATTATATTAATTTAGCTTAGTTAAGCGATTATTTTGTGTGTGAACTATTGCAACAATAAAGGGGTGAGTTATTTATCAATTCAAGTAAGAAATCTTACCAATAACCCTCGTTGTGGAACCAGCTCACATCATTGGTTTTATTTTTCCAGCCTACCGTCACGCCCTTTTATTATTGGAGGAGTTCTAGCAGGGGTCCGTACGAGACCGTATGTACATTTATCATTTCTTGTAATCAACGCTCAATATCTACCAGGCGTGGATGAGAACCGCCCTAGCCGGCTGGCCACTCAGGATTGGAAGGGTTCCTTCTGCTCGACATCCGCTAACTAAAACCCTCCTGGCGCCCTCTCTTTTAGGATTAGAAATTAGGATTAAGAATAGGCATAAGTTAGATCTAGCATTATTAGTTAAGAGTCTGTTTATCGTTAATTAAATAGTGTAATTTCGTGCATCCCTTCTTTTATTTGTAACCACCATTCAACACATAACAGGCTTTTGTCTTCATCATCAAAGCCCAAGAACAGAAGGTAGCTGCTGTGAATCGTTGAGGAGTTCTCTCGCCTATCTCCCGGTTTCATCATCAGATCTAATTCAGATCTTTATTAAAGTCTAGTGAAAACCCTGATTACCTCATCACGGGACTACCTTGAAAATATCTGTTTTTTCAACAAAAAAGAACTATCAAAATCGGTTCATAAACAAGTATCCGCCAAAAAACATAAAAAAAAAGCATAATATATACGGTCAAATGAGTAACCTCCTCTTTTTTGAAGTCGATTAAAAAACCTAAAAATTGATAAGCACTGAATTAAGGTTCAACTAGAAACTATTTTTTTATACCATAACAAATGTTCCCGGGGGCGTGTACTTCAGCATCGTGTAATGCGCACAGTTGTGTTACAATAAAACACTAGAAGATAGGATATAAAACGGGACGAGCTCACGTTCGGACTACTGCAGACTGCAGACTGCACACTCCCGGGGCACGTGATACCTGACCACTTTAGAACTGTGTACCTACATGTAGAATACACGGGAGAATTTTGTGAAAGTGAGATTGTAATAAATTAGACGTGTATAGCTTAATATTACTTATATACTTATGCCTTTTATATTTTCATTATAAAAAGCGCTAAATAGAAGAGAAAATATAAATAGAGTTTTAAAGTAAAACTTTTATTGTTAACATAGAACGTTATTTCACATTTGGTACAATTCATTTTGAATCGGTTTATGATACCTACCTACTTTAAAATTGAGTTGCAAGATATCACCCGAACATACGTACAACTTACATTGCAAGCTAATGAAAAGCTTGTTTTAGTACGCACAGTAGGTACCTGTTGTTTGGGCACGCCACAATAGCGGCGGTAAGTCCCCTTTTTGAGGAGTGGCTAGAGAGGCGCCACGGCGCCCTCACCTTCCGCCTGGCGCAGGTCCTCACCGGACACGGTTGTTTCGGGAGGTTCCTGTTCCGTATAAGGCGGGAGAAAAAGCCAGGGTGTCACCATTGTGTGGATCGCCCTGAGGATACGGTGGAGGTCTGCCTGGCTTGGGTAGAGCATCGCCGTGTCCTGGTAGCGGCGATCGGCGGCGATCTCTCGCGTCCGACCCTGGTCCAGGCCATGGTCCGGAGCGAGAGTGCATGGCAGGCCGTCACCTTTTCTGCGAAGATAAAGATAAAGATAAAGATTCATTTATTGCATAACTGTGTACATATTGATGTTATTTAATTGTAAATACAATGATTTGGCTCAACAGTTTATCCAAGTCGGACATGCAATATCAAATAAATAAAAGATTATAAACGGATACGATAAGTCTAAATTACATTAAATTACTTTAATAATTTTTACCAAAATATTCATTTAAATTATAAAACACATTATCAATTAAAAATTTCTTTAACATTGTTTTATATATATTTCCATTTAATTGCCTAATTGCGATTGGCAGTTGGTTGTACACACGAATGGCAGTAATATACGTACTTTTATAATAAATCATATTATTTACACAAGGCAAATTAATATCATATTTATATTGTCTACGAACATTTCTGTTTGAGTCAGATTTAAAATTAAAAAATTGCATATTATTTTTGACAAACAAACATAACTCCAGTATATAAATTCCAGTCAGCGTTAGGAAACCTTTAGTTTTAAATACATCTCTCAACGATTCAGTACTATGCATGTTATATATTGTCTTGATACATTTTTTCTGGAGAATGAAAGTGGATTGTACGTTAGTCGAGTTCCCCCAGTAAATAACACCATAAGTTAAAAAGGGATAAACATTTCCATAATAGGCACTTCTAGTGATATCAACATTTGTGGTTTCTGCCAAGATAGATAATGCATAACAAGCACTAGATATTTTTTTATTTATTTTTGCAATATGCTCTTTCCAATTCAAATGTTGATCTATCGTCACACCCAGAAAATTAATATCGTTTACTTCTTCAATGGTTATGTTAGACACGTTTATATTTAATTTCATGGGTTTACTCCTATAATTTCTTAATTGGACTAATTTGGTTTTAGAAAGGTTCACTTTTAAATTTAGTGACTGCAACCAATCTATTATTGTAGTTAATGTTTTATTTATTTCATTTTCATAGTGAAGAACATTTGCATCATTTGAAATAAATATAGTTGCATCGTCGGCATACATTACACAAAGGTGGTCGATTATATTTGGTAGCTCATTTATGTATATGAGAAATAATTGGGGACCTAATATACTGCCCTGGGGTACACCTAGTAATACATTTTCAAATTCAGATTTGACTACCTCAACCATTTTAGTACTTTCATTATATACTTCGATAATTGTTGCCTGCATTCTGTTACTCAAATAATTTTCTATCAGCTTCAGAGCTAAACCTCGAATTCCTATGCCTTCTAGTTTATTTAGTAGGATGTTATATTTTACGCAGTCAAATGCTTTCGACATATCAATAAAAAGGGCAGCACATTGCTTTTTATCATTTATTTTTTCCCAGACAGTGTTGAAAAATTTATATATTGCCAAAGATGTTGTTTTACTCTTTTGAAATCCGAATTGATTTGCGCTTAGGATATTATTTTGTTCCATAAAAATTGTAATTCTGTTATATATTACTTTTTCAAATATTTTAGAAAAACTTGGTAATAGTGCAATTGGTCTAAAGTTATTCATATCATGCCGTGATCCCTTCTTGTATAGAGGCTTTATAAGGGCTTTTTTTAAAGTTTCGGGAAATTCTCCTGTTTCTAACATTAAGTTTATTATATATACAAGTGGGTCGACAATAAATGAAATACTTTCTTTAATAATTTTTATAGGTATACCATCATGTCCAAAACTAGATTTATTCTTTAATTTTTTTACTATGTTAATTATTTCGTATCTATCTGCTGGGTAAAGAAAAATACTATTTGGATTTGCGCTACTTGTATGTTGTGACTTATAGTTACCATCAGTTGACGTTTTGTTATTTTGGTTAATATAGAAATGATTGAAAGTACTAGCTAATTTGGTAGGTGATTTTATAATAGTATTATTCTGTACTATGTAGTCTATTGTAGATTGAAGAACGTTTGTAGTTTGGGTTTGTCTTTTAATTAACGTCCATGTCGCTTTAGTTTTGTTGGCACTAGATGATATGAATTTTGCATTTGATAGTTTTTTAGCCTCTTTTGTTACACGTTTTAAAATTTTGCAACATCGTAGGTATTTTAATTTATGTTCATTTGATTTATTGTTTTTAGTTTGAAGATACATTTTACGTTTATTTTTACTAGAGACAATGATGCCTTTTGTTTTCCACGAATTATCTTTTTTATACTGAAATTTTATTCTCTCAATAGGAATACAAAGATCAAAGATTAATTTAAATATGTGTATAAATTCATTATAAGCTGAATTCGAATTTGAATGGCGGTACACTTCATTGAAAGTTATTTGGGATATATATTTTAGGGCTATTTCTATGTAATAATCTATTTTTCGGCGCATTCTATACCAGTATTTTTCTCTAAAACTTATACTACACGGTATCTTTATTATTTGGCATGTATGGTCTGACATACCCAAGTCCCATATTTCTGCTTTGTAATTACGATTGTTTGTAATGATATTATCAATGCACGTTGCAGAATGAGACGTTAATCGAGTTGCACTCTTTATGGTTAAATGTAAATTAAATTTCTTTAATGTGTTTTTAAATAGCTGACTTTTTGTGTTGCATAATAGAGTGTCTATGTTAAAGTCACCAGTAACAAAAATTTTTCTGTTTAATGCTCTAGATCTAATAGTAAGTTTAAACAGTAGGAGCTCAAGTTTTTCAATAAACAGAAATAGATTACTATTTGGTGTTCTATACAAACACAAGATATACCAATTTGTTTCTGGGATTACTAAACCACAACACTCAAAGTGGTTTTCAACCGCTATTTCAGAAATCCACTCAATTTTTTTGAAGTTAATTGACTTCTTTACGTAAATGCATACACCACCTCGAGACTTTTTTTGTCTTGAAAAGTATGTTGCAATTTTATAATTTGGTAGCTGTAGTGTTTCTGCATTTTTTTTCCCGAAAAAATGTCTCACTCAAACAAAGAACATCAATATTTCTCGACTCCAATAATAATTCTATATCACAAACCTTAGACCTCATACCTTGAATATTGTTATGCAGTATAGTAAATTCGCTTTCAGTCACGAAATAAATGATTTTCCGTCTGAGTTTCGACTGATGGTAGATTAGAGTGCAATAGCAAATCTGTTTGCGTACTAGTTGTTACCATATTCCTGTTTTGTTTACTGTTGTATTCAACGTATTGTGTATATTTGTGTTTATAATTAATATGCAATATTTCTCTTAGCATTAACCTGCATAATACCACGAAGTAAGAGATGTGAGAAACTTTATATCCTACGTTTACAAATGTGCTATGACCAAACTGGGAGCATACATAGTGGAATGTCTCACTTAGCTTAAACTCACTTAAATATCTACTTCTTTTTGTGTTGCACAGTAACACATTCGTGTGCGCCAGTTTATCTACGAGAAAGAATAAATTTGACTGCATTCTAAGTGGGTTCCTGTCATTTTTACCAGATATAATTATGACGTAGTCGAGCTTGTTTAGGTCCTTACATAAATCTAGTAACGATTCGAGTAGTTTATCAGTCGTTGCACCAGGTTTACTCAAAGATGATACGATAAAATTGGGTCCGATCAAGTTTTGAAGAATATTTCTCATATTTGTGTTTTCATCTGAGAAAATTAGAACTCTATTTCTGCTAGGCTTTTCTTCAATTGTGATCGGGATTTGATTTGACTCACCCCGGGGGAGATCATTATGCATTTTATTTTCGTTAATTCCAGGAGACTCAGTATTGGTTGTAGGAGACTGGCATGTCGGATTAGCGTGTTGAGCATTACTGATTGGGGTATCAATAGTGTTATCAAGGTTAATATTCATTTCGCTGTAACTGTCATTTAAGTTCAATGGTTTTTTAATAAAATTAGGCTTCGACTTCAGTGATTTGTTGCGTTTGTGTGAAGATAATAAACTGTTTCGTATATTCGAGGAGTCGGAACACAGTAATTTTAATTTATCTATTTTTGTTTGTTGAGAAGCAATTATTTCTTGAAGAGTGTGGTTTTCTAAGTTTAGATTATCTACCTCGTTCTGGGATCTTTCCAAATTCATTCTTAGTTTCATGATTTCACTTCTTAACTCTTCCACTTCATGGTTAAGAAGTGCTTTAGATAAGTCTGGTAAACTCTGTGCATTGTCTGAGAGAAGCAGTGGTGCTGGCAAAGGAGGAGGCAGAGCGCGTTAGGCAACGGGAATCCCAGCGCCCTCACGCCACTAGCCGCCGCAGGAGTCGCCCTGGTCGGGAGACGACACCTAACTCCCAGCCACCGTAGGCGCGGGCCTGCGGGCGGTGAGCAGTGGGCAGCTCGCCTCCCGGTAAGGACTAGGCTCGAGTCGACAGCGCGTCGTGTTTCACGCGCGCCTCAGAGAGATGTCAGCATATCGTGACGGGGTTCACGAAGACCGATGGCTCCTGGGTCAGGGTTGCGGGTTGGTTAAACAAGAAACCGTGGCCCTGGCCGTCGCACAGGCAAGCGAAGAAACACGAGTGGGTTTTAGTCAGTAAAAGTCTGACACGCCCACAGAAATCGTAATAACCATATTACGATTTCTGTGAACACGCCCTTCCACTCCGCCCAGAGCGGGAGAAGTCATTTAATGATTTCCCATACCAGCAAAAAAAAAAAGATGGTCTATAATAGTGTCTTTAAAAGCTTCTAACATTCTATTTGTGCTACGGTAAGCACGTTTCACCAGCATCTCTCAACCGCACGAGTCTAGTCTAACCCTAACATTTACTTAGGATAGTAGATTGCACTGCAGTACGATTCGTTTAGTGTTGGTTCTTTAGCTCAGTATATTTGGCGGCACGCGAACTGCTCATAAATAAAACAAAATGGCGTCGTAAACAAAACCTTGCTTTAATCTCTACTATAAAGTGCTGATGTTTGCTCGTTACCACCACAACGAGAGATTTTGAAAAAATCCGACACAGTGAAGCTATGGGCTTCTAAAATATTTATATTTTTGTTTACGCACACCTGTTTTACGATCCAATGAACAAATTGTTTTACATATTTCATACTTTTCATGATCCAAAACATTTCCTCGCTGTGGTTTCCGGCGATATAACAAACGTCACGTCTTCCTGTTGGAACCCTTGCAGAAGTCCCTGTTGTGTAGTGGGCGTTCAGAGTCGGTCCGTTGTGCTGATCATTTATTGCATTCCTGTCGTACCGAAACCAATGAACCAGGGAATGACCTTAATAAATATAGCATTAGCGTTTTTAGAAGGTTTGTTTGTAATCAATCAATCAATGTAGCAGTAATCTCGTGATTCACCACCTACATTGATATACCCGTGTATTAGGTACAATGATCTCGTGATTCACCACCTACATTGATATACCCGTGTATTAGGTACAATGATCTCCTGATTCACCACCTACATTGATATACCCGTGTATTACAATAATCTCGTGATTCACCACCTACATTGATATACCCGTGTATTAGGTACAATGATCTCGTGATTCACCACCTACATTGATATACCCGTGTATTACAATAATCTCGTGATGCACCACCTACATTGATATACCCGTGTATTACAATAATCTCGTGATGCACCACCTACATTCATATACCCGTGTATTACAATAATCTCGTGATGCACCACCTACATTCATATACCCGTGTATTACAATAATCTCGTGATTCACCACCTACATTGATATACCCGTGTATTACAATAATCTCGTGATTCACCACCTACATTGATATACCCGTGTATTACAGCGAGCGGTTATTAAGCTGATCTTATACATGTAGGTTGGCGCCGATTCTGTTCTCCACAAACTAAACAAATTTTAAGTTACTTGCCTCTTTTTCCATCTATTTCATTATGAAAAGGATAGAAGACAACATATTAGTTACAAGATAAAGTATTGTTAATGCTGTCAAACTGAGATAAGTACTTCATAGACAGTCTAGACGTGATTATAAACATGGCGACCAAAAATACGTCGATTTATGCTAGTCGCGAACTAATTTGACAGGTCTAAACTAACATTTTATTTTATATTCTTTTCTTATCTCTTATCCAACACCCTTGTAAGTAGTTAAGTATATTTCACTAACACTCTAGTAGGGACATATATTTTCCGCTACTTTCACATGTCTTTTTCGCCACCAAACCTCATCCTCTCTAAATAAACCCTCACTCCGCAGTGAATGTGCACTTGTACCTGAAGTGTTACTGTCAACTAGTGTACCTAAACCGATGCTGGTTACACGAGAGCGAGTTAGGGTTAACAATGCACTCTCGGAGACTCGATACTGTGTTCACTTAGATGTTCACGTTTTACAGAAGTTGTTGTAAGTTCAGACTGTTTATAGATGGACAGCTGGTCTAAGAGTGACGGTTATTTTTAGGGTTAAAACTTCTCACTAGAAAAATTTAGACACAGAAACTAAAAAATTCATACACGTTTATTTTTCAAACAGTCAGATGTTTCTCTTTATTAAGCTTTTTATATTCAAACCGAATATTTTTTTCGGTTTCGGTTTTGTAGTTATAGTCACAGACACGTCAAAATTATAACACACTGTTGTTTTGCGTTGGCGTTTAATAACAGAAGAAAATAAGAAAGCATTTTTACCAAATCGACTCCCTCAGGGGGAATTTCGTGATCTTACTGACGTGTCAACAAAATGCTCGATCAACAACATTTGTAACGGACGGGATGTCCCACATATCCGCAGGATACACTCAACGAGATTACTCCATCATAATCGAATAAATACGCATGAATACAAACCGAGCGGCTCGTTACCATCGGGTAACCAACCGATACCCGGTTAATATATTTGCGTCACCACATCATGGGTTTGGAACAGTTTCTCTTTGTAGATTACCGTGTCAATAATCTAGTTAAACGGATGATCCGGTTGAACGGCAGCAGATTAACCGGTCTCTATAATTCAATACCTGATTGATTGAAATCGATTAAGTTGTAATCGAATTGTGTAAGCATGTAAATGTTTTGGATGAGGATGAATTGGACGTGCAAACTGGATCGAAATAACTATTACTACTGCTGAATTACTGCTTAATACACCTAGGTAGTTCCCTAAAACTAAAATAGATCATAAGACCCACTCTTATGATCTATTTTCCCAAACAACCAAAATACATATTCAGTTATAAGTCTACACGTCTCCTGTCTATGTTCCCAGGTGGTAAGTGAGGATGTAGGGACTAACGCAGGCTTGCCGACGGCGAAAAATGGTACACACGACAGCAAATCAAACTATAACAATTTGTCAATTTTATCTATTAAATTTTGAACTTTATCGCTAAAAAATTAAGGCTGTAGGTCTCTTGGGAATATACGTCAGTTTCGGGTAGCTCAACCTGGTGTCATCCGTATCTTGCCACCCGGTAAGGACCAGGCCCGGGTCAATGGCGAGTTGTGTTCCACGCACGCTTCAAAGTGATGTCAGCAAAAAGTGTCGGGGTGCGCTAGGAAGAAAGTCTGCCAGTTTTTCGAAAGAGTGAGAAAGAGAAAGTATTCCTCTTCTGCAAGCTGGTGAAGGATGACGGGTGGGTTTTAGTGAATAAAAGTCTGACACGCTCTCTCACTCCACCCAGAGCGAGAGAAGTCATTTGCTGATTTCCCTCTCAAAAAAGATTATTTTGTATTACGTCAGTTATCGACACAATTTGCACGCTAATGCGTATCACCAAGACGGGGAACACTTTTAGGGTACCCACAGGGTAATGACGGGGCCCTATTACAGTGAATCCACTGTCTGCCTGTTACTAACCAGAGTGTATTTCATGAACCGTGATAGTAACACCAGTGGGTAGGGCACATTGCTCGTAGAACCGATGGCCGATGGGGCAGTAAGGTTCTGGAGTGGCGGCCACGTACTGGAAGACGCAGCGCAACAAGGTAGATCGATGACCTGGTGAAGGTCGCGGGAAGACGATGGCTGCAGCACAAGACCGGTTATAGTGGAAAGCCTGTGTCTAGCTGTGGATCTCTATAGGTTGAAGAAGAAGAAGATAGTTATACAGTTGAGATTTTTACAGATGTTGTAGCTAAGTCCCTTATAGCAACCAATACTAAAAACAGTTTTATTTTTGTATGTGCTTATACAGTATGTTAAATAACAGAGGGCGTTCCCTTAAACTCGTTAATATATATCATTAATAGATTAAAATAAAAATATCAGCATAGAAAAATAAGCATAAAAAAATCCGAATAAAAAAAAATTCTAATTGGAAATAAATGTGAAACCTCCTGTTTTAAATCAAAATAGTAGTCGTCGTGTATAAATAAATTGCGACGTTACCGTCTTTCATGTTCGCGTGTACAGTGTGTTTCTTTTACATGTCAATTTAAAATTTTTATTGAAGTTTTTTCATATTGGAAAAAATTTTAAAACATTTTGTTTTCGAATGGAAATATTTTTTTTAGCATGTATGTATGCTATACTATTTCGGGTTAACGGGAACGCCCTCTGTTAGTTAACATACTGTATAGTACTAAACCCTTCGTGCACGAGGCCCATTTATCCCAACTCAGAGAAAGAAGAGAGAGGGCGACCTGTTCAATATAAGTCGTTTCCAACCTAATACGTAAAGTTCTAAACTGATATAGTATAGTACTAGTACTATATTCCACCTAGAACAGATAATTGAACAAACAATATATCTAATTACGTTATTGCGTGTGCTGTTAAACGATGCGTTATGAATGAATGAATGCGGTGACTAAGGTAATGGTGCGCTCACCGTGCTACACTGAGCGACAAACGGTCACATAACTCACATGGTCAAAAATTCCCTGCACTAAAAGAAAATACCCTCACGAGCTACAATTTTTCATTCAGCTTTATTAAATAATTCTCGTGGATAAGGCCTATGGCAGTGTAAACGAATTTATGAATGAAATGCAATTAAATAATTATAGATGACATTATTGTATTTGGTACTTTACTAATTGAGTTGACTTGTTTTAATTATTTTTTTTTTTTTACATATTTATAAATTCTGAATTGACTTGTCCATGACAAAATTTCGTGACATTTATTCCCTTTTATATTTTATTTTGAATGATAATATAAAAGAGACAAACGCCAATTAAAATTGCATACCTTCAGGCGGATTATGGAGATGCCAAACTATTTATGCATCAATGTTAATTATCTGAATTACACATTTTCGCAATAAATGAGTTTGAGTTTGTTATTAATAACATAGCATTTTTGAGTCCACTAATTTATTATTTTAAAGTTGCATTCGTTATTTCACGAAAAAAACGTACCTAATTGAGAGCAGTCAAGTGTCGACATATTGGTGCTCCTGACTGTACGCTCTTTTTAATTCAAATTAAAAAGTTGAATGAGCAAAAGCAGGCTAAGGAACAATAGCGATACGGTTTGGATAAAAAAAAAGAACATCATTGCTATTGGTTTATAGACCACTTCTCATACACTGAGTGCAATCTCCTATAAAGTACAAAATAAGCACTGCAACTTACAGTGCTTCCGTACTAAACATTCTACTGCAAGGGAGACACTGGAATGCATTACTGCATCTGTGAGACTCCGGAATAACACGTTATTAATGTTTTCTCAGACTAAATCTGTAATTAAATAAATCATTCATCAAAATCATCAGACAGCTGGCCTGCTTCATGGCCAAAAACTTTACATTGGCAAACAATGCGGCAATGTTGCCAGCCTTTTGCACAATTTTCCTGTTGATAGCGGTCATAGCGGAGTGGAAGACTTGATTTATTTTCAGAGATTACACACTATTATTTTAAATATTTGTTAGTGTGTACATTATAACACAGTATACTTACTTCAAAACCACCTCGTCAGCTTGGACATGAACAAACAGATTTAGAGGCTCTTTAGCAATAATACATGCCATCTCTATGTGTAATCTTAAGTTTTGAAGTATTTCTCTGTATATTTTGTAACTGTTATTGTCTCTTATAATAAAAATGACACAGGAGGGTCTCGTTGCGCAGTTGGATTCAGAAAGCGGTGCTTCTGGACACGGCTCGCATTGTTAGGAGGTTCCTTTCTGTGAAACCCTGATCACCTGAACCTTTGAGCCTATTATATCGGAGAGCTAGATTTTTAAATGATTTTTTATTTTAAAATGTAATATACATAAATTTGTTAATGGGATAATAATAATAATTCTTTATTTATATTTCAAATAAATAAATAAATGTTAACGACATACTCGCCTCAATAGCAGAATTTAGATAAGGCATCTCAGCATTGCGGTGCAGACCGATAGCGGTCGGTCGGCGTCGGTCGGTCGGTTGGTCGGTTTGTATCACGATACCGTAATGGCACGCGAGAGTCCTCCGACACGGCTGTGGTCGGTTCATAGCTTCATGACATAACGGTACTCTCTATGAGCTTTATTGGCAAACCATTGAATCTTGTCGAAGTCGCAGGTTTTGCCTTTCAAACATTTGTAAGACATTTCTAGCAATTGAAATTTTTGGACAGAAATATATGTAGGTAACTACTTCCATGCTTTATGTATTCCATTCTTTTATTATTTATTCTGGACTTCTGAGAAGACGTACGCTTAATATACTAGCAATTGATTCAGTAGTTTAGGCGTGAAAGCAGAACAAACAAACAAACTCACTTTTACATTTTTAGTATTAACTAGCTTTCCGCCCGCGGCTTCGCCCGTGTGGAGTTCGGTTATATCGCGCTTTTTAGATTTCCCTCGGGAATATCAAATTTTCCGGGATAAATGGTAGCCTATGTCCTTTCTCAGGATCTAAAGATTGTCTGTGCCAAATTTCATCAAAATCGGTTGAGAGGTTTAAGCGAGAAAGCGTAACAGACAGACAGACAGACAGGCAGAGTTACTTTCGCATATTTATAATATTAGTATGGAAGTATGGATTAATATGTAATATATATGTATAAGGACAAGGATGCGTTATGAAAAGATTAATGCTTTTAACACCACTTCGTAGTCTTCACTTTCAGTTTCCTATTCGTGCACTCTGAAAGCAGCCTGATGCGTTTACCAAATCATGTATTGTGTTTTGGTCAGCATTTTTGTTTAAGGTGAATTCACCAACATTTTATGTCGCACGCTACGGGCGACTTTAAATTTTTCAGGCCAATGGTACTTAAGTACCCGATGCAGCAGCAATTTTTTTTTTTTTATAATTATTAACTAGCGCTGGACTGCAATCCCGCCTGTTGGTAAGCAGTGATGCAATCGTTGATGGTAAAGCGCGCTAGTTTATTAAGCCCATTCACTTAAAAATCTTAGTGAATAGGAAGGAAGACTGCAGTTAAGCGAGGTGGTGCAATGTTAAACCCAACAACACGACCAACGATGCTGCGCCAGAGGGAGATTGATGTGGAGACCCTCCACGACCGACACAACAACATTTGACGCATCGTACTCGGCACACATCGCAACACAACTGCTCAGACCCGTCCTCCGTACGGCTTCACCAGACATCATGCCGGAACACGACGAATCGCTTGGCGGCAAGACTTTGTCTGGTGGGTGGTAACTTCTGCCGGCAGCCGATATTAAAGCCTATCACCGAGAAAATTTATTTAATTATAATTTTGATCAAGATGTCTGATCTGAAAATTATGAAACGCGGAAGAACAATTTAAAGTAGCGGGCGGCAAGTACGCGTTCACCTTAAATAAAACCCTTAACAAGTATTAAAGTTCCCTTCAAATGATCTAAGCCCTACCGTCTACAACGCAGCACGAACACAAACAGTCCCAGTTAAAAGCACGCACCTAACCCGCGCCATGACTGATTACTTGCGGTTGTTTCATCAAACAAATCTGTTTCCTTTTAATTATCTGTTGAATTTTCAGTCCATAGCGCTTTCATAAATCAGCGTTCTCACCTCAAGTTATATAAAATTTATATTCGTATTAGGTATACTGAAAATACAAAGGCCAATATTGGTGTAAAGTACATTGAGGGATTACTAAGTGCTTTAATGTACACTGCTAACAAAATGAGCAATGGATAGTAGCAGCGTTGGCGATTGTGTGTGGGCTGGGTGGCTTTAATAAATCAGGGCTGCGACCAGAGATTATAAATTTAATATTCATGGAGTGCGATGGAACAAGTGGTGTACATTTGTATTCCGGGCGGTGTCGGCGGCGCGCGGCTCGCCCTCGGGGCGCGCTTGTCTTTTGTTTTTAGTGCAGTTTTATGAGATGTGGAACGTGTGTAGTTATGGCTCTTGAATGGACACGAGTGTCTACGGTCAGCTTTCGTAGACTGAAAGGTTTCGCAACAATCATGTCTTTCACTTTGGAAGTACAAATTACCTAGTAGTTATCTACCAACCAGCACCACAAAAAAAAATGCCTTAAACACCATATACCTGCCTGATGTTTGTAAGCTTTGAACTGAGTATATTGTAATCATTATATTTCTAAGGCTTTTAGAGTAATGGTGCACCCTTACATAGGTACAGTAACCTTCTTTAATTTTCAGTTACAAATCTAAATGTATGTAAACTGAAATATTAAACCACCTCCACAGCCAACGCCTCCACCCTCCCTGCCACTTCTCTTAACATTCCATATAAAACACCATTTAAAATTAAAAAATCACACACATTAAAAACAGCGCTTAAGTTCACGAAGAGAGCGCCGTCATATGCGTTGCGTTAATTTTCTTCTAAGCCTAATTACACACGGGCTTATTTGCGTCTCGCCTCGCAACTCCTGCCGCCGTGCCTCGGCGAGGTGTGAAGTGAAACTTGCCACAAAAAACCCTTTACAGCTTTTTCAAGGGTAAAGTTTATACATTGCGAACGAGGCTAGGAGCTGGAAGTTACTTTGAGATATATTGTGGCTTGATTTTTTAATTAGGTGGATTTAGACGAATATTTAACATTTTCACCAAAATCAAAATGTACAAACCGAGCCTCTTGTCAAATGTTAGCGGAGGGGAATATCGTTGGGTAGCTCAAATAACCGGCTTCCATTAAATAGTTAATTATGTTGGTTTAATTCGCTTGAGATATCCTAAATGTGCGCTAGGAACAGACGTTTCACTGTACAATGACATTGTTTGTTCAACATTCTTACATTATATTAGTAGTAGTATTGCTTAGCCTAATTTTAGTATTTGTTTAACTTAAGTTTGTCTGGACTTTTATCCATCTACGTAAGAGGGAAAAGTCCCACCGGCTTGAAGACACATTCAGGATGCCATTTTAGGAGAAGCGCCTTCATAGTAGTACATCACTTCCGCATGATAGCTGCAAACCGGTCGACCCTCGCCTCTACGAACATCTCAACATACGCTACAGCAGCACCATGGCATTCGCAAGAGCATCCTGAAGCTTTAATGTGCTTTACACGCAGGTCGCTGTATGCCCACACGCTCCACGCGTAAAACGACGGGCAAAAGGCTTTTACAGACGTTATCTTAACAGAATTACAACAGCGTATGAACTTGCGGGCCAGCATCTTGCAACGGACACCCAGCGGCCTGTACTACCTGACTATGTATGTCTACATTATCTTTCAAGACATCAGTGACCCAGTGACACAAATACTTAAACTGCGAAACCCGACTTAAAGCAGACCCAGAAACAGAGTCCAGAAAGCTAACCATTCTTTTTTGTCATACCAAAATTGTATTAAAGTTTAATCGACCAGAGACAATTATAATAATTAATATCAATATCTTGAAAGTTATTATCCTTTAATCCGGCTCCTGGAGTAGGTCGGAGGCGTGAGCCGTGACGCGGTTGCGTATCAAAGCGACGTTGGATCGCAATTAAGGATCTCACAACGACATTAATTAAAGGCTTCTTTCGGAATTTCGCAGCTCCTCGCCTCGCGCTTGCCTCGCCGTCGAGTCGATCTAAACTAGCCTTTAGTGAAAAAAGTGTTTTAATTAAGAAATTTGTGGGTACAGTCAGAGTTTTGTTGTATACGTCGTTTAACGTTCGTTAACTTCTCAAATGTTTGTTGATTTAGTAAGGCTAAAGGGAGTTTCGTGGTGGTGAAGTGCGCGGAGACGTCGAAATCTTTGCAAAGGGAAACTTGAAAAAAAAGAAATGGAAATCTGAAAATATAAATGAAATGTGTAGAGTATTATCGTGATTAATATTTTTTTTTTTTAAAATAGGTAGAATCTGGTGAATAACGAGGGCCAAAAAAAACTTTTATAACCTACTAACTGGTGCATAATGACATATTAGTAATTCCATTCCATTCTAATACACACAAGTTTATTATTTATAATAGGATTTCATTAACAATTATTACATTTGCCATCCAGGTCCCATCTACTAGGATAGTGACTTTTGACCAAGTTATTAACCAAATTAGCGAAAGTTACCAAACAAATTAATACCTATAGTTTTATGACGAATGCATATCATTAACTGTTACAAATGTCCGACGATCAGTCGGTGTCAGTCTGCCGCTGACGCTAACGAGGCCGTTCATCTCAATAAACATTATTGCGAATATCAACATTATAGATTTATAGCAGTGTTTATCCGTGCAGTGGCGATGTGACTCTGATCAAATATTTGTAACAATAGCTAAAAAAATTAAAAGAGTGTCCATGGAGTTTCTTGCCCGTTCTTCTCCATAGGTACCTACTCTTTGGAATGGGCGACTAGCTTCATCTTATTGACTGACCGACCTTCTGACAATTCAAAAGTGCCTGTAACTGGTTTATTTGAAATAAATGATTTGATTTGATTTGATGGAAATTTAATTCATAGCAAACAAATGTAAAACACGAATCAATTATATATATATCCTAGGCCCTTTATCGAAATGAAAGATCTTCGTGGTTTTAATTAACGTGAAAAGTGAGTCCTTTAGTAATAGAGGTTACTACATGCCAAAGTATTAATGTAAATAGACTCCATCAAGCGTGATCGAGCCTAAGAGCAGGCGCATTTAGCAATAGAAAATAATACAAGTTTCATTTTACGAACAGCTCATTCCTTGTCTTGTGTGCTTCCAAAAAGCAGGCATTTGCCTTTGGTCGGATTAATTTTGCGACACTCGCCTTCTATATCCATAATATAATATTTACATTAAATTTTTGGTTTTAGGATATGCCGTTTTCCTCACGATGTTCACCGTTTTTGAGAGCAAGGGTGATGAACTAATTTTCATTTCTTACAAGTGTAACAGCAACCATAAAATAGCCCCTGTCTGGGTTCCAATCCACGACCTACTTCTTATAAATTGCAACCGTTACCACTGAGGCACTCAATAATATTTCACGAAACACCATTAAGAAGTCGCCTTCATAAAGAACACCCGAAAAGATAAGTGAACCCGCAAAGAGGACGAGACTCGTCTGAAAAAAATTAAGAAAAAGCTTTTGTCCGTCGCCGGTGTGACGTCCGTTAATTAAACAAATAACCGACATAATGAGGGTAGGTACAATAAGCTGTTACCACTGACCCCGGGCGACGATGTCTTTTTACTTTACTTTCTTACGGATTCATTTTTTCCCAGTATTTCGAAGGCGGATATTTTTTCCCAGTATTTCGAAGGCGGATATTTTTTCCCAGTATTTCGAAGGCGGATATTTTTCTTATTGTTCTGTTTATTTAACCGCTTTATACGCATTTAGGGTCGCTTATTTTTGTGTCGTTCTGGGGTGTTTAGGCTTGTGATTTATTAGTTTAAGTGGGTAATTTTGTTTAGAGAGTACTAGAAGGGATGTCTCCGTTTATTCCTTGTTTCATTTTGTAAGGATTTTTCGCTTATTTGCTCAGAAGTAAGGATTTTTCTTGCAAAATTGAATATTTAATTCTGCCCTAAACTCGGTGTCAAGTTCATTTTCTTCTCATTTTTCTTCCGAACGACCCATGTTACTAGCTAACGACCTTAATTATTGCACTTAAAAACAATCGTCAATATTGCCGTCGAAGTCTCTAAATAAATAAATGGACGTCTGTTTTGCGGAAACAACTATGGTGCCTATAAGTTACGTTCCACTTATAAAAATTTGAGAAAACAAATAACCGGACCAGTGTTTCAAACTTGTCTGTCTATCAAAATAACATGAAGCGAACACCACATAACACCATTGAACGAGCTCTATATTTTCACAGGCAAATCAACTAAAAGTTTGATGAGTTCCCGTCGATTTGGATCATAAAACGCGGGTAGTTGAACACTTTGAACAGTCGCGGGTAAACAACGTAACGTAATGGTTTTACAGCCGATAGTCATCACATCTCCTACTCGGGCGTCTTGTAAACAGTTCCAGATAGATTTATATATTCATCATCATCATTATTGGCGGTCTTGGTGTACCCCCATGTGTAGAGGACTCCTACCTTACGTGCGAGGCGTTCCAGCGAATTGTTTGCGTAACACATCACACGAATTTTTCATTTGACCATAATATGAAACAATAGATTGGTAATATCCTTGAAAATGATGCTGATCTAGATTCACAGCGTACTTCATTTAATGGAAAGAGTTATACAAACCAAAGGCCCGGCTTCTTTAGACGATATCAAAAAATTTCAACTCAAAATAAAATACTCTGAGAATTGATATTAAAATAACTAAGGACGCTGGACTTTACATAGCCAATGGACTATCCATTGACTATGTAAAGTCCAGCGTACTTATTTAGTATAAATCATGGCTTGTGTGCTGTTTTGGTTTAGTGAGGTCCTTATTACTAAATGTTGGTTTGATGTTCTTGCTAGAATTAACCTAGAGCGGTAGTAGGCACATAAGTAATACAATCTGCATCCGTGTCGTTACCATGATCCCGGTTGGTATCGCAGGTCGTGCCGTCATTTGGCTCGCTGCCAGCTCATTTTCCACTTCAATTTCACATTTTGTCAACACTAGTTACAAAATAAGTTGATTCGCTTTTGTTTCCGACTGCGATACACTTATTTGCGTCGTTTTGTCACAATTGTGCGCCAGCCGGAGACCCGGTGTTTGGAAACGACGATTTTGTGAGAAGGAGGTTATAAGAAATTAGTATTGTAATTATCTTTTGTTATGTTTGTGTAGAGAAGAAAAGCTTTTAAGGTACTCCTTTCAGGTATGCTGTGCAAAAATTGTGAAAACTTGGCTAATATGCACGATGTAAATATCCTTACTAATATTATAATTGCGAAAGTAACTCTGTCTGTCTGTTACACTTTCCCGCTTAAACCTCTCAACCGATTTTGATCAAATTTGGCACAGACAATCTTTAGATCCTGAGAAAGTACATAGGCTACCTTTTTTTGAAAAAAAAAATGATGTGCCCGAGGGAAATTTAAAAGCGCGATATAATTGAATTCAACGCGGGCGAAGCCGCGGGCGGAAAGCTAGTAGTTTAAGCTATTGCACTTGGAAATAATAATAAATAAAAAAAAAAAAAACTATTTATTTAAAAAAAATAATAATAATGTAGCTGAATGTAATGTAATGAATATATATAATAATGTAGCTTTCTAATTGTGTCTTTTTTTTTAAATTGGATGCTTAGTTGAGAGATTATCCCAATTATTTGTACTCGTAAACATTTAAACCAAAAAATTTGACGAGAAAATTACTTGCCCGAAATAATCGTATTTTCTTAATTTGTTTTCTTCTTTCCGGTTAGTAGGTCACAAACGGAGTAAACGGTAATTTAAAACAACTTATATTATTTTAAATTACCGTTTAACTTACCTAACTGCTTCATTATTGTTAACGAAACATTGTTATTTCATTTGGTGACCCAGAAACTCATAAGGCCTGCAATTTCACCAGGACGACGAAAACTTTAAAAAGGGAGCAAAGTATTACAAGGATTCGTCATTTCGGTTACAATGTGTAGCTGACCAAAAGTAATTGTGTCTACATTTGTGATCTCAGTTGTGATACTTCTACTTTCTTGCTCTACGTCACCGGATCAAACTCCCACGACACACCATAAAAGTCCGCCACACTATGATTGCCTCAATTTACGGCGCCATCACGCGCGTACAATCACGCACAATACTATGATAACAAATTGCACTTTTGTTGCAGATTGTACGAGGACGTCTTCCACTGATTGATACTTACGACTTTCCTCGTAAAGATAGGTATGTTAATATCAAAGTTTTACTCAATACATATATTGTAATTGAACCTTTCGAGGGCACTTAAAAAACAAACTAAGACACACAGTTCATAAAATAAAATTAAAAATAACCTCTAAGAGCTAAGAGATGACCAGTCTCAACCGACGGCGCCCGTTCTAGAACATGACATCATATGACTTGTCATGTGGATCAGCACCACCCAGCACAACTCTAAGATATTTTTGTATGAAACTAAAACCGGTAGATAACAGTGACAATTACCGGTATACATGCACCTTAAAATTTAATTCATTACTTATCAGCTATAATGGAAGGTAAATTAGTTTCTACAAAAACATTTCCACAAAAACCTTCAACACCCCTCGAAATAACCCTTATTAAAATTACAATTTCTTCACCGTAGCAATTTACATAAATTTTATTTTACTTTATCGCTTTATTATATCTAACGCATCGCACTATGTGTGGTGGTCGTACGCACTAGGGCCACTAGGGGTGTCACCCTACTTCATTAGGGCCCCTCAAGTCGCAGGGCACGTGCGCGGCGTGCACAACACGCCGGACACCCCGCTCCTCTGTCGCTCATCTAAATCCACTGAAGGTTGACCTCCCCTGATGCGATGTTTTAATTTTGATACTATTTCCAGTTTGCTGCCTGCGATCTGTGCAAATTTATCGTTGGATGCAAAAGAATGTGATATTGGCAGCCAGTAATATATTTATGTTAAAGTGTACTTTGAGTTGTATACACGATATAGCCTGTCTTCAAAATAACTAGTCGTATTGAATATTTAATTTAAGAAGTATTGCTAAACAGGTACCTTAATGATGCAAGACTTCCGGTGCTTATTCTGACCATTTTTCTATAATTTTGCTTTTATTTCGACGCCAGAACTCATCAGAATGCACTATCAGCAAAGAAAACCGGTATAGTGTCAGTGAAGTAAGTTGAAAATAGCAGAGGTCTCTATACCTTGGTCCCTTGTTGACACAAATTGGCGTCAGGGGCCGTCCGGAAATTATTAAAATTATAACTGACTTGCAATTTTTGAGCGAAGTCAAATGTTTTAACACGTCACGTTTCTTTGCACACGTGTGTCGTAGTGGAGGGCGCGAACCTTACTGACGATATGAGAATTTTAATTTGATTCAAATTGAATTTGTTTGAGGATTGGTTTTGTTGTTGGAGCATCCGTTGATTGTAAACTTTAAAATCCTTCACGTTTGTTATTAATAAAATGAATTTGAATTCTTTGGCGACAACAAAAAGCTTCAAAAGAATTGTTTTCTTCGTTCTCTATTACAACAGACACATCATTATATTGACCTTGCCAACTGTAAAAAAAATATCTTGTCGATCTGATGACTTCTTTAACAGGATAATGCATAAAACGCCACATTTTTCTCGGCCACATGACATTATACCGCGGTACGACCGCCGCCGGTCGCCAGCCGGTCAGTCCGCGCGAGACCTAGATTGATAACGAACACACTCTTCAACTCTATCTACTCAATTTACATAACTTGTTCGCTCTGAGTATTGCAATACATTACGTACCTATTTCCTGGTAGTAACGAACTGGAATTACGACAAAAGTTTTTGTAGATAATATTCGATGTAGGTTTTCGTATTTCGTTGAATTTTCACTTAACACACTGTTTTGGCGCGCAATAGTTGATGTCGTCGGTAAATGGTTTTCATTAGGACCAAATTATAAGGCTAGTTATCAAATTAACTAGCTGCGCCCCGCAGTTTTGCCCGCGTAAGTTTGTATACCGTGGGAATATCAGCATAAAATATATTTTAAAATAATCCCATGTATTATGGCTAGATATAAACTCTCTGTGTGCCAAATTTCATCGAAATCCGTTCAGTAGTTTTTGGGTGAAAGAATAACACTCACTTTCACATTTATAATATTAGTAAGATTAAGTTAACAACAGTATGTAAACAATCATAGAATTTCTGTTGGGATTATGTATTAGATTTACATAATGATACGAGTACCGCGGTAACAACTGATCGACACGCGCCTCTATCACGATTAGTTTTCGACATCAATCTATCTAAACTTTAATTACGATCCTCAATTTGTGACGCAGCACTCATCAGTGATCGCTCATGCGATGTGACAGCGCGTTGATTTCCACCGAGGATTGGCTCCGGGATGCTCATGACACTCCTGCGAAATCCCCCGACTGAAGGTGTACTCGGAAGGGGAACAGTATTGCGTGAAAAGTGTTTAGAAATTTTTTATTGCGTTTTAGTCGACTTGTCCGACCGTGAACAATTGCAGGGTTATTTCATTGAAATGGAATCGTTTTATTATAGACTTCTATCGCTTTTAAAATTAAGGTATCGTATTAGTAAAAAAGAAAAAAAATACGTCTCGCTGCCCAACGTAAGATTACTAAAAAATACTGTTAAATGTTCATGTTAATTAGTAATTTAGATAATTTTGCAAATGAAGTTTTATCGTGGGCACGTGACGCTTACCCCACAAGTGCATCACACGACAAAGGTCGCTCAAGTAATGACGACAAATTGACGCGTCCGTGTGAAATATCGCCGGTCGGTGGTCGCCGCGACCGACGTATATCCGTCGCCGGTATATTCTCATTCCCTCACTAATGTATAAAAATGTTAGGATTACGTACAATGAAGGATTTGGAGGGATTCTGAAGGTTGCAGCGACCGAAAGCTTTATTGAGTGAATTAATTCAACATTCTGTGTGATCCTTCATTTAGGATCGTGGAATGGAAATGTTCTTTTATTCAGCAGTCTGTTTTTGGCAGACACATTGAGGTTCAGTTTTCAAAACTTAGAAACCCTCATTTTGTTAATGTTATTAAGCGAGCAAATATACATTTGGGGTAAGATCAAAGAGTATATGCTCTGAAAATCGTTGTGTCAGTGTGTACCTATGTAGATATCGATAGCTGCAGAATTATCTGAATCATATTGTAAACAAAATTTTTTTGATTGGTATCTTCGCTGAAGGCCGCACGTAATATAATAGAGCACTTAGACAAGAAGCCATTAAACTTATAGCCGTAACAATAAAAGCGATTACCACAACGTCTTATCTTCATCTGCGGTGTAACTACACCAGGAAGTTTTAATGACTGTTCGCAGTTACTAAAACTAGATTAAACGTAAACTTGATCAGCAGTGCCTATTGTTTACTCATTTGCTTAATTAATTCTGTGCGATATTGTCTTAGTAATAACATTGTGATAAGCTGGTTTCGATTTGAATAAGAGCTTTAGTGGCTCCCCGATATGAATTGACTTTACTTATATTGACTGTATATATTCT
Organism: Sesamia nonagrioides; assembly: GCA_017933935.1. Lineage (NCBI taxonomy): Eukaryota > Metazoa > Arthropoda > Insecta > Lepidoptera > Noctuidae > Sesamia > Sesamia nonagrioides. Next base: position 67,329 of record JADWQK010000009.1, read on the forward strand.
GTTCGTTTGGTGATTTTGTAGTTTCATGTAATTCTCAGTTTAGTTCACGGTCCTGATAGTGAAATTCGTTGTACCAACATTCTTGTTGCTCGAATCGTACAAGAGAGTGTTTACAATGACGAAATCGTGCGCATCCCAATGACTGACATAACAACTGAGTTGTCTATTTATTAATTCTTCAGAAAGCTTATAGGGACTATTTACAAGCTTACACTAATTAAAATCTATGTGCCTAAAGATAGAAGAAGATATTGAAAAGAAGAATAGTATAATGTGTGTGTTTTGATTTATAATAACATTCAGGATCATGATTTTAAAATAAAATTTACAGCGTGCTACAAAATAGTTGTTAAAGTATTTTGTACTGTATATGATAGATGATGAATAAATATTTTTTATGAGTAATTGGATGGCGTTTAATCGTAATTTTCATCATTTTTTAGGGTTACGTACCTCAAAAGGAAAAAACGGAACCCTTATAGGATCACTTTGTTGTCCGTCTGTCTGTCTGTCAAGACCCTTTATCTCAAGAACGCGTAGACGTATCAAGCTGAAATTCACATGAAATACTAAGGTCTATTGTCCCTTTAAGCTGTGAAAATATCAAATTTCTAAGCCAAGCCAATCAAAAGATACGGCCGATTATGTCGATATTTACAACAAACTTTCGACACTCGCAAAGGAAGCAAAACCTACAGGAATCTTGAAATTTGGCATGAAGCATTGTCATATAATGCAAATATAGGAAAAATTGCGAAAATCACATTTTTTAGTTATATAATATAATAAAAATATTTTAATAAAATGAGACTTGCACTGCTTGAACTTTGTACGGCGGAACCCTCGGTGTGCGAGTCCGACTCGCACTTGGCCGTTTTTTTTTTAATTGTATTAACATGTATAATTACAGTTTCAACTTTATGAATGATATTTTAGACTTTGAGCAGACATTCAAATTTATTTTATTGTGATATTTTACATTGTTTGTCGAATTTTATAATCCAATTAAAGTTGGTATGTACATTTTTTTGTTATTGATTATTGTATATTTCACGTTCGCTTGCAGGCAGAAATAAAATAATATAACTTTCAGGTTTTAAGTTCTTCCCTTGCCGAACGATGTATTTTGAATTTGAATAAAATATGAAATATAATCTTAATTATTTACATTGAGGACAGATCCTGCCGAACAGCAGCATTTGATACAGCAGCAATTGAACTAGTTGCGAGAGCCCAAAGTTTGTTACAATTCTGTAAAGTAAACAAAACATCAATAGGAGAGGCAGGTCTACGTCTACCTTCATTCTTATAATTAGAGTGTCGTAGTTTGCAGATTTTTTTTATATTCCTTTGAGTTTGTCGATCCCTTTAATTGGACTTTAGACAGTGTAGTTCGAAAAGTAATTAAAAATAAAATTGTGATTCGGTATAGCACGCTTTGATGAAAAAAGAGCTGTCGTGGAATGAGACAGAAGTTTCTAAGTAATGTAATGAGTTTATTTGCTTATAGACAACGCAATTTTTGAATGAAGCTATATAGATGACTTGTCTTTTATCACCACATTTTTTCTCCTTTTCCTCTACATTCAGGCATGGTGTATATAAAAGTAAATCGCACGTTATGACACTGTTTCATAAATAAAGTCCTCCAGACCGTATTTCGAAAGGCGGCCAATCTGAATACATACTAGCTTTCGGCGCAGGAGATCTTACAGTGCACAATTGTACACGTACACACAGGCATACTCTGTCTTCACTCACTTCCGAATTACGGTCTATATTTAGATAATTGTTAATGAAATAACCCAGTAACTCTATCTGACCTGGTACCCGAACCCACGATCCTACGCTCAGCAGCCGTGTTCGCAAGTACGGAACTAACAAGGTACTCAGACATTGTTCAATATAAAATGATACCACAATATAATAATATCTTCAAATAAACTATTTGCACGAATAGACGAACAATGACAATATCAGAGCTCTTCAGTACAAAACAAGGTAAAAACAACACAATGTCGACGAACTTGAGAGCTCATTCTTTCAGAAGAAGAGGCAATAACTTCAAAATGTTGTGCACTCTCGTGGCAAACATAACCAGTTAAAATTACAAAACAAAAAGTGTTGGCAATACGGTGGAGAGCGTCGCCGCCGCTTCTTATGAATTCTTGTAGATAATATGTACAGGGCCGGCTTGAAGGGGGCAGGGCTGGTGGGCTGCTTGAGCCCTCAGGCAGGCCAGGCTGAGAGGGGCACGCGGAGCTGTATAAGTAATAACGTTCCCTGAGAGAAGGTTCTCTGAAGACGTCAAAAGTTTTTATTTGATATCTGTTGATGCGCGAGACACATCTGACTTAATGATATGAAGAACTCACGTCACATTGCAAAGTTACATTCGAAAGCTCTAGAAGATTTCAGAAACACAAGACAACTAATTGCATAAATTAAAGTCCCAATTATATCAGTTTATAAAGTCCGCCCCTGCATTTCCAACTTTCACCAAGTGCGCGCGATTTGCATAATTTGAGCATTTTTATGCTTTATTCCTTGAGGCTCCACTGGCGACTGATATTTCTTTGTAACTGAAATGTCTCTTCAGCGCTGAAAAGACGGTTGGGCGCCAAGTCGAGTGCTGAAAGCTCTTCAAGCACTTTAGTTGAAATTTTCTTGATATTTAAACTTAGATAAGATCACTTTTTATACCATGGAGCTGCTACTTGAGTGGAAATACAAGAGAGTTCTCGTTGATGGGTTGTACTTGTGTTATTTACGTTGTGACTGTAATAGACAAATTGAATGATTCTACCTATGTTATGAGGTGTAATTATGCATATCGACGGTTTAAAGGAAATAGGGCATAAGCGACATTTTGGTCAAAAATGAGTTATGTATGCCATCCTACGTAAAATTTCCCGCTCTATCGAATGCGCTTACTCCCATGGCTCTAAGGTGACTTTTTTGGCGTTTATGCCCTAGCAAAAAAAATCATTTTCGCAGTACTATTTTTCGTAACCGACGAAAATTCAGGCCGTTTTTGTTATAAAGATGCTTGTACCCCTACAAAAATGATTTATTTTGAGTTTGTTGTCGGTAATGCTTTTTTACTTTATAAGGGTCAGCTTTCGGTTGTTTATGCCTTTTAAGCTTTTCCTTTTAAAAGTACCAACGTTGTTAACATAGCCTACTTCCATTTCGTAATTTAACATAGCAATGGCGCTTGTGCCCTATATACAAAATTAATTTTTATATTACTCTGTCGGTTATACCCTATTACCATTCAGTACTCTATATCAGCTATGTCGGTTATGCTCTATTTCCTAAATTCATTTCAATATCACACTGTTGGTTATACCCTACTTCCGTACACAATATAAATACAGTTTTGTCGCTAATACCTTATTACTTAAATTAAATTAGATAACATGGTGTCGATTATATCCTACTTCCACATTCTACAATTATATTCCCAATTATTTTCCTAGCTATAAAGTAAGAAATTGTTAGTAATGATAATTGATCTACGACTGTCCTGTTCAATGTGATATACCAACTTCTGCAGAGCAGCAAACCACACCAAATTGTCACTTTTGATAACAATTTTATACATTAATCTTTATAAAGTAAAAAATTTGTTCCATTAAATTGTTCCTTTTAGTAATTGTTATTGATGTGATGGTAATTGTTATGGATAGTAATTGTTATTACCTACTAGTACTTATATGTCTCCACTTCATTCGCTTTTTGACTGATTATTTAGGTTTTGAAGTGAGACTTTTTCTTTGTTTTTATTTGGTACAAACCATGACGCATAAAATGAAAACGTCCATAGTTATAAGTTAAAACAATTTTTTTTCTTTATTCCTGTTTCTTTGAACGTTGTTGCTCGACATAGATACCATGTTATGTTTAACAAAGCCAACTAAGTCTTAAGTTTTGAAGCTTTTTTTTATTTTTTATAATGGTTGTTACTTTTTTAAATATTTAATATTACGGATACATACCTACCAAGTTTTCGTAATTGATTAGGTTACCTACCTACTAGCTACAGTATTATTGTCTCCAAAAATGATTATCAGGTTGCCTATACAATTACCCAATCTTTTTAGGTAGTTTTTTTTTCTTGATTAAAAAATAATATTACAATCTTTTTAGGTAGTTTTTTTTTCTTGATTAAAAAATAATATTAACAATTCATTTATCGGCACTGAGCACCGTCTGATAGCGATATAGTTTTAAGTTATCCGATTAATCGATTTTCTAATTTCTGAACGAAATGTACCTAATGTAATCGTGTAGTGATTCCTAAACGTAACACCCGACACTGGCACAAAAGAAGAAACAACGGTGACTGGTGACAGCTGGTCAACGGGGATCTGGGATGTGTGACTCGTGTCAAATGGAACGAGGAGTACGTATGGTACGGTGGAGTTTATTTCTTAGGAAAATTATTGTAAAATTGTAGTGATCAAAGTTTGATTTAAAGTTTATCGTTATAATTGATTATCTGCTTGCCCGATAACCTGCGCCTACAAAGGATCCCTTGCTAAATAAAGACGGAGCTTCCCCAGATGATACTTTTGTACCGCTAACTTCTTCTAATGATGGCCATCTTCCCCAGATGATACTTTTGTAGCGCCAACTTCTTCTGATGATGGCCATGTGCCGTTACATTTATTTTTTTATTTAAAACATCCTACTATTCTGATGAAGGATCGTGTTGGTTGCGCTAGTTCATTATTTTTGGGGTGTCTTTTCATCCATATTACCATAGACTCGCACAATGCCTAATGTTGATTATCCTTCTTTTCCTTTGGTTTCAAGCGACATTGTGTGTCACTAATGTGTTATATCCTGGTATTGTTTTGAAAGCTGACTGTTTCTTGTGCCCTATTATCTTTTATACAACCACAGTGAAAAGTACCTTATCCTTCTTTTCCTATAACACTTATTGAACTGCCTAGTCTCTTATACCCTTTTACCTTGCGATGTGAGAAATCGGTATGTCACTTAGGCTTCTTATCCATTAATATTTTATTTTGTCATTTGTATCTTATGCCATATTTCCTTATTGGAAAATTAAAAGCTATTGTTATAAGCGACAAAAACTACGTTAAATAGCGTCAAATCGTTATAACTAAAAATACCGATAACTGCTCCATTTTTTTCTGATTTTATAACAGTTTCAGTTTTCACGATATCTTAATAAATGACAAAAATACGTCAGTTTTTCTAAAATTTAAAACTTTGAACGGCTCTCCTGAACATTTCATTTTTTGTCGCTTATACCCTATTTCCTTTTAACCGTCGATATACACAATATTTTAAAAGTAAAGAGTATTAAAAAATACCTTTTTAAATAGACTGGTACTTTTATGTATTAAAATTTACTGCCATTACAGCGAAAACTTTGTGAAAAATTTCAAGTAATTTAATTACATAATAATTATGACAGTATAAAACCGTAAGGAAGGCGAGGCCGAAATTTCGGATAATTGAAGTGTCTTCTCATCCCATGATTCTCATCCATCGTGGGCGGTATTTCGATAAAACGTTGAAAAATAACTATAGTGTGATGTTCGATTCTTATTATTTTAACTGTACAGACACTTAGATCACTTTAATATTAAGGGAGTACAATGATAATCTCATATTTATACAGATAAGAGCCAATACTAACCCATCGGCAGCTGTCAATGATATGACAGTCGCCACCCCTTCAAATCACGCCTACTACTCTATTCGGGGTTACCCGCTCATATTATAATATTACTCGAATCAATTCGACTAAAACAATATTGATTAAATCGAGTTATGATCTTTCTTTGTAATCTTAATAATCAGCGCGCAGTCAATTATATATTTCAATTAATTATATAATGAAAAAAGTCGTTGCTATGGCTCCTTTATCACTAGACATGTTTCTCATATAAGTTTAGAACGATATTTTGTAGAAAACATGTAATTTTACATTAAATATTACCTACATGTTATCTACTAGGTATGTACTTGTTTGAAAATACCTTTTTTATATGTTATAAACTAGGACCACCATTATGTTATGCTCTTTGAACGTACATTTAGTAACCGCTCTAATATTCGGTACTAAAGTATTTCCATCCATGAACTTGGTAAATAAAGTCAGCTACACACTCCTGTACAAGCCCGAGAATACGCCGTGAAAATGTAAAATAGCTGCGAACCATGCTTCATACAGTGCAGACCAGGCACTACACACTCATTAGACCGCTAGTACTTGTTATTTTAAGTTTTTATGTAAGGCTACGTAACAAAAAATAAAAGAAATCAAAAGCCTTTTATTTCGGTCCCATCCGTGTAGTCCATTTGTTAGTGGATAAGTAAACTATAACTTCAAAACAGAACAAGTTATTACAAGCATTTCACTAGTTAAAGGGGGAAAGAGTCCTATGTCATAACCCAGGACACGATATACATCCATTCAACCGATAAAATTTGAGGTGCCATTTATCTAACGAAATTACGATATTAATTTTTTACACACTTATTTGACACAATCTTTCAATTATTTGACATTTTAACAAACAATTCAAATGTCAACTCTTTATTAGCCGACGTTTAACGAAAGTTTTGACGGGAAAGCTAAGATGAGTTTTATGCGCATTTTTCATTGGACTTTTAAAATAATTTCGTGCTTTTATTTAGTAAACGACCTAAGTCCAAGCGCGTGATTTATATAGTAAAAAGCGCAATCAGTAAGTAATTCATAAAGAACATTGAAATATCGCAGCATAGTGGCCACATCATGACTTTGCTTTAAATCTCCCTCATAGACTGTTCACGTGGCATCTTTTTCAACAGTCAGTGGCGATATCCGCCAAAATTGTGAAATAAATTTTCAAAGAATTTCTGTAATTTGTTACACGTGTTATTGGCAACATTGAGGTATCTATTCCACAGAGGCCATTGATCAAGAGTTGAGGTTCAACCTCACCTTGAAAACAGAAGAAGGTAATCATGACATGATTACCATCACAGGCACTATTAAAGAGTTTGTTTGTTGCTTTTTAATAGGATTTTATATTTTTCTATATTTTTTCAGTAAATATGAAGACTTTGTTGGGCTCGTGGACCATTTCTTATTTGATCAAGTAGGTATCTGAACTTGTCAACAGGACTTTGCTGTCCTCCCATACCTATATCGCGGTGATTTGAAAATATGTATGTTAAAAGCCCGATTTTTTTTTAATAATAACCGTGAACTTTTTTATTTATTCTTCCCCATAGCAGACGACCACTTGGAACTGTACACCTAACTTGTGACGTTTCATATGGAGCCACATAAACCAATGTGAAACATTCAGCGTTAGACCCAGTCGCATCTAAGGCTTTTTCAGTTTTGTAATCTGGGGTCCGCTTTACTAGTCTAACTGCTGATTTGGCTAAACGTCGATAATTTTCCGTGACTGCCGTCTGTGACCTCCACAACCCGAAGGCGATATCTAAGCATTGCAGTTAAATCAATTGTTGAACTTTTGAGGGCTCCAACTACCCGTAACTACTGCCATTAGATGTTCGTATGGCAACCGGAACCAACAGCTTAACGTGCTTTCCGACGCACGAACAGACCAATGCAAATATTCATATTCATGCAAACAATTATTTGCACTGCGCGGGGATCGAACCCGCGCCACCTTGCACAGCGGCCGCGTTTGCTACCGCTACGCCACGGAGGCTGTCCCAACAACCACAATTTTGATTTTCATTCCCAGTACTCACCTACACCAAATCACCTATATTATAAATTAAAGCCTACATAAAGCCAGTATGTACAAACTACATATACAAACTAATAACATTTGTATGTCCTTCCAAACTACTATAACAGCCCATCTTTTCACCCTCAACCTGAGCAAACAAAAAGTTGTGAAAGTTGTTCACAAATATACGGGGCTTATTACATCATCACGCATTGTTATCACTTATAATTCCACTGTAAGAGGAACCCCACAATATCCTACATCTATTCATAACACACTCCGTACAATTGTCGTGATATATGCGTCTGTTTGTCAAGACCATCTGGTCGCACAAACCACCGACCGGTAACCAAAGAAATTGCAAAAAAAAGAAAATAGAGACATTTAGTTCTTCTCTTGCCTTTTTACCAATTTATTTTAGATCGACATAACATGTTCTGTTCCATATTCCTTTATCAACCGACATTTCAGTAGGCACCTTTTTAAAATTCAGATCACCTTTATGCCAAATGAATATTTCCAGCCCTTTTCGAGTAAAAGAATCTGTCCCCGAAAAGTGCGTCAAAATAAATCCCGTGCAACGCACTCTGATACAAAGAAACAAGGAAGCATGCCAACGATTCCTTGATAATTGAAATAATTATGATCTTTGTTTTTCTAGTAAAATATGATACTAACTAGACGGCAGAAGCACCGTCGTCTTTTAGAAATATAAAACATATAGTTACATTCGATTCTAATATATTTTCATTCATGAAATGGTATTCTTAACCTAAATCGCCTCTAGTAGATGCGCGGTTTTGTAAAACAAAACCACGCATCTCCTTAGTATTCTTTATAGTCTTCTCCATAGTAAATTATTCCGTAGACATTGATGTAGGTTACATATTTACCTCTATTATCCTAGTTTGTTATTTACATTTGTTTATATTTACGATTGTAATATTATGTTGCATACCATCGTGGTCAAATCAAAATCGCCCGTTTGCATAGCACCCAAAGAAAACGCTACATTAAACCTTTTTATTACTCCACATTAGTTGAAGTAATGTACGGGGCAGCTCGTTCTCCCACGGGGTAAGTAGTGCTCCAAGTGATAGCTAAGTGCGTGCGCACACAATCCATCTCGGCAACAATAGCGGCGCTGTGTGCGGCCGAGCCCGCCGCGCGCCGCGAGAGTATGATGCGGCCCGACACCTCGCCTCAACTAAGAGCTTGCCTACATTTTGTACAGTTGGGAAAATAAGTGATACGTTTTTTGGTGAAGGTTTGTAATATTTTTAGATACGGAAGAAACGAACAAATTAACGGTTTTGGAGACGAATATTTAATTATTGTTTTTTTTTCTTTTTGGTATGGCACCATACGAATATTCTTATAATAAAACAATCTTCATTAAATAGGAATATGTTTTACAATTTAATCCAAGAAGAATAAAAAATATTATAATTTAATTAATATTATAATTTCTTACTTAACTTGATATACAATTGAATAAATTAAGTAATTGATTGATACAATTATACAATCTTTTTTTAAGTTAAGATTTAAAATAATAATGTTTACTGGTGAAAAATCAAGCAAAAGATTTTTATGAATTAGTGACTAAACCACTGTTTGATCAAGGTACCAAAAGTTGTTAGTTTAAAGCCTTTACATACATTCGTTTATTTGTTCTGAAGAGCAGGTAAGTTCTCCACCCCGCGGCACAGGTGATGCAAGTTGTTCTCGAGTGTACACGTAACAAGTATTCCATCAGCGATATTGACGCGTGTCTCCCTGCTCCACACACCTGAGCAAGTGAGCAACATATCTAAGAAAACACAACAATTGTTGTTTTGTTCATATGACTCCCGTATTTCTTAATTTTGCTGAAAAGAATTGTTCAGTATAAAACATTCTTAGCACACGTCACTAAATTGCTTCTGTGCATACTTCGATCTGCCACGGTATGCGTATTAGTAAGCTGTATTTGTCAGGTCTAGAAATCCATATAATATTAGCTTGTTAGTAGGAAAGAATTTTTTTTTTCCGAAAAATATAAATACCAATATTGTTTATGAGACAATTGTTATAATAAAATAACGATGTGTAAAACGTATTTGTGTACATTATTGGAATTAATCTTAAGCCAGTAGACTAAATAATCAATAAAAGTTTGAATTAAATTATCATACACCATCTCCAAAATGAATAGAACAATGCTCGTAGCTGGTCTACGGCGTAGCCGCGTAGGTGCGGAGCTACGAGGGCTACATGGGGCTGTACGACTCAGTCCGTATTGAAAACTTAGCATTTAGTTGAAGTTCTATTATTTTGTAGTTTATAAATTCTGTGATAACTATTGACAGATTTTAAGTTCTTTTAACGTATGTTGAATCATAATGGAATGAAATGATAATTAAGATTGCCCAACTGTAAACGTCTAGGAGGAACGCTGGCATCTGAGATACAGAACACGTTCTAGTTTAGATGTTAGAACTTTCTCATAACGTGCATAAAGCATACACTTAGCTTATTAATATAAGGAAATAAATGATTTAAGAAACGCATTGTTAACCATTTTACCTCCCTTTATTGTATGACTCTTATGAAAATAGTATGTATTATAAATAAGACAAAATATTCTATAGAACTAAGAATTGACTATAGTGTATTAGGTGTATAAAGATATGGGGAATAGAGTGTAAAGTTCACTCAACTTTCATAGAAAAGGGAGGATCCTCCGACCAGACGGGTGTTATGTCTGGCGGTACCTGCCCTACTGTTGATGCTGGGAAGTTGTGTGTATGCTAGTTGCATGCTAAACTCTGCTTGCGAGATGTAGAATCCGTGTGACGTCAGTGTGTCGCATTGTTTTGTGTGTAGCGTTTGTAGGTACTACTACAGGTGCCATCACGACAACCAAATGACTTCTAATGGAAATGTTTTTAGTTTCAAAAACTATAGACAGTCTTACCAAGGGGTTTCGTTCTACTCAGAAACTGGGTTGTGGCTATCAGATAGGCGGTTGCTCCTGCTAAAATTCTGGTACAAATCTGCATTTGGTCAGACTGTAAACCGACCCCAACAGAGTTGGGAAAAGGCAGACAGATGATAATGATGACCCATAAATATGAGTGAGTAGTGAATATTTATGACTGATATCAGCAATCAATATTCAACATATTTTTTTTTATAAATTTGTAGCTTTCCGCCCGCGGCTTCGCCCGCGTGGAGTTCGGTTTTATCGCGCTTTTTAGATTTCCCTCGGGAATATCAAGTTTTTCCGGGATGAAAGGTAGCCTATGTTCTTTCTCAGGGTCTAAAGATTATCTGTGGCAAATTTCATCAAAATTGGTTGAGAGGTTTAAGCGGGAAAGCGTAACAGACAGACAGACAGACAGAGTTACTTTCGCATTTATAATATTAATATAGTATGGATAAACTAGCGCTTGACCGCAATCCCGCCTGATGGTAAGCAGTGACGTAATCGTTGGTGGTAAGGCATCATATACCTAAAATTAAATATGAAACAGCAGCAGCTTAACATTTACATAATAGAATAGAATAGAATACTTTTATTTCAGACCGGAGTCCATCAGGTTAGTAACAATCTTACTTAACTTCTAGTATTAGTAGGTAGGTAGATATACATACATAAAATTAACTTAACACTTAGAGTGGAGCTGCATCCACCTCTGCCACATGAGAGAATCCCACCGGTCCGCGAACGCACTGAGAATACTGTTGTTACTGCGGCGAACACGCGTCATCAGGGATGCGCATCTACTCCTAATAATGGCAGTAAAACCATTAATATTATTATCCGCAAACATCCCTGACGCACTACAACGCCACGGCAGCCCCAACAGCACCCTCAGTGCATTATTATATTGAACACGTAGATAGCTGTATGCCCGCTGAGTGAAGTTAACCCACAGGCTGCACGTGTAGAAGAATTGACAGTAAGCTTTAAAAAGCGTAACTTTAACCGGCTTCGTACATCGCGCGAACCTGCGGGCCAACATGTTACAACGGACAGCCAGCGACCTACGTTCCCTTTCAATGTCACAATTGTCTTTTAGATCTTCGGTGACCCAGTGGCCCAGATACTTGAATTTGTCCACCCTTAGCAGGGGTTTACCACACAGTACGACACGAGGAATACGCGAATATGTCACGGCACCTGCTTTAAAAACCAATAATTCACTCTTTACGACGTTATATCTGAGCCCATGAGTCACCGCATATTGTTCGCATATAGCGATCAGTCGCCTCAGAGCATCGCTAGATGGGCTCAGCAACACCAACCATAATGAGCTATCTATTGAATCAGAAATGAGGAGATCAGAAGAAGCAGTCACCGAAATAGCTCTTCGAGTCGCTAAAATTAAGAGGGAGTGGACGGGGCCATGGGGCAGTAAGGTGGTGAAGTGGCGGCTCCGTACCGGAAGACGCAGCGTAGGGAGGCCCCCAACAAAGTGGATTGATGACATGGTGAAGGTCGCGGGAAGCCGATGGATGCGGGCAGCACAAGACCGGTCATTGTAGAAAGCCTTGAGGGGAGGTTTTTGTCCAGCAGTCTCTACAGCCTGAAGAAGAAGGAGAAGATTCATCGGTGAACCACTACATTACATTATTATTGCCTCTCAGTATAATTCCCTCAATTTACGTAATCTCTCATCAGGCGCAAGTTACAAAGTATGTAAACTGCGCTAACTTTGCGCATGAATCTATTAACTACGATGTGAATTTTAATCACCATACATATCAGTACCGTAAATAGTTAGTGGTCGATTATGTTTATTATTTAAGTTATTATTTTATGTACGATCGTCTGCGTTAATGATAACTTTGTTGAAATTGGTACTTGGTACAATATATATTATGTCTTCTTAGACGCTGGTGTGTCAGCAGGAGTCCAGGAGTAAAGTCCACAACTCACGAGTTGCAAGTCGTAAGTTTGAACCCCGACAAGCGAGTCATCATCATCAACCTTTTTTTTCATCGTCCGGGTACAGGTCTCCTCTCATACAGAGAAGGATTGAGCGTAATCACCACGCTTGCTCAATGCGGGTTGACGATTTCAGACTTAAAGTCCAGGTTTTCTCAACAAAAGTTTTCCTTCACCTTCAGTCATTGGTGTCTAAGATATACTTAGAAAATACATATAACTTTAGAAAAGTTACATTGGTACATTGCCTGGCCTGAAAAGAGAGACGTTTTCAAATTGATTATTGAATCAACAAGTGAAATTTTAAGTCCTTGATTGAATAATTTCATTAATCACGAAAACTTTTTTTTTTTTTATATATATTATAAAGTAGCGCTTGACCGCAATCCTGCCTGATGGTAAGCAGTGACGCAATCGTTGATGGTAAAGTGCACTAGTTTATTAAGAGCCTATTCACTCTAGCCTTGAAGACACTCAAATTGTAGTCCGACGGAAACACCGCCGCGGGCAAATTGTTCCAGTCCCTCGATGTACGCGGTATAAAGGAGGAGGCGAAACGCTTCGTCCGGATCGTACTGGTGTTAACAACGTAAGGGTGGAAACCAGCCGTACGACGGGTCGTCCGCTGGTGGAACGGAGATGAGGGAATTAAATCATGCAATTCCCTCGCACACGCCCCGAAATGCATCCTATAGAACACCGAAAGGCTGGCTACTCTACGCCTGTGCTCTAGGCTTTGGAGACCAACTCGAGTTAGATCAGGGTCACCAATCAGCCTCTTTGCACGTCCCTCCACTGAATCCAAAGTGGCCAGGTGACACTTGGCAGCACCGGCCCAAATGTGGCTGCAGTACTCCACACACGAACGGGCCTGTGCTTTGTATAACATTAGAAGCTGCCCAGGTGTGAAGTACTGCCGGACCTTTGCGATAACGCCAAGTTTCCTGGCAGCCACCTTGGCCTTGGACTCAATGAACCGCCCAAAGTTAAGGTTCGAGGAAATCTCAACTCCCAAAAGCTGAAATATATAATAAAAAATAATAGATTTATAACTATATATATATAATAATATATAATAAAACTATAATAGATTTATAACTGGTGGCGTCCCAATACAAACCTAGGTTATCCATACATTCACTTAAAATAATCCCACTCCCATCCCATTACTTAAAGTATTAGAATTAATCTATTTATCGTCTCAATGTAATAGAGCCTTCACTATGATCATACTACACAGTCCCAGCCAGCCCGCAGGCCACAGTCGTGACTAATCTACACATCTTTAGCGGCTCAGCTTTGTGTGCCGTCTCATACATGACGATACTGATCTATGTAAGAACTATGTTATTAGAAGAAGATTATGATACCTATTTGAAAAAGAAAAGTACAGTTGTTTTTATTACGATATTCGTAATACTGTAAGAAAGTCAACCAATGGCGCTCTTTTTGGGGTTCCATACCTAAAAGGTAAAACGGAACCCTACTCGTGAGAGTTCGCTGTCCGTCTGTCTATCCGTCTGTTTGTCACCAGGCTGCCGACGCTGCTGACGGTAGAAATTTTCAGAGATTATGTACTTCTGTTACTGCTATAACAACAAATACTAAAAATAAAAACAATAAAATATTTAAGGGGGCCTTCCATACAATAAACGTGATTATTTGGCGTTTTAAAGATAATGGTACTATAAGGTAAGATAGTGGTTGTTAAAGCATGAAACCATTCTTACATCAAGCATATTCAAACTTCCCGATTGCTTCCCATGAAACCATTTAAGAATGGTTTCATGGTTTGATGTAAGCATCAAGCATATTCAAACTTCCCGATTGCTTCCCATGAAACCATTCTTACATCAAGCACATTCAAACTTCCCGATTGCTTCCTATATATAAAATTTCTATAAATCCATATTACCCCTTGAATCCGACAACAAAATTGTGCCCACCACGCGGAGAGTGCATCGCTGTATATTGCAGCAAGTCCCTTCTCCTATCCTACTCATACATTTTTGTATTCCACGGGTGTATTGACTGTAAGTTTCCCAGAAAATCGCGCCTCAGAAACGCTGTTCAATTATCGAAGGAAATACCAACAACATTACCACCATTAAACAGTGATACACTTGGCCGTTTCTTTTTTATTTATTTGTCTCACCAACAATTAAATACATCGGTACAAACATATGAAATACTTTCAACAGACGTGTGCATATTGTGTTTGCTACAAGTAAACACAATATGCATTACTTATTTGTCGATTGAAATCAAGACAATTTAAATAAAAATAAAAATTAAACACAATTTAAATTGAAATGGAAATTAAAATAAATCACACTCAACATTAAAATAAAATCAACGTTTAAACCAAGTTTAATTAAATGTTCTTACCATCTAAAATATTTTGCAAAAGATGATACAAGTTACAAGGTCATTTATAGGGTTTGAATAAGACATTACCAAAGAATTAACTGTCATATTACATAAATCATTTTTCAATTATAAAGTTTATTTTTTGTTTTAATTTATCATACAAAATAATTTGTTCACACCATTATGTGAATTATGATAACGTCGCATTTTATTAGCTTTAAATATGAATCTGGTTTAATGATTGGTTTTCATGAAAATGAATTACTAGTATTTTTTATTTAAATTTTACCAGTACACATACTTATTATGTATCTTATTTCTTCAAAACTACACAACCTTGAACCACATATTATGAAAGTTATTGCATTATTTTTACGTATAGAATACTAGCTTTCCGCCCGCGGCTTCGTCCGCGTGGAGTTCGGTCATATCGCGCTTTTTAGATTTCCCTCAAGAAAATCAAATTTTTCCGGGATAAAAGTAGCCTATGTTCTTTCTCAAGGCCTAAAGATTGTCTATGCCAAATTTCATCAAAATCGGTTGAGAGGTTTCGGCGGGAAAGAGTAACAGACAGACAGAGTTACTTTCGCATTTATAATATTAGTATGGATAATTCTGGAATTATGACATATTTAAAAAAAATCATGTTGTGATATGATAGCCTAAAAGTGTCGATAACATTAATACCATATCGATTTGCTAGAATACTTACTGCTAACAATAGGAAAATTAGTTATAAGCGTTGAATTAATTCTATCTAATCCCATATAAAAGTAAATGTATTTTAGTACAATATCGAAGTCACAAGGCCACACAAATACCGGTAAGTAAGTCCGTCCATTAATTATCGCTGAGTAACAGAAATAATTAGTACAATAGATCCATTAGTTCAGAAAATCTTTTACCACTCGCCTACGCCGTAGCCGCGTAGCTCCGTAACCGTAGACACAACGTCTACGACTTTATTTCATTCGCTACGCACTAAATACTCTTTTGAATACCGTCGCATAATTTATTCGGCGTGTATTGTATAAAGTAATGGTTGGCATAAAGTTACCGTCACAATTATGGGCCGAGCAGATACAAACGTCCAACATTATTTATACAAGTTGGTTATTTATTGGAAAAATTTTTCGCCCATTGTATTCAACCTTCGAATATAAAGGTTTATTTTGGTAAATTTAGCGGATGTTGTTATATATACGGGCGCTTGTACACGATCTGGTTTATTTTAATGCTGTATTTTATAGGTCATGTGATGTCATGTTTTGTATCGAAATAAATCGCCGATGCTTTTTTGCCTTAAGAGCTTATTGGGTATTTGTAATGTCTATCCAAAATAGGTTTTTTTAAAAATAAAACAGTGTCGACACGTGAAAAGATCTAATAATAGTTACGGTCGAGTTCCTTAGAGACTTACAAAACAAAGGGCATCACGTTGTTCGGTATATTTGTCAGTTCTATAAGACAACATTGTTCAAGAAAGGGTTTTCCTTTATAAATATTTACAAAAACATTACCTTTACGGCAAACTTTGAAGTTTCGGTGATCTGCCGCCAGAACTCTATTAAATCAACAAGAAGTACGAATTACTCCCCTCGAAGCACAACTACTGCATATTTTAATATCTGCCAACTACATTATACACTTACATTCATATTTAACTCCACGGAATAAAGCATATTTTAGTATAATTTGGGAGTACTGGTAAAGTGGCTTGGTAAACTAGTTGCATATTTCAAAATGCGTACTAAGTTTTAATTGCAGTCGCGTTAATTCTTAACACTATTATCATAAGGTTTAAAATGCATTGTTTGAGTTGTTAGTGGGTATGGAGTTTGGTATAAAGCGTCAGGCTTTGTCCCGCGGTCAGCAATAAGAGGAAACGGCGCCATCTGCCGGCTGCTTTCGTATCCGGGCGCCGACTTCCGGTCAGACTTGAGTTGAACTGAAATTTTGATCAGTATATAATGCGGCTTATTATGCAAACCGCGCCGAAGGTTTTTGTCTCTCTTTCAGTATATTCAGGTGGAAAGCAGTTTTAATTCTGCGGTCTGTTTGATTATTTTTAAATTGTTTGAACGGCGTTCGTGTTTTTATTGCAATTAAGGTAATATTGGTTCAATCGTGTTGTGTGAGAATTGTTCATTTATTTTCAATTTTAGGAGCCATTAAATTGCTTAAATTTCTTTCAATAAATATCTTTATGTCGAATGATTGCTCAAAAAAGGCACGATTTTGAATATGTCAATGTGAAGAGAGAACATAATGCTTGACTGAAATAACAAACTTTATAAATAAGTACTTTAGCTTCACACTACTTGGAACATCAGCAGATCACTCGATACACTTTACGAGTGACCTAATTTAATAACATGTAAGTAATGCGAGCACTTCCTAAAGAACCTTTTCTTTCCACAACAAAGGATAAATAAAACCCTCATTAATAAGGTTCCGTTGAGCGCAAAAAAGTATACACCTTGGTAGCGAAACGAGCGGAGCGAACGAATAGAGCGGAGTGAGCCACTAATCGAATCAGTGTACCTGCTCGCTGTGATAACCCGCTTGTACCGCCGTGCTGAGCTGAGTTTCTTTGTAACGACCACCGGACTGTGATAGTTTTTTAAAGTTGTTTTTTTTTTTCGTGAAAACGTTTGTTTAGCGAAACGTACTAGATCAGCTAAACAAAGAACCCTTTGTTTTGCTTCTGTCGTCTCTCGCCTAGTAAAACATTTTTTAACATACTTTTATTCAAAGTTTAGTTATGTTACAAATTAACGTTATTTCAATGTTAATTAAGTTGGTTTCAGAATGACTAGAACTATTGAAAAACTGTGAAAATTTTAAAAATTGTAACCTAACCTACATTGTGTAAACATCAAAGTTTTTTTTCCAATTTATATTATCATATTTGTTTATATTTTAAGCGAATATGTAGCAATATTATTTTACGTAACTTTAGCGTGGATCTGAATTTACTATATTTTTTTTATATATATTATAAACTAGCGCTTGTACGCAATCCTGCCTGATGGTAAGCCGTGACGCAATCGTTGATGGTAAAGCGCACTAGTTTATTAAGAGCCTATTCACTCTAGCCTTGAAGACACTCAAATTGTAGTCCGACGGAAACACCACCGCTGGCAAATTGTTCCAGTCCCTCGATGTACACGGTATAAAGGAGGAGGCGAAACGCTTCGTCCGGATCGTAGTGGTGTTAACAACGTAAGGGTGGAAACCAGCCGTACGACGGGTCGTCCGATGGTGGAACGGAGATGGGGGAATTAAATCATGCAATTCCCTCGCACACTCCCCAAAATGCATCCTATAGAACACCGAAAGGCTGGCTACTCTACGCCTGTGCTCTAGGGTTTGGAGACTAACTCGAGTTAGATCAGGGTCACCAATCAGCCTCTTCGCACGTCTCTCCACTGAATCCAAAGTGGCCAGTGGCCAATATTTACATAACATTTTTTTCATTTTCTTGTAAAGAGGGCAAACAGCTTCCACAATTGTGAACGTAACGTAAAAAGTGGCTGAAAGTTTTTAATGTAACCACACACTCACCCTGACTAAATACTGCTACAAAGTAGTCTTTTCGCAACAAAGACGGGTGTAACTAATTCGGGGCAATGCACGATAACTCATAGCGGTATGTTTATCTTTAACGAAGTTTCACTACTCTGTAAATCCTTCTCCATCACCACAGATATATTCAAACCATAAGTCACACTTGACAACCAGAGGTCGATGTACAGTCGCGGTGGTTGTCGTCAATCGTGAACACTCGCCTTGTTTATGTACCAAACGGATAGTGTTTACTGTTTGTCGATGTCCCTATGAAAAACAAGATTTACTTGGACTGCTCTTAGGCCGCTGCCTCGAATCTTGCGGGCAGCGGGGCGGCGGCGGCGGCGGTGCGGGAGCCGAGCGGGCATCGAAGACCCGTTCTCGAAACTAGCGGGTAGATCGCGCGTCACTATAGCCGCGTAGTGTTATGTTCACGATTGTGTCGACGAGATATATGTTTTTATTCACGAAAGAAATGTCTGAACAATGGCGGCAACATCTTTTTGATTCAAATTTATTCCTAACGCTCGATCACCGCTCGATGCCCGCCCGCTGCCCGCAAGATTCGAGCGCGAGAAGTACAAAGCTCGCAACCCGCCGCCGCCCCGCTGCCGCGCCGCTGTTTTCGAGAACCGGTCCGTTTGATTTTACGTATATGATCCTGCCGCTCACTCACCGCCGCCCGCGCCGCCGCCCCGCTGCCCGCAAGATTCGAGGCAGCGGCCTTAGGGAAAGCCGCGCATACTTGCATATATATATTGGTATTTCATTTGGTAAAGTTGTATGTGTATTATTGTTAGTTTTAACAGTTATTAAATAAACCTCCATAAGTAGAGCTACAGCTTTGAAGCGCTATTAGCTGGACCTAAGTCACAGGAGATCTTGGTTTCCTTGTGGTGGTTCGTTGAAATGTCTTTAGCGACAAACTTTCCAAGTGCCATTTTTTTTTCTTAAATCAACATTTTTCGACTCCGTAATTGAGACGTTTTAATTCAGTTTGTAAGATTTTACCTGCACATACAATATGTAAAGAAAACCTTGTCCGATCCGTGAAGGTATTGTTAGGTATCGATAACTGATTCTACGTATGCCTACAAAGCCTGGCTAAAAAAAAACTAGTTATAAATAACAGTTGTAAATAAATAACTTAAAAAAAATATCCCAAAAAATATATTATATCGCAAACGGAGGTAACTTACATGGCAATACATGCGCGGCGACGGCGGGCATGTGACACGCGGTCACAGTGCTCATAATAATACCGTCGAAAATGTGTTGTCACTTTTTAAAAATTTACCAAATTTTGGGGAAGCTGATTGATTATGTAAAATTTCAAATTTTATTTGGTCATGTGTTTACCTAACCTTTATTATTTTTATTGGTCGGACGGGGTTTTGTTTACATAATGTATATACTACATATATATCATACATTACTGTACCATATCGCGGACCCGGGGCTCCAACATGAAAGCCGGGGGTACCCACGATACAGAAATAATTCCTAGAGTGGGGTAAGGTTTTTAAAAAAAATATCGTGTCAATTTTTTTTGTGAAAAACTGTAACATGTCAAACAAATTACAAAGCATCGAAACAAGAGAAGCCGGCAAGTCCCGCTCATATGACAGAAAATATCGTCAACAATATATCTCTGTATTGCAGCGGACCGGTATATTTGATATGAGATTCAATTGATGGGCTCGCCCGCGGCACTCTCATATTGCGCTGTATTTGCACGCCGCGGTATAAGAACCGCGACAGTGACACTGTTGCCAGCTTCTGTTCATCGCTACCTGACAGCGTTGGACTCTATTTGGTTACAAGTTCAGATTGGATGGTAGTAAATAAAAAAGTTTATTGAGAAGGAAAGCTGCATGAATGAATGATTTATTTGAACTTTATTAGAATAGATATCCTATTCCAAATGTAAACAAAAGAATGGATCAGAAAACGTGGATTTAGCGCTCTAAGGGTATTTGAATATGTATGCTAATATAGGTTTAAGTTTGTGTATATTTCTAAAACTACCGCTAGAACACGTATAACAAGGTATTCCGTATTTATTTTCAAAAAATATGAATATACAAGAACTAAAATATTTTACACAGTTGTTTGTAAAAAGTCGTACCCCCACATTATTCTTTGGTCGGCATTTTGTGTAAGTTTAGGTATATAAGCGCCGTGATTTCCGATTTGTAATAATAATAAAGTGTACTCTGTTCTCCATTCCGTTACAGAACATAGGAGAGTTGTTTCAAAGCTCCGACCAATAGAAATTCCGAGAACATTCTATGAACATAAGCTGACTATAAAAGCTATACAAAAGCTAGTGAACCGATTCAGGCGTGTTGCGGCAATATTTCCACGTATTTATTTACCGCGGTGTCGGCCGGCTAATAGGAAAGCGTTCGTGCCGGGGCCACGCCGCGCGCCGCACAACTTTTACATACCAATACACTTTGTACACTTGATTTCCTTGACTTTAGAGTTGTGGTAGTAGTACACTGCGAGGAAACGTAAGGAGGTGTTTATTTTTATAATACACTAGCTTTCCGCCCGCGGCTTCGCCTGCGTGGAGTTCGGTTATATTGCGCTTTTTGATTTCCCTCGAGAACATCAAATTTTTCCGGGATAAAAGGTAGCCTATCTTCTTTCTCAGGGTCTAAAGATTGTCTGTGCCACATTTCATCAAAATCGGTTGAGAGGTTTAAGCGGGAAAGCGTAACAGACAGACAGACAGGCAGACAGACCGACAGACAGACAGACAGAGTTACTTTCGCATTTATAATATTAGTATGGATGGTACGGATTAGTATTATAAAATTTAAATATATGTCGCAGACAGCGACGGCAGAGCGATAGGATCGTCATCATCTTGATGTGGTGGTACAGGTTCCATTTCGTAGGTGAGTTTTAAATTGAAACACGACGTGTAGTATACCGTCCAATCTTGACAATCACTATTTGAATAGGCAAACCGACAGTTTCGGTTCGGAGAAGTGCCTTGGTCCGCGTCTCGATGCAAAGTGACCGTTCGACGAACCCCACTTTCCAATGCGACTTGCGTTTGCCCCGCTACTACGTAAATCAAATGAGCAACTTTGCTTCAAATAATTTCGACGATCCACGAAATATATATTAAATGTAAAACTAATGTAATGTGTAACTGGTTTATTTGAAATAAATGCTTTGATTTTGATTTTGATTTTGAAAAATATTACTTAGATTGACACAATGGGCGAACTTACTGCTTGAGAGTGTTACTCAAACCCTGACTTATCATTCCACGGTGTATATGCTGTGCCTGGAACTTCTTCCGATCCCAAGACACTTTTGCATTTAATCAAATCACATATATTATGCACCTTCACTCGTCCTTAAACAACATACCTCGCACTCAAATGCGCCTCTTTCTCCTCGCACTCAAGTGCGCCTCTTTCTCCTCGCACTAAAGTACGCCTCTTTTTTCTTTTTGTATATTGTTTAAATCAACTTGTATTTTTTTTTTCCTAAATAGGTTGTTTTGTGTATCATGTTTATCAATTCCATATATTCTGAATAATGATAAGTAGAGGAGCGGTGATAGCATAAACATTTCCTTGCTTAGAAATCAAATATGTTATACAACGTATTTTATACAACGTTAGTTTTTTTTTTTTTAATGCGAAACCTGAATTCGAAAATTGAATCGATTCCAATCATTTTTACACCGTGTTATATTTTTTCCCAAATACATTTAGAAATTGTTGCAGTGTGGTTACCGAGCGCGCTCGGTAGATCATAGCGCATACATACGGCGCAACAGCTGACACCAGAGGTCAACGACCATAACTCATAACTTTGTGGTTATTCATGACATCTTTTATCATTCTGGTAGATATACGGTTCAGAAAAGCAACGTCAGAATACAAACCAAATAATGGTACCAAAATAATTATACCAATACCGATTCTGGTATTATTATTCAGTAAACTATTATCTCCTATCAACGTCATGCACGCTTTCTTCTTTGTACCACTGTAGTTCCTTTGAACGACGTAGATAGCGTCTCAGTTTATTAAACGATACCAAAATCTCTTACACTATTTCTTTAAATATTATTTTTGCCCCCTATGCTCAGTACTTTCAAAAGCAGGTGTCGCAAATTTCCGACAGCGCGGTAGCGAGGTGTCGTGTCGGACCTATTCAGTCCCTGAGGCCGCCCTGTACTGCCATGAAACGCGATGATTTCTTTCAATTCCGCTTTATATAAGATATAAAGTTTTGTAAAGCGCGGCCAGTCATTTATACTGCAGTGTAGTCGTCTGGACAGGGGGAATAACTTGTTTTAAACCCTTTAAAAGAATTATTTTAGCAAACAGGTATGAAATTTTAACAGAAATTATTTTTTGTCACTCAAGAATAGTGGTCGTTTAGGAAGTTGTATTAAAAGAAACAATACCTATTAAGGAGTCAACACTTTAAGGAGTTTATAATTACAACAAATAACGTGACAAAAAAACGCTCGAACGATGAGCTGGCGCGAGAAAAATATTGAACTTGAATAGTCAATAGAAAAAATTGAAAGAAATGGAGGAGGCTTTTCACACAGGAAGTCAGTGATATACCTAATTAATATGAACCTTTTTCCTTAAAAATTTATTTTAGTAGCTAGTTTATTTATTGAACCAAAGGTTCTTAACTATTTAAAGATAGTAATTAATTATTAAGGTTTTTCATAATGACTAGACGAAGCTTTTTATTTAAGAATTTATACCAGCACTGAAATACAACTTGCAACCAGATCCAGACCAAAAATCTTCCAGATCTCTGTTACCAGAAACCAGAATGCAAATTCCCAGCTGTGTCAAAACCAACAGTCCAACGGCAACGAAAGTCATAAAGTGAATATCAAAGCTGAACCATCCACCGAGACCTGGTGATGAGGTCTGTCTACTCTATTTAATATCCAGAAGCAATCTTTGTTGCACGAGCAACGGGTTACTGCGGAAACGGAGGAAAATTGAATGGAGAACTTTGTGCTGAGCGTGGTTTTGATTAGTTTCTCACAGTTTTACAGGTATAAGAAAATCTTTTGGGTTTAAAACTATTCATGATCACTAACTTATTCTGTATGGTAAAGTGTTTTCCAAATGTTTCAAATTGGTGTTATTTCAAGTTAAACGAATATAAACTTCTTATCAATGTCGATTACGTTCATTTTAGAGTGACTAGAACTTTTGGAAAAAGTTATACAAATGTTTGAATTTTAAGCGTAAATTGAACATTATTATACAGAAGTAAAGTTATTTTACCATAAAGTTATAGTTTGTTTACATTTTTGGGAAAAAAAAGTCGATCAAATTAGGTATGTAAGTACAGGGTTTGGAGGACAAGCACATGAAGAGAGACCCATGTTCAGCAGTGACAGAAGTTGGGCTGTGGATGATGATGGCGATAATAGATCGTTACTGGTCTATGAGTAAAAGGTGGCTACAATGGTATTGTCATTTCTGTAGTGAAAAATTACATGAAGTACACAACATTTTTACAAACAACTGCCTAATTTTAAAAACTCGTTCTAAATTCGTCTAGCTTTTTACATGTTTTTATTAGCTTCACTTGTACGTTTAATTGCTTGTTTGTTTGTTTGTCCGTTTCTAACTCTTTGGACTACGAGTGAGCGGCTCATTACTGTAAAATGTCTCACCATTTTCAATACGTTCGTTTTTTCTTAAAAAGGAAAAAAACGAATATCTATCTAAAAGTTGAAAATAAATATAATTAATTAATTAATATCTATTTATTTCGAGCAACCAGACTCATAGTGTTAGTTACATGTGCCTACAAACTATGTTAGTAATATATTTACAAACAATACAAAAGCAGCAGTGGTTCACAAACTGACAGTCCAAAACATTTCTTGTTAAACCCCACGTTTTAAAATTATTTCAATAGCGCAATTGATGGCCCCGATATGTGTCCCAATTTTGATTTATCTAAAATATTGAAATTGTCAAAACCTAAAATAAAATGTTAATTAAAATGTCAAAATATAAAATACAAAAACACAAAATGTCCAAATTCAAAACAAAATAGTTAAAAAAACAAAAAATATGCTTTTAAAAAATATCAAACTATAAAGTTAAAAATGATTTTAAAACAAGCGTGAGGCGCTTAATATACAAAAATTATGGCACAAAGCGCCTCACGCTTTTTTAAAATTATTTTTAACTTTTTAGTTTGAAACTATTTAAAAAATAAATATACTTTATATTTATTTTTCAATACTACCGAGTTGTTTCACTGTCAGCCTGCATTAAATAAGGTGGAATATTGTAGACAACTTTTACAGTTGAGATGTAGTTCCTCTGGACGATACATATTAATTTAGTCCTATCAAATTAATTATTTAATTTTAATTTTTATTTGATTTTTATTGGCTGCTATCTGATGTATGTTTATTTTAGATGTATTGTGTGTCTTTAAGTCTGTGCTGAATAAATGTATTTTCTTCCTTTGTTAATGTCAAGGAGCTAAACTAATACTAACCTTCTTTCCTTTTCTTAATGATATAGGATGAAAAAAAGCACTTAACTTAAATTCAGTTTAGTTTGTAAATAATGTAACCGTCACCTATGTTCTTCAAACTAGATCCTGAAGTGCATCGCACATTCCAATGAAACAAAACCTAGCACGCAGTCTACGTCTTATCTAGAAACGAATAATTAAAAGGAATTAACATAACGAAGCCTTTGCCGCTTCAGTAGACTCCATCTGCGACACCTTTGTCGCAGTGGCACTGGCCCTTCTACACTTTAGAGCAATTTTCAGTCAATAAAACGGTTCAAATTGAATCACCAGTACGTTCCGGGTGCATAAGCGAGTTAGTTCTGCCCCCCTGTCTTCACCTTCCCCCCGGCGTCTCTCCACCCGAGGGGACATGCACCTAATGCAACGCTGTTAATTGTAAGTGAATTCGCAATAAGTGACTTCGGTAAAAATTGGATAGTTCAGGCGATTGGACCTTTGAGTGCGACAGTTTTGTGTCACAGGGAGGAAAATTGGAATCGGTACACATTCTGGTTTGGTGTTTGCCAATTTGATTTTACCACTGGAGTAGTGTAAAACTGTTGCTGAACTTACCTCTGTTTACACTACGGTTAGCGTAGCGGACCAATGGAGTTCACACTTTCAATAGTAATACTCTTCATTTTGACGGTCCAACAGCATTCATTGCGTCACTTACGATGACATTCAATGACGTTTTTAAACATAATAACATGGTCACAAATAATATGGTGGACATAAATAATATGGTCTTTTATTAACAAACACATCACGGTACTTGTCTTGCGTCGACCTTCACTCTTGCCCTATTAGACCCTTTTAATGAGATCAGAACACGATTCTCCTCCAAAAATAGAATTTCCAACCAGCAATTATTCACGGAACCTTATTTTTGGCGTAACCCATTTCACCAATATTTAACCGTTGAAAAATTTGGCATGATTTGCCATCTCTCGTAGACACCTAGTTGTTTCTATATATCTGTCTCTGTCTAAAAGGTTGAAAGTGACTTAATTATAAACGTGCTGACCCGAGGCCTACGTAATGTTAAATTAACAAAGTACTCGAACCCTTTTCAACTGAACCTTCCCGTATCAGGTTTAATTCCGACCGGTAATATGTACTTGAAAATTTAAGGTCCTGATTGATTTATTTTGTAAAAACATATGAGAAAGAGCAATACCTTTAAAAGCGATTATATTCCTGAATTCCCAGCAGATCATTGGCAATTTTGTTAACAATTATAAAATGGAGACACATAAGTAATAGCTTAATCATATCGAATTCAATTCAAGCAGTAAATTAAAAAATACCGCATGAAAAATTTAACGACTATTATTTAAAGATTAAGGAAAACATCTGAGGAAACCTGGACTTTACGTCTGAAATCACCAACCCGCATTGAGCAAGCGTCGTGATTACGCTCAATCCTTCTCTGTATGAGAGGAGACCTGTGCCAGTGGACCTGGACCCAGCAGTGGGACGATAAAAAGGTTGAAGATGATTATCTCGGTAAATAAAACTATCAAAAAGATGAGTTGCGTGATATAAATTGCACATAGATAATATTATGAATTTTGGCTAAGTAATAAAAGCCGCACAGAAAGATCGATCAGGTTAAGGTACGCTTGCCGCGATTGATCTGTGGATGGATCTTTACATTCTAACCTCCGTGCCTCGCCGTTGGTCCCAGCTGTCATTAGCAGATCTTTGACTGTCGTTACTGGTCGTCAGAAATCCGACAGTCTGACAACCAGTCTTACCGCGGGGTATCGTATTACCCAGTGACTGGGTTGTGGAGGTGAGATACGCAGTCGCTTCATGTAAAATAGCGGTATTTAGTTAAATCCGGTTAGACTGGAAGCTGACCCCAAACGTAGTTGAGAAAAGGCAGACAGATGAAGATGTTATTGTTTTATAAGTATGACAAAGTGTCCTTTTTAGACCCTGATGTTAGTCCCTGTCAGAAAAAATAAAACTGTCACACACATGAATTCCGTGATCATATTATGAACTAGCTTTCCGCCCGCGGCTTCGCCCGCGTAAATTTCGGTTATATCGCGCTTTTTAGATTTCCCTCGGGAACATCAAATTTTTCCGGGATAAAAGGTAGCCTATGTTCCTTTCTCAGGGTCTAAAGATTGTGTGCTTTCCGCCCGCGTCTTCGCCCGCGTGGAGTTCGGTTATATCGCGCTTTTTAGATTTCCCTCGGGAATATCAAATTTTTGCGGGATAAAAGGTAGCCTATGTTTTTCTCAGGGTTCAAAGATTGTCTGTGCCAAATTTCATCAAAATCGGTTGAGAGGTTTAGGCGGGAAAGCGTAACAGACAGACAGACAGACAGACAGACAGTCAGAGTTACTTTCGCATTTATAATATTAGTATGAATTATGAGCTTGTGATCATTTTCAGATTTAGAATATTATTCATAATATTGTCCTATTATGATTTTGCCCAAGTGACTTCCGACCCCCACTTCACATGCAACACTTTTTGTCCATGAATACGAGAAAAACATTATTCATTTCTTTCTCGAGAAAAACATTATTATATATTTGTAGTGAAGGTGCTGAAAGTCCCCAGACTGCACGCCGGCGCGCCTCCATATCAAATTCAAGTTGTAGGTGTATTAAGGAGTGTGCAGTTCAAATATTGACGCGGCGGACGCCCCCGCTTGTGATATTGCTCGGCTACCCTCTTTCTACTCAATTTTATATATTTGATAGTGTAGGTACAAAATGATGTCGTTTGTACCAAAGGGGGACAGAACAAATATGTTTCACGCCTTAATGTGTAAGGTGCAGCACAAAAAGTCCAAGGATTTAAAAAGAAATGATTTAGATTTCTCAAAACAATTTCAACTTATCAAAATTAAATTGTGTGTTACTGCACCAAATGTCTTGAATAATACAATGCCACCAGTTAGAATAGTCAATATTAAACGATATAGTGTTTCACTATTTGGATAGTAGTGGTGATGGGATAATTTACAGGAAGTACCCGTCACCTTTTGGCCTATTCTTGTTACAAATAATTCAGCTCTACGTCTTTGCTACCGAGCAGCTTAACTTTTAACTTTAAATTCCCAAAACCTGAGAATGAAAAAACTATAATTTTTATGAAGAAGAATGTTTCTCCGTGTCTCCCGCATGTGTACATGTGTACATGTGTACATGTGTACATGTGTACATGTGTACATGTGTACATGTAGGTAGGTCGGTGAGTCGGTTCGATATGCGGTTATTATTGAGGGTTGCTCGTAATTGGAATTTTTAGTTGGGGAGGGTCACCTAATCTAAGGGAAAATCGATTTCCCAGCTAACTTGATATCCTTGATAGGTTTTCGAACACATGAACGCACCTATACAAGTATACGTGGTAACAACATAAATATTGTATGAAATATCAGTTTTCATAAATTGGCAAGGTCATCTGCCCTGACCCCTATTAATTAACCCCTTTAAATTCACACCAAACTATTGATTTGGAATACCTTATCTAGCACTGTTTCAAAATGTAACATAGCGTTGGTGTTTTGTACATATCGATAGTTTCCAACACTATGACTGTCTTAGTGTTGAATGAATGTATTCAATGAACGAAGCTCTCTAAATGAATTTCTCAATAATCATTTAATGATTTATTGTAGTATGTAGGAACAGCACGGAATTGTACTCTCGTAAGTACGCATAATATTCTCTTAGACATAACAAACTCGTGCCCAAGTAAATGAGTGTCGTGTCAATCGACAGATGGAGCTAATAATGACTTGTGTCTAATGACTGCGCCGACTGGACGACTCGACGACTGCGAGCGACGTCAGACGTGCTAGCCGCGGTGTGGGGGCGCCCACCTCACGTCATGTGTTCTCACTTGACGACTAATCCTCATTTATAAGAGCGTTATTATTTTTAGATGATTCCTAATTTTGTAGTGATTATAAGTATCGTGAAAATCATATTTTACGATGTTATCCTAATAAAAGTAAGACGCAATGGATACTTACTGCTCAAATTAGTACATACTTACATAAATAAATTTACCTATTGTTATTCTCTGAACATGTAAAGCTATTCTTTCAATATAAATAGCGAACGAAACATTTAATTCCCAAAAAACTTTGTTTTATATTTTAAATGAAATCCTTCTCGCAATAAAAGTAACTGAACGAAAAACTTGCACAAAATTAATGAACAAAATTCTCGGCGCTAATGAAATGTAAAAACTGCAGGTAAGCCTGTGGCACTCCAGGTATTATCACACAATAGATACATACAGAAGTTTGGTTCCATTCGATGTGAGAAACAAATAAGCGTACACACATACATATGCAATAATGTACGGCAAATACAAGGGCGATCATTACTGGTATTCGCTAGCAAGCGTCCATTTGTGTGTGCGCCTGTGTTCACTATTTATGCGGAGTCGACATTCTGTACCTAACTGCTATGTGGTATAACAGTACTACTGTACTACTGTAGCAGTAGGCGAGCCAACTTGTATTCATTATTATCTGTGCCCATTGGGCCGAAAAGTGTGAATCGTTTGGATGAATAAAAGTACTCATAAAAGTGAATATCGCCACGAATCGCCGGCGATCGCAGCGATACGCACGCGTCTGCTTCGATGAGCGCCGATTTGATCCGATAAAGATTTTACACTATTTTGCGACTGAAATATTTTCACGATTGTGAGATTTTCCGATATCTCGCATGGTCGACATCCAATTTGTGTCGATACACGTAATCGGACGATATGAAACAGTTCTTTATGTAAACAGGGTCACTTTGATCATACGAATCGAAATTACAATTATTATAGAGATAATGCAAGAAAGTTATTTTACCGTACAAGTTTTTTTACTCTCTGGTCATTTTGGCTGAAAGCAGAAAGGAACAGTGCAAGTTATTTAACACATATAATTAAAAATATTGAAATCAAGCTAAAAAATATACGTAGAAGCTGGTAGGTAGAGTAGGTATTTATTTTAAACATAAATAAGTTCCGATCAGAGACCACCACATCTCCTCCAAACACTTGCACACCAACGTCCAATACTCTATAGTTAACAACTCGTACCGTATGAATTTTTCTCAAGTGAAAATCATGTTAAACTGAATCCCGGCGATAATGAAATTTTATCAAGAACTTGGCCGCGTAGTACGGCGGCGGAAGTTTCTAGAAATTCTCAATTGTGTTCCAACAACTCTCAGCTATTTCCCAGATCAGTTTTCCAACCTTCGAGCTAAGCTGCCTACATACTGCAGGAAGATCCAGCTAACTATACATCATTATTATTGAATATAATTAATGCTGTTAATATATACCAAGTACTTACCGTAAGATAGCTGTCAAGTACAAACGCTGTATCAAGCTACTAACATATATGAATTTCAAGATAAGGTTCAAAGTTGATTGAGAAAATTAGACAGTTTCGGGCAACTTGACCTGCTGTGGACCGTACCCAACAACGGACACCATATAGTCGTATGTCAGGTACTTGACTGTCCCACTGACGACAATATTATTGATGTTCATAGAGTGCTCATTCTCAGGCTAATTTGAATAAATGACTTTTAATTTGTTTTTATTGTCGTATTCTGAAGTTATTCGTAAGAATGTTGGTCTAGAATATCTGAGATGCATCAGCTATGCTCAGATGTAGCATTTGACTATATAATAATCCTTACTATCCATATTAATATTATAAATGCGAAAGTAACTCTGTCTGTCTGTCTGTCTGTTACGCTTTCCCGCTTAAACCTCTCAACCGATTTTGTTGAAATTTGGCACAGACAATCTTTAGACCCTGGGAAATAACATAGGCTACCTTTTATCCCGAAAAAATTTGATGTTCCCGAGGGAAATCTAAAAAGCGCGATATAACCGAACTCCACGCGGGTGAAGCCGCAGGCGGAAAGCTAGTAATATTATAAATGGGAAAGTGAGATTGTTTGTTTGATTGTTTTTTCCGCTTTCACGCCATAACTACTGAACCGATTGCTTTGAAATTTTGCAGACGTAAAGTTTGACGTCCGGATTAAATAATAGGGTACTTTTTGTATCCCGAAAAAATTTGATATTCCAGAGGGAAATCTAAAAACGCGATATAACCGAACTCCACACGGGCGGAGCCGCGAGCGGAAAGCTAGTAAGCAATATATAATTTATTTCAGATAAATCGTCATCATTCATTTAATTGCAAACATGGGTAAGAAATTTAAAATATTTTGGTGCTCCTTATTTACATATGTGTACTAATAATGTAATGAAATTTAAACGCACCGCTAGTGGTGCATCTCACTGTTAACTAAATTCGATAAACCACAATTCAATAAAAATCATTAAGAAATATGTAACATAAATCAATAATAAATAAATTAAAAAACAACGAGTTATACATATTAATAATACAGTTAAATTCAAGACAGAATATCTATTTTTCCTTTCTCAAAAATAATAAAATAACGAACGATTTTTCCTAACATAGCCCAAGTAGGCTACTAATATACTTTCTACCATAGTCAATGCTATCCACAGTAACTATTTAGTAGATATATTTCGTGTCCTTATGTATCTTAAATGTCACACCATGGCATTGCCCTTACCTATTCAACATCAGTATTTTCCCAGAGCTCGGAGTCTGCAACTCCTAACGGTAGTTCACAATTCCGCACTTCTGTCACTTTATTACTCGAGTGGAAAGGCATGGACTTTCGCTGTATGATTTCAATACTACACCCCGAAGATAGAATCCATTCATATCTTAGTTGAGGTGTCGATGGATGAAGTTTCCGCTTGGTGTGCAGGGTTATTTAGTGCTAACAGGATACAACTTGGGCATGGCCATTAAACAGATATTTTTTATTGGTTTTAAAAGTCAGATGAATGAGGTATGGGTTTGTTAAAGCCTGTACAAATATTTAATGTCAAATGCCTTATACTCATAGATATAAGATTTAGTCTAGCGACATTATAGCGTTACCAATCACCTAGTGAAAACCTTTGGCAGAGCTCTCGTCGGTTTTCACAATATCTACCATGTATTTCGCATCAAAAATATTTTTCTTAGGAACACAGCACTGGTTCAATATGACATTTGTCGGGTCAAAATCCAAAATGTCATGCAAATAGAGTCAAAAGAAATGAGCAGCAAAATTATCGTAAATCATTTTTTGTTTGCTTTTATCTCATTAAGGATATTCGTGTATATATGTTACGGCTAAAACCCGAAGCGCAGCTACACTAGTTTTAGCCGGTTAGAACTAGGTGCTAGGGGCTCTTGGTTAAACCTAGTACTAGCCGATAGTTTTCGGGTAAAACTAGGTCTAGCCTTCATCAAGCCGGTTACAACTAGGTCCAGCCATTCACTGTTGGATAAAACTAGGTCTATCAGATAACATTCCGGCTAGAACTAGGTCCAGACAATCCCTGTTGAATAAAACTAGATGCAAACAAGTTTAAACAAGAAACAGGCGCCAACTCACGCGAGTCGCGCGCCGCTGCCGCCCGCTACCCGTACACCTGCATTTGCCCTTACGCTTTGACTCGCGCTTACGCTGAAACTCTACGTTTCTTATAATTAGGTGTTTTTTTAAATATCTAAAAAGCTCTGCCGATAGCATGCCAGCTACAACTATGTACAACCAATCCCTGTTGGATAAAACTAAGACACGCGCTGCTGATGCAGACGCTCTGAGTCACACTTGGTACTACTAGCGCTGAACTACTTCAGATCTACACCTGCAGTATATGGCGCTCACAACCTGCAGAGGCGCGTGCCTCGCTATGCCCCCCACCTCGCGCCGCTGCTGCAGATGCTGAGTCATGAGTGTGACGCGTTGCGGAAGTCGTGGCAGGGCACGCACATAAGTTTTATCCAACAGGGATCCAATATCATTCCGGCTGGGCCTAGTTCTAGCCGGAATGATATCGGATAGACCTAGTTTTATCCAACAGGGAATGGCTGGACCTAGTTCTAGCCGGAATGTTATCGGATAGACCTAGTTTTATCCAACAGGGAATGGCTGGACCTAGTTGTAACCGGCATGATGAAGGCTAGACCTAGTTTTACCCGAAAACAATCTGCTCATACTAGGTTTAACCAGGAGTAAGTGGCTGCACCTAGTTTTAACCGGCTAAAACTAGGTGCAGCTGCGCTTCGGGTTTTAGCCGTAACATATACATATATTGATACCCGTCTCGTCTGCTCAGTTATTTCTTTGAAACTCGTAGATATAGGTATTGGTGATCAAAGTAATGGCTGCACAATATGTTTGCACAATGTTCCTCCGCCAGTGAACGTCACGCACCAGTAGCACGTCATCCATCATCACTGTAAGTGGCACATTGACAGTCTGTCAGCCTGGAGCGATATGCTCATCAATAAATGTGTACGCACTGTACCATTGTTTGAGAGAAGTGTGTGATGTCCTGCTGTGAAGTACTAGTACCATATAACGATGCATATCTGTAAAAAAGTGATAATAAAAACCTCATTTCGGTTAATATTATATGACAGTCTATTATCCTGCATTTTGAATATTTAATGGAATTCGAATACATACCAATGACAGAAAGTGAAGGAAAACATCTTGAGGAATCCTGGGAGTTTAAGTCTGAAATTGTCAACTCGCATTGAGCAACCGATTACAATCAATCCTTCACTGTATGAGAGGAGACCTGTGCTCAGCAGTGGGACGATAAAAAGGTTGATGATGAATGGAATTCGATCGATCCATCGGAAATATAAAACTCGCTACACTATTCTACTGTTGGTCCTATCGTACAGTTTCTAGTAATATTAAATTAAACTTACGAAACAACGAAAAAAAAGCAGTTGAAGTTATTTTCCACTTTATAGCGTTTTTTGTTGTATTTCATTACAAATGTTAACTTATCGATCATCTACCCACCGATTTTCCGATCGCACAGATTTATCTCAAGGAATATAAAAGATCAAACACATCGTCACAATTGCTTTAACATTAGGAATGATCGTACCCAAGAAAGTAAATACGTATCTGATAAAGTAAATACGCCACCAATCGAGGTTCGTGTTGAATGCAATCGCCATCCGCCATCCGTTCACATAGAGTCGGCAAGCAGACCGGATTACACAGCAGGAGGATGGTCCCCGGGGGTGGGGGTCGCGGATGATGCGCAAACAGCCGGGGGACTACTGTGTACCGAGGTGTTGAGGAAATTCATTATGTCTCGCGGTTATGTTACTACCTGTGACATTTATTACCAGAAGACAATATTAGGTTTTACAGGTTCAGGGTATTATTTATTTAAGTTCACAATTTATGGGCTCAACTCGTCATATAGATATTGTTTGTAATAGGTATTTTTATAAGTAGGTATCAATTTCTATTTGTTTTATAGATATTATAATAAAATATACATATATCGTAATGTCGAAAAATGTTCTATAAAAGGTCTAAATACAATTATATCGGCATAAATATACCTTATATCGTATTAATAGTTATAGTAAAAATAATATCCTAAGTTTTTAATTAAATAATTCGCCCCTAACTGCACAAGTTCACATAAAAATAAAAAATAAGCAAGATGAGGTCGAAGCTTCTTATTTGAGTACTCTGGTACTAAAGGCCGTCACAAACTCTCATTCAAAATATAGTACGGGCGGTCTTATCGACCTTTATTGCTAGCGACTTCCATATTATTAAGTTTGCTAGACGTGGTTTCTTTAATCTGCTACCTGTCGGTTGTAGCTAAATCAGCTTTTCCCTATACTGGTACATGGGCGTCCTCCTTTTAATACCACGCGGGACTAGTAATGGTTGGCAGGTATTTTTTTATTATTATTTATTTAAAGAGGTTTCTAATTTATACAGATTATGCCACCCTGTAATTAATCCAGTACACTCACAACAATAATGATTTAAAATCTGACAGAGGGTCTGATCTTTCAGCAGATGAAGGCACAAATTTATTTCCGATTTTCACAAAACCATAGCACTGTATCGAGGCTTCACAGCGGCCATGATTTGTCACGTAAATATTTACTATCCATGCAACTCAATCAGGTAGAAATCTACACAATGTTGTCGAGTTATCTTCAATATGTAATAGCGTGGTGAACGGAATCTGTCGTCGCGTTGCGGAATCAAAGCGGCGGCGGGCGCATGGCGCGCCGCTGCAGACAACACCGCAGGGGTGGCGCGTGACACCTGCAAACCAGAAGATATACTTATTAGGCGTCCGAACCCAAGGATAACAATGGAGCCCTATTACTTAGACTCCATTGTCTGTATAAGAGGCATCAGGCCATCAACCATAATAGCTGGACAGTTAAAAATTTCACAGATTAAGTATGTCTGTATTTTTGATGCCGCCGCTGTCACAAATATAAAAAAACAGTTTTTTTTGTATGCATTTGGCCGGTGTTTTGTAATACTTATGATCAGCCACGACACGACCAAGGCTTTGCCGATTTATAGTCAGTACATTAGGGTTGAGGTTGGATTAGAAAGTAATTATTGGAGCTGTCTGCTTAAATTAAGAATTACTTGGGTAATTCTCACGAAATCCCGAAATTCTTGTCCTTGGGGTTTATATAAAAATCCGGTAAAGAAATGGATGTTACTAATATTTCTATACAATCTATATAACTATATTTAACAGTTTCATATAAGATTTTAGAGCTTTATAAATAAACAAATAAAAATGCATGAACATATTGTTCCTTATATCATTCCCTCACTGTGTCCCAAGTACCAATTTTATTTACTTTTATTTACCAAAAAACTACAAAAATCATTGGAATCATGTTCAAGTAAGTTGGATTATTTAAAAATATTCCTAATTAATGGGGAAAAACCGCAATTAACGTTGTAAATGAAAAAAACGTCTTAAAAATTTGAATTTTTAATGTGTCTCACAAAAATAAATCATTCCCTCACACTATTACTAGCACTTTAATTCTGAACGCATTTTTAAAAAAAACGGAACACTACCATTAGTTTTTGAAAGTTGGCAATACTGTCAATTTGTCAAAATGGCACCTTTTCTGTGATTGAGTTCGAGTGTGTGCTGCAAAAATATTTTTTTATCAATAAGTTTAAATAAACTTTTTCGTCGTCATTTCATCACATTCAAAAAAAACAAAAGGTAAGCACTTTAATTGATTGTAAGTTGCGCAGATAAGTTCGCGTTTGGGAGTAATTTCCTTAAGCAGAAAAATCATTTTAAAAGTAAGGCTATGCCACGAGTCCTTTGCGGTTATTCTTTATTTTGTCATTCCCTCGCCATCATTCCCTCACACAAACTCATGATGAGGGAATGATGATATATGAGGGAATGGTTTTTGGATGGGCTAACTGACTTTTTTATTGTTTGCTTTTATTAACTCTTGAATTTATTGTTATTGCAATATTGTTGTAGGTTATAGAATGTCAAGAAAAAAGAAGATAAGCAAAGAAGAAGCTAAATTAAAAAAGCGTGGATATGAATAAAATGATAGAGTATACCTTCCACAACCAAACAGAATAGTGACTAATGAACAGTGGATGTATGAAACTGTATCCTACGAAAAAAATGGAAAATTGAACAGAGTAAGAAAACCTATTTTAAAAGAGATCAAGGTTTCACAGAGGTCATTGGTACTGCAGCTAAAAAATAATTTGTCTCTATTTTTTAAACACATTGCCTCGATAGCACGCCAGTATCAGATTATATCAGTACTTAAAAAGACTTTAGCTGACAATGAAGTCCTTATTCACATAGACTTCAGCGAAAACTATTGTTGCAAATATAACGAAGAGATTCAGGCAGTACATTTCGGAGGTGCAAGACAACAAGTTACTCTACATACAGGAGTATTATATTTATCTGAATATGACACTGTAAAACCTTACATGTTTTGTTCTCTTTCTGAAAATAATAGACACGATACAATGGCAGTATGGGCACATTTATTACCCGTTTTTGAGTGGCTTAAAAATCACAAACCAAATATTCACAGAATACACATGCTAAGTGATAGTCCTGTCAACCAGTATAAGAATAAGCGCATGTTTCATCTAGTATATCATCATATAAATGATTTGTTTTCGGGTGCGACACTTTTTGTGTGAAATTATTCAGAACCAGGCCATGGCAAAGGTGCTCGTGATGACATAGGTGGCACATTAAAAAGAACAGCTGATAAAGCGGTGGCTGAAGTCCAGGACATCATGAATTTCAAACCGCTCAAAGAAATTTTGTTGGCAAGATGTTCTTCAATAAAACAATTTGAAAATTCGTCAATTTGTCTTCAGTAATGATGTCTTGGAATTTAGAAGTCTTTCATGTTCTCAATGCGGAGAAAAGTGTAAACATTTTCACATAGGATATTACAAATCTTCAAAACGATGCATTGAAAAACCGAAGTCCTTTGAATTAAAATCACGAAACACATCTTATGATAATGGACATTCGTCAAATGACATTATTTGTACGGACAGTAATATCACTCATAATATTGGTGAAAATGTACTTTTCAAATGGGACGAACATGTTTACCCAGGGAAAATAATATCAGTTTCTGGCGAAGGCGCTTTAGTAAAGTGAATGAAATCTTGGAAATGGCCTTTAATTTAAATTAAATAAAAATTCCCAAAAATTAGAGATGAACAGTTATATGCCTGACATGACATTCTGAGGAAGATAGAGCCTCCAAAATTAATCAGTAAGGGTTGTTATTTTATAAAAGTACCTGATTAAGACTTTAATTGTAACTTTGAGACTGATTCGTTTAAGATTACAATTGTTTAGCTAGGTAATTTCACTCTTTATTACTAAATAAGAAGTTATTTGTTTGGAAAAAGCCAGTTTTTTTTTTTGTTGATTTTCATACTAAACGTTCATTTTATGTATGAGACTTTGTTATTTAATTACTAAGTGTAATTGTTTTAAATAAGTGCGATAATATATAAAAATAACTTTAAATTATAGTTATGCCAATGTGTTGTAATAATTTTGTGATACTGGAATTAGTCGTTGATCTTAGTTATTGTATAAGAGTAAAATTTCATTTAATAAAAATATTTCTTTGAAGAAAAACTAATTTCATTTAAAATGCTTCCTAACTTGTCTGCAACAATCATTCCCTCACCTTAATTGTCATTCCCTCACTTCGTTTTTTTTTTAATTCCTCATAACTTTCATAAAGCGCGATAATTATTGGGACCACTATATAATTTAATTCTAGTAACATTAGTCCTATCAAATTCACATAAAATAATTATCAAATAATCTTATTATTTTTTGACATTTTAAGATAACCGAATTTCGGGATTTCGTGATAATTACCCACTTATGCTTAATAGGACAAGTTTGATAACAACCTTTCTTCTGCAGAGTTTCGTTATAAATCTGAGATCTCCAAGCTTGGTTATACTAAACAATGCCTCCCCTAAATACTTATATCGCGTACTTCTTGGTGAGGCACCGTTTCTTCTTGGAAAGGTTGTAAATGTTAGATCTCAAATTGACTAAAGATAAAACTTGAAGTTTTCATAGAAACTAAGATAGGTATCGGTATTCTCCAGCGCCTCACAAGTCGCGGCAGCCCTACAACTCCGTGGTTCAGTGCGATTGGTTTACTATTTACACACTAGACGGCGTGATTGCAGTTAGAATTGAAGTGTCCGATGTAAAAGTGGTTTTTCAATGGCTATGTACATTTCCACCGTGTGTGCCGATGTTGAACCTTCGATACGTATCGCTCTGTTGACTTTGCTACCAAGTAACTACAGGTCTACGTAGACGCCAAGTGTTAGTTTATCTTGCATTGAAGATTGGTGTCAATCTAAAGTTAATACATAAAGAAAAACCCACTGAAATTATTGTGACCTCAGAAATAAACAACACAACATTATCTGAAAATTTGTTTTTCTCTGTCTTTGTACGAGTTTGTTTTCAATATTTTCATGTTTCAATACAAACATATATAATCAGCCTATAATTTTGCCACTCTTGGGACACGGGTCTTCTCTCGGTGTGAGGAAGTGGGTCGAAATCTACCACGCGAGCCCAGTGCCAGTTGGTATAAGCCCCGCACGATGATATTGCGATTGGCGGCCATCTTGGTGACGTAGTCGAACTCGCACCGTCGGTACCGTTCGCAAATTCAGTCCGCGCTTACCCACTTACGCACATCGAATATTTTTGTTAGCTTTTTGTTTTTGTTATCCTGTTTTATTGTTGTTCTTGAGTTTTGTTGTTTATTTTTGTTAACTGTTACTCGTTAAAATGAGTAAGAAATTAATTAATAGTCGTACTCGTGAAATTATAATTAAAGTGGACAATTATTTCGTTAAAGAGAAAGAGGATTGTAAGTTAGTTCTTGAAAGTATAAACCGTGCTTTAAGGTCCGTATTACAGAACGTCACTCAAAACTCAAGCTCTACTTAAGTCTCGATTCAAGCCATTTGATTGGTTGAAAGTAATGCTTATGTAGAGATCAATGCTTGAGTTTCGTTCTGGAATACGCACCTAAGAAGTGCTTCGGACATTTTAATACCGAAGCAACTGCTTACAGTTATTAAAAATATTTTGCAAAATTCTATCAAAGTCACGGAGTGTGTGACATGTGCCACAGGCGTTGCAAAAAAATACTGTGACGAAATTGAGACGAGAGCATGAGTCAGCAACAGCCAGTGGCAGCAAAATGAGAACTCCTACTAAAGGAAAAAGACAAAAGAAGAAATATTTCGACGGGTTTTCCATAACAGCTTTAAGAAATATTATAGATTCAATGTGTACGGTGAGGAGAGAAATACCCACAATGCGCAAAATCTTGGCGGCTTCAAAAGTAGACCTTAATTATACTGGTAGTGAAACTACATTAAGAAAAATAATTAAATGTGATTTAGGCTACTAATTTAAACGATGCTACCAAAAAAGACGCCCTAATTCAAAGACCCCAAATTCAAGCGTGGAGGGCTAAATATTTACGACGTATGAAAGAAAATGACTCGCTTGGTAATAACAAAAGACCCGTTATTTATCTCGACGAAACGTGGATACATGCACACTACACGGTAGAAAAATGTTGGCAAACAACAACCGATGGAGTGAGACGGAACGACAGTCCCGGCCGCCGATGGATAATAGTTCACGCGGGAAGTTAAAGCGGTTTTGTTGACAATGCCCTTTTAATGTTTAAAGCAGACACCAAAACAGGGGATTACTATGATCAAATGAATGCTGAGAATTTCACCAAGTGGCTTACAGAAAAATAGTACCCAACATACCACGCAACTCTAAAATTGTGATGGACAACGCCCCTTATCACAGTAGGGATGAGAATAGGCCACCAAGTATGAACAATAAAAAACAGTTGATTGTTGAGACTTTCCCAACGACAGTACAAAACCTGAACTGTATTTATTAATTAAACGGCACAGACCGCCGAAAAATTATAAAATTGACAATTTATTAGCTGGCAATGGCCATGAAGTCGTTAGATTACCACCTTACAACTGCGACCTCAACCCCATTGAGTACATCTGGAACCTGGTAAAGATAAGGGTATCAGAAAAGAATGTGGAGCAGTTGGAAAGTCGCATTGAAGCTCTGACGTTGGAGTCGTTGGCGTCAATAACTCCAGATGACTGGCGAAAGGAAGTCAATCATGTTAAACGGCTTGAAGAGGAATAAATATTGGAATAAAGATCGAATAACTGACGAGTTATTTGTCATAAATACGGCGACGATAGTGAATCGGAAACGACAGACACAGAAAGCAGTTATGATTCGGAAGACTATATACATTTTTTTACATATTATCCTGGTTTTATTTATAAGCTGATAGATGTAGGTAGTAATTAAAACATGACTACTACACAGTGGACTCTGGTTCAATTCCCGCTCGCAAATTAACAGAAATGTAGTTAGAAAAAAATAGTATACATGTAAGAAAGATATACGAATAAGTATATTTTTCTTACGTCTACAAAAATTATTTCCTTGAAATTCTTAATAATGAAAGTTTATTTGTCAGAATATGGGTGAGTAGGTATACCTACGAAAGAATGTTAAATGCAAAATTAATATTAATTTTATTATACATACACTCTTTATAAAGAGTATAATAAAATTATAAAATACAAATAAACCCTTAACCCTAATATTAATTTTGCATTTAACATTCTTTTGCTAGCTGTCCTTTTGTGTGACAGATGACGTCACAACGCTGTTATTGTGACAAGGTTCCATCGCAATATCATCGTGCGGGGCTAGTAGATGTCACATGTCTTTAAAGTTCTTTTTTTTTGCCTCTGGGACATGCCGGTTTCCTCAGGATGTTTTTTTCACTGTTTTAGAGCAGTGGTGATGAAATAATTTACAAAAAGTAAAGTGCCTGGCGGGGTTGGAACCTACGACCTACAACTTGTAAGATGTGGCCGATACCATTAGCCCACCACTGCTCACATTACTTACATGCATTAGTAATTTAACTCCTGGACAACAGGCCTCGTCTCGGCGAGAGGGAGTGAGCTATATAATACTTCACCACGCGCAGCTAGTGCGGGGTGATGTATATCACATGTTTTAATTTTTGGATTCTAGGACGTAGGGTTTCACTCTTTTTTCTTTCACCGTTATGAGAGCAGTGGGTATCAAATTCAAAGCATTTATTTCAAATAAAATAATTAGGTATAGGTTCTTCCGAATTGTTAAAGGGCACTCAAACAGTAAAATGAAGCTAGTCGTCCATTACAAAGTGTAGCTCTCTCTGGAGATGAACGGGCTATAAACTCCATCGACACTTATTTAAAATAATAACGTTGTTACAAATTATTTGATGACATCATCCATGATGAATGAAATGAAATACACAAAGTAGCAAGTAGTCTGGGTACGAAAAATGTCGCAGTACCGCTGTAAGTATTGTGGGTTCCTTCTTGCCAATCAAAGTTAGTTAGGTACTCAACATGAACACCGCAAAGG
Organism: Sesamia nonagrioides; assembly: GCA_017933935.1. Lineage (NCBI taxonomy): Eukaryota > Metazoa > Arthropoda > Insecta > Lepidoptera > Noctuidae > Sesamia > Sesamia nonagrioides. The sequence goes on from JADWQK010000009.1 coordinate 109,455, forward strand.
GAAGGAGCTCGACGATCTGAAATCGGTGTACACAGACCAAACGCACTTGAGCAAACTACCCACGTAGTTGTGACAGTTAAACAAAGTTGGACAAGTGCTACAGACTGGCCAGTGGTCTCCGTGGCAGAGTGTTACAGTGCAAGTTGACTTGTTTCACTTTAGTGTGCGCCAACCTTTACGATGCGATCGCATACCACTTGACAGCTTGAATTTTGTGCAATGATGTACGGTACTGGATGTGGCTAGCATGTTTTTTTTAGTTTCTTGCTTTGAAATGGTTTCTTATCCTGTCATTTCATCTGGTGTCATAAAAAAGCCCTCTGTCCAAAGGTATAGGTGGATCTATGATCACTGTGCCTGACAGATACTAAGATTGTTTGATTGTGTCCTTACAAGTTGAAGATCCATTACTTTCTTCTCTTGCATCATATTTGATCCTAGAACCTTCCAGCTTTCTAGTGATTTGTTCTAGCCCAGGCACAGCGACCTCCCACAGGAGCAGAACGTCCTGCGTCCAGCTAACTAGATAATAGACACGTCGCCTCCACTCGCGCGTGTGCCGCCTCGCGCCAGTGCGGCCTGTGCCTAACTTGGCGTTATCGTTTGTGTAGCGCTAAACATGAGCTCGGTTCACATTAATTATCAACGGACGAAAGACCTTGTTTAATTTTGTTCGGGCTTTTTAAACAAAAAGAATGCGCATTCTGGTATCATGAACCACCTGCATGCAGAGTGAGGTAGGTCCTCTAGATCTTCAAAAGATTTAGGCTGAACCTTATTCCGTTATTCACAAACTATACTAGTTTTAAGTTCCGTACATCTTTTTCATTAAATTTTATTGAGAAAAAGACAAAAGATAAATATTAGGTTAGTCTTGTCAAATTATACTACTCCTCATGAGGATAAACATAACTATTTAACATACGTCAATTTACGTCAGTCGCTGCTTAATTTGACAGGACTAAACTTAAATACAGAGTGGTGTTAATAATACGACAATAAATGAAAACACGAACAATGCTGGTTCATAGGAATAATCCTAAAACGTAGAAAAAAGCCATCTATCAATTACCATAAAAAAAAAAAATGAAAAATTCAAACAAACTAAATAGCTTAGAATTGCAAACGGAATAGAACATCCGTTAAAATATTGGTTCGCTGACCTCCTATCGGCGACAGCGCGGTCCTGTATCGACTTGCTTTTTTCGCGCCATTATTATTAAAGTTTAGTACCGCTGGATGCGGTCATCATGTAGAAATTGTAAAAAGTTATAAATAATTTCCTGTGACTAAACTAGTGAATATATTTATATGATTATATTGTATGGATAGACTGAGAATGTGTTGAGGTACACGATGTTTAATTTATTGTCGTATTGTCATCACCACATTGTATATAATTTGTCCGTTTCTTGATAAAATAAAAAAAGCACTGAAGTAAATTTAGATTAGTTTGTAAACAAGGAAATCGACGCCTAGGTTTATTTTATTTTACAAAATCCTACATGCACACCTAAAAAAACGTCAGAAGTAGGCGCCAGCAAAAAACTCCACGGTAAATCTTTAAAAAAAAAATCGTCTCTTTTTAATTTGTCTGTTTAAAAAAACAAATTTAATCGCTATGGTAGGACAACGTCGGAACTGTCAACAATAATCAGGCACTTAATATTTCAATCAAATATTTTGTAAGATTTTGCTCCAGAAAACAATGTTCTTCTGTTTCTCTGCCAATCAATTACAAAATAATCCATATAAACACAATATCTACCCCTCCAACAATAAGACGTCCGCAAAGCGTCCCCTCGCCCCTCACCCCTCGTGTCGCACCCCGTGACATATTTTTAATTAAACGCCACTTAGGTTGACGCGCGGCAAATCCCGCGCGATCCATTGTAGCCAAAGCCGTTATGATAATGTGGCTGCACCTTTATATGATGTGTGGCGCCTTTGTATGTTTACAATTTGTGTAGCGGCGGAGAGGATTACGTTGCTGTTGTCCAAATGTTAGGCGTTCATTATTTTCTTAGTTAATGATTTTAATTAATCTTATATGGGTTGGCTTTTAAATGTTATTTACAAGAGTACCTTTTTTAACAATACATTAAAAAATAATTAACTGTCACAATGCCGTCCAGAAATAGCCATTACGAAAAATTACAATAAAAATTACAATTAATTAAATAACAACGTAAGGATGAACCAAATCTTACTTTCAATGACAAAAATTGTTAAAATAAAATAATAGAAAACGCAAAAAGTACATTAAAAATTAATTAACTGTCATAATGCCGTCCAGCAACAGCCGTTACGAGAATTCATAATAAAAATTACAGATAACTAATTATTGAATAAGTAAGGATGAACAAAATCTTATTTACACTAAAAAGTAAGAAAAAAAAGAATAAATAGAAAACAAAAAGTGTTCTGCATCGACCGGGAATCGAACCCGGGCCGCCCGCGTGGCAGGCGAGCATTCTACCACTGAACCATCGATGCTTATGGCAACATATTAAAATAGTGGATCTTGTTGAGTATCTAGCTGATTTTAGTAAGTATAAAATAACAGAAAGTAGTTTTTGCTAGATTATGACATTTTGATTGCTTGAAATAATTTGCTGTTTCTAATAAAACTACGTATAACTCGCGCAGTTAAAGAAACGATCTGAAAATGGCGGCGGATACTTATGGTACGGTTGACAAAACATGCGATTGTTCAATCACAAACCAAATGCTAAGATAGAAAAATGTCAAATTTACGTTGTAAATAACAATATTTACAACGTAAATTTGACATTTTACTTGTTTATTGTTGTGTTTGTTTTTATTGTTGTTTTATATTTTTATTTTGTTGTTTTTGTTGAGTTTGAACAATCAAACTCAACAAAAACAAAAATATCAACAAAAACAACAAAATAACAGAGATTTTAGCGGAACGAAATTAACGATAACTCGAAGCGCATCAAAGTAGCTTGGAAAGCGAATCCTGAATTCCTGATCGATGATTTTTTTTTGCAGCGCTTACTTCACTGTGTGAGTATAGACAGCGATATAAAGTGAGTGAGAACGCATGCGAGCGGACGCCATTTACAGATCTTTTCTTTATCTGCTCGTGTTATACTAAGTTTTAAATAATTTGCTGCTCCTAACAGAACTACTATGTTTTTTTAGAAACAGCAAATTATTTCCAGCTTAACTTATGACCCCAATTATTACTTCTAGCTTCATCTTATTGACTGACCGACCTTCTGACAATTCAAAAGTGCCTGTAACTGGTTTATTTGAAATAAATGATTTGATTTGATTTGATTAGGGTCATAAGTTGTTTTGGCTCATTTAGCTACCTTTCTCATAGACTATCGTGTTCACCGTTCAGTAGTCGCTTTCATACGGCTTAGTCGTCGGATACGGCCGTACGGTTCGGATGCGGTAGATAAGCACCGGGTGGCGGACGGAAGCCGCCGCGCGCCGCACGTACGGTTGATAACAACTGTATGTTGTATGTATGTATGCTATGTAGGTGTGTGAATGTTAGTTGATGTTATTAAACGATTGAGTTGTTTAGTTATCTTCACGCGGAGTGGGGCGAAAGGGGTGAGCAGGAATGGAAGCTTGGTGCAGCGAACTTGATGAATGCTTTCAAACATGATATCGAATGGCTTGACTTTAGTCAAGTGATCCTAATTATTAATATTATTTAATCCATATCCATACTAATATCCATACTAATATTATAAATGCGAAAGTAACTCCGTCTGTCTGTCTGTCAGTTACGCTTTCCTGCTTAAACCTCTCAATCGATTTTGATGAAATTTGGCGCAGACAATCTTTAGACCCTGAGAAACAACATAGACTACCTTTTATTGAAAAATTTGATAGGCCCAAGGGAAGTCTAAAAAGCGCGATATAAGTCGAATTCCACGCGGGCGAAGCTGCGGGCGAAAAGCTAGTATTACATAATTTTTAATGAGACATAAGAAAGTACTTAAACCATATCATCACGAATAAGTATATCTGTGTATCGACTGGTTGAAATAAGATGAAGGAAAGACACCCCTTCTACTTAGGTCTACGTAACCTTGAGACAGACGGCAGAACATCATATTGCTGAAACCCTCTGCGTTCATATGCCACTGAATATGTGGCCTCCACAACCCAGTGGGGGAAGACTGGCTGACAGCCTGTCGGCCTTCTGACGACCCGTAACTACTGTCTAAGATCTACAAATGACAGTCGCGACCAATGGTTTGACAAGGTTTCCGAGCCACGGAGAGGGGGTGGGGGGGTGGGGGGGTTATGTATGTGTGTAGTGTGGAGGTATAATGAACGCAAAATGAAACCCATTGCTACTGATGTTGTGTTACGTAATTATCGTGCTGATCGAATGACAGTCACACAAGTCGATCGATCAGTTGCACCTGTAATGCACCCATAACGCGTGGATAAACAGTCACGCATAATTATAGGTGCTGAACTAAATCTCAGATTAGCTCATGTCATAATACATAAACGATGAGCGACACAAGAACGTCTCTAACCGGATCATCTCGAGGCAAACAATTTCGCGTGACCTTTAAAAACCCTCCGTCCTCTGGCACTCAGGACTTAATCACTATTCGTGCTCCCGCCGGGTGTTCACTCTCCCAGCGCTCAATATGCACTGTAAACAGTCTCGGGATCCAGCGCAGATGCGATCCTGCGGGATTAGCGCCGGGACGCGTGCGCCGTAATCCCGGGGCGCGGGATTAAGGCGATGGGAAATTAATTGCTCATAGAGTTGGGTCATGATTGTGAGTAATTTGTAGGATTTTAAGATGGAGTTATTTTTGTTTCATGTCTACTTTGTGAGACGTGATGATTTCAGGTACCCAGTATTGATGTACCTAAGTTATTTCTCTAACAGAGATCTGCGTGACTTAGGTATTTACAATATATCGTGCCCAAGCCCATTGTCATGTAGCGAATACCTACATTTTTCTTAAAAATTCAGTTAGTAATTTGTTAAAGGTTCTAAAGAATCGCTGGCAGTGTTAGTCAATAGCCGTTTGACATATAAGTAAATAGACTTGCCGGTGACATTGACCCGATCGGGCTAAAACCTTCTGGAGTGGCGAGTGGTAGCGTTGGAAGACCTCTCACAAGGTAGACCGACGAACTTTTTAAAGTCGTTGGATACGAGAAGCAAGGCATGGTCGAAAGCAGTGACAGTTAAGCAGTGTACCAATAAAGATTGGTGTAAGAATAAAATCATTAATCATTAAATATTTTAAAACCATGAATTATTTCTTTCAACCAAACTTGACAAACCAAGTATCAAAACGTACAGAAATTATCGGAGATTTTGGCTCACGTAGTTGTAATTAAAAAAAAAAATATTTTTTCCAAAAGGTTACTTTATAAAGGGACTGTAGGCCGCTCGTCATTGTAATTTTATAAGCAACGTTATAGGTGTTCCTCTAGCAACAAAACACTTAGCTCTAGGAAAAATAGAACAGTTTCCATGTTTTCTCACCGTCGATATTTCCGCACTCGTGATATTCACCACGACAATTACCTCATAACGCCGTAACCTCCCCCTCATATCGGAGACAGAGGAACAGCGTGGTTTATGGCGTGTCGTATACCGCGGCTCTGCGTGGCCCATGCTCGTAAATTAACACCCGTATTTGTTATTGTGCATGTTATACATGGAGAATGTATGGGTGTAGCCTTTTATGGCACCCTAATTGATAGGACAGTAAAAGGTTTTAGTATGCGTTAATAATATAATTACTAGCTGGTGGTTGTTATTGGAGCAATGCTAATTCATATTTGGGTCACTTTTTTATCAAAACAAGTTGATATAATCTTGAAGTTATAGAGTACTGTATGAGAGGAGACCTATGCCCAGCAGTGGGATGATAAAAGGTTGATGATGATGACAGAAAATGTAAAATACACTTCTACTTCTGCTGGCTCATCTGCTGACTCTTCACAATCTAGTTTTTTTTATAAATTATAAACTAGCGCAATCCCGCCTGATGGTAAGCAGTGACGCAATTGTTGTTGGTAAACACACTAGTTTATTAAGAGCCTATTCACTGTAGCTTTGAATACACTCAAATTGTAGTCCGACGGAAACACCGCCGCTGGCAAATTGTTCCAGCCCCTTTATGTACGCGGTATAAAGGAGGAGGCGAAACTTCATCTGGATCTTGGTGGTGCAGTAAAAAAAAAACCAGTTCCATCTTAAATATCTATTTTATTCTGTTTTTAGTATTTGTTGTAGTGTTATGTTGTAACAGGAATACATTCTATATCACAGTTTCAGCTGTCTAGCTACCACGGTTCTTCTGATACAGCCCTGTGCCAGACAGACAGACAGACCGACAGCGGAGTTTTAGCAATAGGGCCCCGTTTTACGTCATGTGTTGCGCAACTCTTTCCCAACGAATGTGGCTAACGTTTTAGGAGACTGTTTTAGGTTATTTTGACTTTCGTTAAATCACAGATTGTCGTATTACAAATGTAGAGAGAAAGGGAAAAGGGAGTCATATAAATAATTTATTAAAAACAGTAGATAGAATAGAAAACAGATTAAAAATGATTTAGAAAAATGGAAATGGATGCCTGATATGGATGAGGTGAGGATACAAGACAAAAGGGCAAAAGGTAAAAAGAAAACAGTGAAATAAAAAAAGAGCAGCGTTCAGTCAGGCAGCAGTTGAGGGCCTGTCACCAGACTACAGGCCGGGTTGAGGGTGGCAATAAAGCGGCAGCGGCTCCGGGTAGCAAGAGTGGCGCCGGCCGTAGAAGGACAGTGTTGTATATGTATAGCTACTTATATGTAGTAGCTACGCCACCCGTCATGCTCTAATAAATGTCAGTGCGTATTCAGCCGCTAAGCGTTTTACTCGTACTCTCGCTCAGCGGCACCCGGCAGCAGAAGACGCGCCAGTTGGCAGAGGCGGCGTCGGCAACAGGAGCGGCGCCGGCAGCCAAGACAGCGCCCGGCAACAGTACCTGCGCAGCCTTCAGAGGCGGCACCAGGCAGCAGAAACAGTTAGTCACATTTAGCACAGCACATGGAAGTTCCGAGGAGGTTCCCCTCGCCACGAGGGAGAAGGTACTCCTGGGAGAGCTTTGGAGGGACTCTGGAGCAAAAATATATCACAATTATTAATATAATGTAGCCATTGAAGCCAGACCGAAAAAAAACTGGTGACACTGCTGGCACTGCTCAGCCAGGGCTTCCGAAGAAACCTCTACGAACAGCTTTTCACGCAATTTAAATTTTTGAAAAATTATAAGAAATATGAAATATCTTAAAGGAATTCAGATAACAAATCCGATAGAAAAATAGCAGGCAGTCAAGAATTTAGAACAAAAGATTGTCATAGAGACATAATCAACGGTATTGTCAAAAACTATCATAACAATGAAAATATTATTGTAAATTTGTAAATATAAGTAAATATTAAATTATAGCGTTTTGTCGAGTAGGAAAAATGTATACAGTACAGTATAGGTACAGCTTCTTACGCTTAAGTTATCGCTAAGTCGCCGAAACTTAGGCTTAAAATTGAGGACAGTGTCAGTAAGCTGAATAATGAGTCTTGGTGTAGTAAAATGTTATCAGAACAGCGCCTCATAATACTGGAATGCGTATTATGACCTGAAGAAATGAATGATATATAAGTATGAATATAAAATACATCAGTGTAAGTATATGTAGGTAAATTACATAACACTACAAGATACATACTCGACCTTAAAAACAATCTAATTTATTTATCCAATGTTTTACAAAAACGTTTTTTAAAAGGGGATATATTTTAAAGAAATATATCCCCTTTTAAAAAACCCAAACAAACAAACCCCAAACTTTAAACTTCTAAAGATTACAAGGCATTAAATTTCCTCACTTTTGCAAAATATGGAAGAATCCATCAAAAGTATAATATAAAATCCCATTAAAACTTAGTGAAATACACACTTGTGTATCTCTGCGAAGGGCGCGTCACCTCACAGTGGTCTCCCAGACGGAGGGATTAGTCACTGGTCCCCGTGATCGAACGGGTCAAGTCTAGTCTACGATACATATCCAGACAGCTTATTGTGTACTGAGTAATCTCTCTAAAATGAAAAACTCTAAAATGGCACTGATTGTCTTGTTCACAAGCTAAACTAAGTATAAGTAGAGTGCATCTTTTTCTTTCTAATTGGTTTAGAAAACGTCAAAAGATAAAATATTAGTTTAGATCTGTCTAATTAAGATAATCCATAGACAGGTTAGACGTGTATAATACATACCTTTAAAAATACATCAATTTCCGTAAGGCACTTAATTTGACGGGAGTAAATTAATATTTATTTTATCTTCTGTCCTTTTTATAATGAAATAGAAAGAAAAATATGCGCTGAACTGAAATTTATTTAAATTTGTCAACAAGGAGATAAGGTCGAATGTTTCGATTCGTTTTTTTTTTTTTTATACTCACAAATCACACATATTGAACTAGCCCCAAAGTAAGTTCGAGACTTGTGTTATGGGATACTAACTCAACGATACTATATTTATAATAGATACATATATAGATAAACATCCAAGACCCAAGCCAATCAGGAAAAGATCGTTTTCTATCGTGACCTGGCCGGAGATCGAACCCGGGGCCTCCACGTCGCAGCCAGGCGTGTTGACCGCTGCGCCACGGAGGACGACTAATTATTGGATAAATAAATTAGATTGTTTTTAAGGTCGAGTATGTATCTTGTAGTGTTATGTAAATTAGATCTACATACAACGTTATTTTTATTTTATACGAAACCTGAATATAGTAAGCGATTCTTCGTGTTCCGGCATGATGTCTGGTTGAAGCCGTATGGAGGACGGGTCTGAGCAGTTGTGTTACGATGTGTGCCGGGTACGATGCGCCAAATGTTTTTGTGTCGGGCAGTTTGGTCGTGGAGAGTCTCCAGATTAATCTCCCTCTAGCGCAGCTTCGTTTGGTCGTGTTGGTCTTGCGTTTAACATTGCATCACCTCGCTCAACTGCCGTCACCTTCCTATTTTAAGTGAATAGGCTTAATAAACTAGTGCGCTTTACCATCAACGATTGCATCACTGCTTACCATCGGGCGGGATTGCAGTCAAGAACTAGTTTATAATTATTAAGAAAAAAAATATAGTATTTTCAGAAAGAGTAATTGAATCAATTCCAGTCATTTTTACAACTTTCACAAATACATTTTGAAATTTTTACATTGTGGTTACAGAACAACTCAGCCAACGGTCGATCATAGTACTAGGAGCCCCCCACGCCGCGCCGCTACACATATTTTTGTTGGGACAACCAAGTAAGATAACAAGCCTGTAACTTTATAGCTTACCATTACATATTTTTAAAATTTTAAACATAGGTAGATTCTGTACTTAAAAATGCTGGACACGTGTTTCGCATAAACAAAAAATAACTTTGCAGATGTCGCAGTATTTGGGTTTCTTAAAATTTGAGGAAAACTGTGGGATTATTGATTTCATAAACATTTTTCGATTTAGTTGAGTCTAGTCCACTTTCATAACCGCCGACGTACCCATCTACATAATTTTAGTCATGAATTTGTCGTATATCATCAAAGCTACCAAACTCCTATAAATAGAACTCTCAAACGTATTAACTTCAACAGTATAATAAACTCGAATCCACACAAAAATCACAATTCAATCGCGAATGAAAGAACTTGAATATAAAACACATTACAAAATACGAAACGCAAAATTATTTTTTCATGAAGAACAGCCGAAACATTTCGCGGCCGCCATAATGCGGGGAAAAATAACGAATCATCACTTCCCCCTCCACATACCTTTTGGTAAAGAGAGAAAAACTTGCGGAATGGAGAGCCTCGCATTGTGCTCACACTGCTCACCGTCAACGACGACTTTTTATTTTATCTCCACTTAGAAATTTAACAGTGTCGTTTGAAAAGGTCGCCGTCAAGAGGCGCAACAGTGGCGACACTGAAAGCTTTGCAGGATTGTAAAGGAAAATAAAAAATTACATATTGAATTCAATTTGTGTTGCTCAGTGTCAGCTGGTACGGTATAGTGTGGAGCGCGCCCATTTTGTTTTATTATAAAAAGTAATGCGCTTACGTTGAGTATTTACTGCAACACGTATTCAAAAAGTCTGCTTTATTTTGTCTTCAACAAAACAAAGAAGAATAATAATGCTGTTAAAAAAAATTATCTATGCAGAGCCCCCCATATCTTTATATCTTTGCTTCGACAAAGACCCATTAGTGCTTCGGTACTAACTGCATTTTTATAGTATAATGTAATATTTATATGCCATTACAGATCAACCCGATGCTAAAGGTCGGAAACTAGTAGATATCCTAAATTCCGTTAAAGTATTTTTTTCTTTTTTAAAAAATCGGTGTCTCACACTAGAAATTTTAGATTAGAAAGTTGCAATGATAATTTGGCTAAATAACTATGTACCTATAATATATCTTTACTACTAATATTATGCCAATGATAACCTTTCTCAAAGGATACAACCTTCCATTCTGTTTCATCAAATATCGAACTATTCACCGCCGTGGCATCACCCTAATAAATCAAATTATTTTATTTCACGTAAACCAATATGGGCACTTGTGAAACTTCAAAAGCTAGGCACCAAGAGCCGGCAAGAAATTCAGAGGTTACTCTTAGAAGAACACCATAGGTCTGTCAATAAGAACCAGTAACTTGACACAATAAGAAATGATCTACAGATCTAAAGTCTACAAGGCATTAAAATCTAGTCAAATGTTTGCCGTTACAAATACTATTAAAGACCCGTACATCCAATAACTTGATTAGCATCTAGCACGCGCCTGTAATCCTAGCACACAGGAGATACATCTCGGCTGATTGATCGCAGCCTGCGGGTGGCAGCGTCTGCAGTGTGTGGTCCATGTGGGGGAAAGGAAACCGAGTTAGGATGTGAGGATTGGATATAAACTATCCGTGAAGGAATATTTACGTTGAGGTGCAGTTAGAGTGGAGGTTTAACTTATAAGTAAATATCATTTTGACAAAAACTTGATCGTCTGAAAACTTGGACACTTATTAAAGAAACTGATCGGCCCCTCTTGCTATCTATTTCGAATCCATCTGACTGCCTGTTTCCAAATATGCTGGGGTCAGCCTGAGAGCTGAGCTGAGCCTCAGAGCTGCAAATTGTAGGTGCTTAAAAATAGTAAACTTCAATATTTTTTTTTTATTTTTAATAGGTGTGTATACTATTATATTGACCCGTATTTAGTGTTACATGCTGTGAGCATATCCAGCGATGGTGCCGGTGTGTTACATGCGGAAACCTCGCACTAGCTTCATCTTATTGACTGACCGACCTTCTGACAATTCAAAAGTGCCTGTAACTGGTTTATTTGAAATAAATGATTTGATTTGATTTGAGTATGTATCGCTGTGTACCGAATTGATTCAGGTATGCCTGTGCGGAAAGTTATTTTTTTTACCAGCTCACAGTGCCATGGATAATCGCTGCTTTGGCAACAAATAAGCTTTTTGTGAAAATACTGTATCAGGGAAATAAAACCATCATAATTATTTGTGCTGCAAATGAAATGCTGAAAAACTCCTGCACGACCTACACAGTCTCAGCGATTTTAAGATATCACTAGAAAAAAGTTGGTTGGTTAATCATCTGACGAGGGAATATAATTGATATCATCAACAAAATGAGAGAGTGGGAGCAGTGGTAGCCTAGTGGTATCAACGTAGTAGAGTGTAAAAAAAGTACTTCCTCTCTCCTAACTTCACTTATTTTGTTGTGCCCGACAGGGTCCACATGAACTTATTTTAAGTATTACCATCTAAAAATACGTGGAAAGCAATAAAAGTATTGAGTACTAGCTGTGCCCCGCGGTTTCACCCGCGTAAGCTTCGAACCGAAAGAGCTCAGTTGATATAAAATAAGCGCCTGTTAAAATAGTGGGAGGGATTTGTTCCCGTTTTCGCAACATTTTTTGTTCCTGCTCTGTTCCTATTGCTCATAGCGGGATGTTTTATAGCCTATCTCCTTTCTCAGGCTCTAGACTTTCTGTGTACCAAATTTCATTACAATCGGTTCAGTAGTTTTGGCGTGAAAGCCGGACAGACAGACAGACATACTTTCGCATTTATAATATTAGTATGGATTGACGAGTTATCGAGTTGTCGAGTGGGTGTGTGTTTGTGGTATCGTAGGTTCAAACCCCGCCAGGTGCTTTACTTTGTGTAAATTATTTCTTCACCACTGCTCCCAAAACGGTGAAGGAAAAAATCGTGAGGAAACCGGCATGTCCTAGGCAGTGTTTTTCAACCTGTGGGGCGCGACCCCCTGGGGGGTCGCAAAGCTTTTTTAGGGGGGTCGCGAATATTGGCATTTTCGAGAGATTGGGATAACTCCAAAAATGAATAAAATACATATAAAAGATTTATTATTAAGAAATTGAGTAACATAATTAAAAGAACAAATGAAACTAATACATGTTAAGTACAAAATTGTTACTTAAACCTCTTACTTGTGCGAGTCGACTATCAATTTACAAAACATAAATAAAATAACTTAGGAGAACCCTTAATGCGATGGTTGCGCTTGTTTTTTATTGATTAATTTCTCCCATCGTGGATCAGCTTTTTCACTTCCAGAATTAAATCATTTTCCAAGTTTAAACGATTTCATTCTTTACTTTTTATTAGAGCCATTGAAGAAAATATCAACTCGCATAAGTAGGAGGTGGCCAATGGAATCAAATACTTCAAAGACTCTATTGTTAATTCTGCGTATTCTGATTTCCTTTTTAATCAAAAAGTATCCAAACTATCAGACTTAAATTCCAGTTGCAGCATCCTATCGGAGGATAAATCTAGCAGATTTGCTTTGAGCTTAGTTGATAAATTTGCCTCATATACAATATGTAAAGAAAACCCTGTCCGACCCGTAAGGATAATAAAGGTTAGGTAAACACTTGACCAAATATAATATAAAATTTTACATAATCATCATAGTAACAATACTAATGAATTTTGAAATAATCCTTTTTTCCCGGGAATTAATTCCAATTTCCCCGAAATTTGGTAATTTTTAAAAAAGTGACAACACCGATATTATTATAAGCGAATAGCGACGCGACCACGTCACAGGTGCTGCGTGCCCTGCCCCCGCCGCCCGCGAAATAGGATTGCTTGCCGCACATGTATTAAGTTACCTCTTTTTACGAAATAATATTTACTTTTTTAGGGGGATTTTTTTTTTAAGTTTAGCCTCTCTATGTGGGCATTAGTAGAATCAGTTATCGATACCTAACAATACCTTCACGGATCGGACAGGGTTTTCTTTACATATTGTATAGCTGCACTTTAGAACGGATTTAAGATCCACCTTTGCCCAGTGTTCTTTGATATCTCTTGCACTGAAGTAATGACACAGTTTATTTTTCAAAATTTTACGCTATTTTCATACCAAGTACGAATTCAATGATGTTTATCTCACAACTTCTTCAATAAAGGACTGTGTCGAAGAAAATGATTCGAATTTGTTCTGATTTAGAGACGATGACCATAAGTCAATTTTGTTTTCCTTCCCTGGATTTTGTCTTTAGCAGTGATGACATTTTCATCCTACCCTTGAAGACTTTTATTCAAGATATTTAAATGTTCAAATTAGTCGCATAGACAAGCCAATTTTAAAAGAAATTCCAGGTCAAAAATCTATTTCGAGTATTCTGATTTGGCCTGCTGTAAATACAACAAAAGTTCAGCGCGAAGTTCCAAAACTCTGCCCAATACTTTGCCTCTTGATATCCACCTAACCTCTGTATGATATAGTAAATTTTAGTTTAGTGCTCCCATATCTTCACAATTTTTTTTGGAACAGTCGTGTCTGCAAAGCTTTTCCTTTTATAGAATTCACACTAATATTTTATACTAATATTTGAAACTTGACTGTAATCTTGTGGCAAGGTTTTGGCTGCAAAAGCTTGGCGATGGAGAATATGTTATGCGAGCACTGGCCTGTAGTATTCTTTCTTTAATTGTTTGGATGACTTAAACACGAAGATCAATCGCCATATCGCTTATCCTGCGTTGAATGGTATTATCACAGAGAGGTAGACTTTTGAGTTCTTCAATCTCCTGTTTACCAAACATAATATCTGCCATATTAAAGCAGCTGGTAAAATCAAATTTTCGGCAATATTGTGAGGTTTTCCTGCTTTAACCACACGAAAAGCTACTCTGTATCGAGTAGCAACGCTTTTTTATTTACATTTTAAATTTGTACTATGGCAGTTTTTTGATGATGAGCTTTTGAACTCCACAAACAAAAAACACAAATTGACACTACCAGACTGAGACTCGCAATGCAAAAAACGCTTCATATAACACGTCGTCTACGTGGACGACGAGTTATATGTGGTTGGTGGTTGTCTCGCTCACTAATTCACTCAATTCGCATCGGATGCCTGTTACTGCTACGCTTGCGGGACAAGTTGTTGAAAATTTGTCACAGAATCAATAATCATGAAAATAAATATGAAAGTCGCAGAGTAGGGGGTCGCGAAATTTTTATATATACTAAAGGGGTCGTGTCATAAAAAAAGGTTGAAAAACACTGTCCTAGAGGGAAAACTTTGAAAACATGTGACATGTCCCAACCCGCACTGGGCCCGCGTGGTAGATTACGGCCGACTTCCTCTCATTGAGACGAGTCCTGTGTCCCAATATTGGAAACAATATAGGTTGATTATGCATCAACAAAATCTGCCTGCTTTTTTCCAAATATGTTGGAGTCAGCTTCCAATCTAACCAGATATACCTGAATACCAGTATTTTTCATGGAGCGATTGTCTACCGCTGGATAAGGGAGGCGCAGGACCGGTCGTCGTGGAGAACCTTGGGGGAGGCCTATGTCCAGCAGTGGACGTCTTTCGGCTGAAATGATGATGATGATGATTCGATTCGATTCGACCTCCAAAACCCAGTTTCCCATACAAATTTCCCCCAACCATTTCTTTTCCTTTGTGTTTTTATAATTTTTTGCGTCATATTTACCGCAAATAACGTTTTTTTTGTTTCTTTCTTTTAGTAGCTGGCTAATGCAATACCTTTTATTTAGACTCGTTGTCAGATTTTCGTAGTTCTGATGACCCGTAACAATTGTCAAAGATTTTTGAATCTCGTCAGGACCGACGCGCGACGGGTTGGCGTGGTTTTCGCGGCATTATGGGGTCTTGCTATTTAAAGACGTGACCCATCTACGGACCAACCGCGGCAAGCATAGCTTAACTTGATCGATAGACACGTGCGACTGTTATTACTTAGCCCTAATAATTAACAATGAGGAATGGTATAATAATATTGAATTTTATAGGTGGGTCAGGCCCATACTGGAACATAGGGTACGCCTACAATACATGTTACTGTGGTGTAGTAATTATTGGTTTGTGTTGAAAGAAAAGAAGAAATAAAATACATTTATTTAGCACACACTAAATACATGTATTTAAAATATATAAAGACAACCATTAAAGAAAAGAAAAAAAAAATGTAATAACAAAATAAAGTAAAATGTGAAAAAATAAATATATAAAAATTAGCAGCAATGTGTGCCTCCCGACTGCGTCAAAAAGGTCCAGTTCAGCAAAAATGTCAGACAACTAGTGGCTGACTCTGGTTTTCAACTGAATGTGATGTGAGGTTACGGATGTAAAACAGTTGTATACAGCAATGTTGTTTTGCAATGTGTTGTTTTTCTGATAGTAGACTCTGAAGTGGTGTGTATATTATCCAGATGAAATACACGGGTAGGTCCGAAATAAAATATTTTAATTGATTGATTGATGATTGACAAATTTATCAAAGGGTGCTGTTCAACAAAGCAAAATACTACGAAATGATCTCAGAAATGCCAGATTATCGTATTGTTACCTGAAAAAGTCGGCTGTCCCTTGTTTAGGTACATCTAAATGTTTATTTACCACCGTGTAGGTATGTAGATACATGCGAGCTTCTCTGTGATTCTCTATTGTCTGCAAAACCCCGCTGGTCGGATATCACCTATTAACAAGTCTTAAATCAATCCCCCGTTTAGTTTTATTGTCCGCAATCATGTCGACTAACTGCCGCCCCGTGCTTCGCTTAACTTTATGACGTATAAAAATTTTACGACCTTTTCAATGGTTCTACTATTAAATACTAGTTCTAACTTGTAGGGTGAAAATGAAGGGGTGGTTTTTTATGTTTTATTTGTAGTTTTATGTCTTATAATTAGTAGAAGGGGTGAATGTGAGGTTACGGTTTATGACGTAGTAATGAGCAAAATCCGCGTGATATGCTAGTCAATAAAAATGACTTATTGTAGTAATCCGCCACACTGTAAATTTATATTTTATTAATTATAATGTGATTACAAGGAATTAAGGTGTTCGATATTAATGTCGCTATTTTTTCATATTTTTTGAAAAATATCGTATATTTATTTTCATTAACAACAAAGACTGATTCACTAATCACTGTGAGACTAATCACTGATTTATTGACCATTGTGTTGGATGACCTTTCGCCATCTTTCGGTAAGTTGAAAAATACCACATTCGAAGAAACTTTGGTTTCTAGAAGCGAAGAACTGGTCTAACTCACTAATAATAGCCTGATAGGAATTGAAATTTGGGTTTGGGTTCTGGTGTTATCATGATGGAACATCACCCCTTTGCAATTGGTCAGATCAGGGTGCTATTTCTTGATTTCTTCGTTCAATTTCGATAGTTGACATTCGAATCAATAGCCTAGTTTCTTGGAAGCAGCTCAAAGTAAATTATACCTTAGTAATGCCACCATACAGAAAGCATAATCTTCTTTTGAATGACGGGCTCATTTTGCTTAGTCCATGATCGTTTTCGGACTACGTTATCGTAAACGATCCATTTTTCATCACCCGGTATGATTCTTTTTTAGAAATGGGTAATTTTTTTTACGATTCAGCAAAGAGTCGCATATCATAATGTGTTTGGTGGAGTGGATTTCCTTTGATTCGTGACGTACCCATACATCCAGATTGTTTACGTACCCAAGCTGTTGTAAGTGCAAGTAACCGATTGAATTCGATATTCTCTGTTATATCTTGAGTTACTATTAGCCGGTTAGTTCCGAATAACAATTTTTCATCAGCAGTAGTGATTGAATTACCAGAATACGGTGCATCTTGCACATTCAAATTTCCAGAGCAAAAACAAACTAACGCTGACGCTGGCGTTCAGTAAGACAGTCTTCACATAATATATTTCGAGCTTGCACCACATTTTTCCCCTTACGAAAATAAAACAATAAAACATGATGATAATGCCGTCTTTGATTGTCCATTTTCAACTTAATTTTTAAAACTACTTGTTGTATACTAATGACGCTCAGTTTTAGACAAAAGATAATCTAAAGTCTAATCGATAAACATGCAGTTCACGCCATCTATGAAAAAGCGGGCTGTTCCCAGTAGTCTTACCCAGTAGTCTTACCAGTAGTACTAATGGGAGTTTTCTTCCCAATAGACTTACTCATAGTAAGACTTCGCGGTTGTCATATTGGGGCCAATTTTTCCCAGTAGTACTACTGTAAAAAGTAACAATAACACATAGACCTCGGAGTTTACCGACAGGAAAAATTAAAAAAATATGAGTACAGAAAAACCAAAAATAGTAATTGTATGAGTAATTCATTTCTATTTGTATAATTACAATGTAGCAATTAATTTATATTATTACCTAATTGCCCGAAATAAAGAAATATTATTAATAGGTTCATTTTTAATAAAAACCATAATATCGAATGTAATAAGTAGTTACTTAGTCTTGAAATACAACCTACCTCCGCCGAAAAAAACCCAGGCGATGGTTGTTACGCGCAAGCTTAAATATGACACTCCGGTCGTGCAGATGGGTGGCGTTGACATCTCGATGGTGACCGAGCTCAAGATCCTCGGAGTCATCGTCGACAGTAGGTTGACCTTCAACAAGCATATCTCATATGCTTGTGGCAAGGTAACTAACCTTTATAGGAAACTGTCGGCGATGGCTCGGGTGGATTGAGGCTTATGTCCGGAGATCATCAGGACGATATACACCGCTGTCGTCGAACCGACGATCCTGTACGGCGCGAGCTCCTGGACGAAGGCCGCCGAGACGATCTCTGTGCAAAGAACTTTTGCTACCGTCCAGAGGGGCTTTGCACAGAAGATCGTTCGAAGTCACATCGTTCGGTCTCGCTCAATGCAGCGCTTACGCTGTCGGGTCTCCTCCCGCTCGATCTTCGAGTGTTGGAAGTCGCCCGGCTGTTTGAGTGCAAACGGGGACGTCCGATCGAAGAGCTGGAATCCCGCGAACTGGAGGAGCGTAGGGCCTTTACGGAGGCCCCTCACCCCGCCAGTGAGCCAGATGTTGAATACCAGTGT
Organism: Sesamia nonagrioides; assembly: GCA_017933935.1. Taxonomy (NCBI): domain Eukaryota; kingdom Metazoa; phylum Arthropoda; class Insecta; order Lepidoptera; family Noctuidae; genus Sesamia; species Sesamia nonagrioides. Next base: position 127,924 of record JADWQK010000009.1, read on the forward strand.
CCGGAGAATATGCTACCCGAAACTGTGGCCCAGCTACAGCTCCCCGCTCATCTGATTTACACTGACGGTAGTAAATCGGATGAAGGGGTATGTATACTCATACAGGCGGGATGGGTCCGAGATTCGGACTGAGAAGTCGATGTGTACCGTCTTTCAGGCGGAGCTGCTCGCGATAGCCAGGGCTACGGACCTGGTTGTCCTGAGAGGCTTCGACTGCGCGGCGGTGCTCAGCGACTCCCGGTCCTCGCTCGACTTGATCCGAAACCCGGAAACGCACCATCCCCTTGCTACCCATATTCGTAAGAATATTTGGGAGCAAGAGGGGAGAGGTAAAATCCTCCGGTTCTTTTGGGTGAAAGCTCATGTCCGGGGGATCCCCCCGGCAATGAGCGCGCCGACTAGTTGGCAAGGCAGGCGGCGACTCAGTCCAGAGTCGCCCCAGCGTATGACAGGTGTCCAGTCTCATACGTCAAGCGACGTTTGAGGGAGGGCACAGTAGCTGTCTGGAATGGGAGGTACACCGGCGGGGCCACGCCTGAGGTCACGCGGATGTTCTTCCCCGATGTGGTGCGCGCGCAAGTTCCTGAAGAGCCTCGACAGGACGTCTATCTGGGCACAAATTCTGATGGGTCACGGCGGCTTCGCCGCGTACCTGCACAAGTTTAAGTTGAAAAGTAGTCCAGCCTGTGTGTGTGTGACACACAGGCATCAGAAACGATACAACATCTTTTGTTCGAATGCCCGAGGCGTAGCTGCGACAGATACGACCTGGAAGTAAGTACAGGAACCAATTTGTCGGAAACGACCATTGCCGGAATTATGGCAGACAAGCACTCCAGGCCGTATCTGATGCGGTTCTGCCTCAAAATCGCTAAAATAGCCATAGACCGAAACCAAACTAGGTGAGCGGCACAGCCAATGTTGCCATTGCCGTCGGCAAGAATTGTATGTATATTTTAGCTGTAAGAAAATTGTAAGTAAAACATAGAACAACGAAATATGTAACAATATACAGAGTGTCCCGAAACTCAACGTCAAGCGGGCACGGGGCGATAGGCTAGGTTATACTAGTTCTGGTAAAAACTCGGTATACTCGTTTGATTTATGCTGTCCTGGTACTTTATTTTTATTTATGAAAGAAATAAATAGTTAAAGATAAGTTTCAGAAATAGCATGTTTTTGTTGGAATTTGTGAAAAAAGTCTAAGTTATTTTGCCTCCTGACAATTCTGAGGTGTGAAAAATTTCACAACTACCAGTTGACTGTACTTCTGCCGTAAAGCGAATCTGTCCCCCACCTAGGGGAGACAAGAAGATTTACAATCCTGATGTCTCCCCGAGGGGAGCCGCCAGGGGAGACACGAGACCGAAATAATATAATTTATTAGCAAGTTCTGATGTCTCCCCCGCCTAGGGGAGACAATAGGATTTAAAAATCCTGATGTCTCCCCTAGGGGAGACACGAGACCGTAACCATAAGGAACATCTATAAATTTTTAGGTCTACATTATAATATTGTTTTGTTTTACTGGTAAATCTACTGGGAACAAAGTTCCCTGTAGTCTTACTAGTAAGTCTATTGGGAAGAAAACTCCCATTAGTACTACTGGTAAGACTACTGGGTAAGACTACTGGGAACAGCCCGAAAAAGCTAGTGGGCTACACAAAGAATAGAGTAATACAAAATGATTAAATTTTTGGTCCTTATCAACAATCTAGTAGGTTTATTAACATCAGTAATAGCATTAGCTACCAGAATGTAATCGACAAACAATTTAGATTACAACTCTCATCTCACAGCGTGACACTAAATGACTAGTACAACTATAAGTACATAAGTAGTGGAGGATTTAAAGCGCGGCCCGAAAGCGCCGCACTCACTCGCCGCCCAGAGATTACGGCGCCCGCCCGCGTACTCTACCCGCCCTACGGTACGACGCTACGCCGGGAAAACAATACGCGCGCTAAAATGAAATACGACAAATAAAATTACGATTTATTGTAGTGTTATTCAATTATTAGAATTAGATTATGTAATCGAAGTAGTGTAGTAATAGTTTTTTAATGCTAATTTTACATTTAAATTACTCATAACAATAAAAAATCAAACAAGAAACTGAAATCTGTATGCGATAATAATCATAAAAATAGTTTTAAAAACTCACCGTTCATCGATAAAAATAACTATCAAGTTAAACAATAGTTGGAAGTTCTTAGAACAACACAAACAAACTGTGTGTTGATAGACTTATGATTACGATTTTTCTCTTCTAAATCATACCGTATGTATTAGCAGGTAGGGTGTATTATCCCGTGTGTGTTGATGTTAGGTAAGGTGTAAATATTTACGGAACTACTAGTGTAAGGCGCGCCGTGTATTGGACAGCTATCAGGTAAGTTTATTGTTTCGCAATAAAACATATTGTTCTCCCCGCTCACTGATCTGGAAATCGTTTTATTGGCATTTAAAGTGTTGATCGCGCTCATGTGTTGTTATGAAAATAGGTTTTTATTGAAGATAGAAATAAATTATTGGTTCCATGAATTTGATGTTTGGGTACTACTCTTGTGCCACAAATAAAAAGCCGATCAACTCCCGGATAATTTACGGTTAACTTAAGGTAGCCTGCGGAGATTCATTCATGGAAATAACAACAATCAATGAAATCAAATTCATAAAAGATTTTATTAAATGGGGTTTTAGAAACCGGGTAAATGTTTTGTCCTCAAAGTGCCAAAATATTATAGGTACAAAGGTTATTATTTTCAAAGAGTTTTTTGCGGAATTGTATTACGTTGAGAAATTATTTCCTATGACGGTTTACAGGTTTCAGCTACAATATTATTAAAAAGTGTTTTATTACTTGCTTGCTTTGTGCAATTCCTATTATGTGAATAAAATTTAATGATGCTAAAACGAATAATGTAAAACGTGCCACGAAAACACTGTCGGAACTCCATTCAAATCTCGGAGTACTACTCATTAGTGATAATTGGCTAAAAAGTAAAAACAAACATATCCTGTATTTTGTGTGCATTTTTTAAGTTGGCAGCACTGGAAACCGGATGGACTGACAAAACACGAACAAAACGACGAAAGGTTTTTCTCTATTCTGAGTTTCGGGTTAATTAATGTGAAGTTTTCTTTCATTATTTATTTTAATGATAACACTAACAATCATATTTATACTTATTATAAAGGGAGTCCCTTCACTGAGATGATGGCTAATAGAGAAGCGCTGACCATGAATAAATTGAGATATGGCCAGTGTCCTCGCGATGTTTTCCTTCGCCATTTTGAGAGCAGTGGTGATGAAATAATTTCATCATCATCATCAGCCTATAGTAACCGAAATTATTTAAGCTAAGTAAATCGCCTGGGTTCGCACCCACGACCTACGACTCGTAAATTGGAGCCGTTAACACTTGCTATGCTCTCTGTGATCACTCAGATTTTCATCATCATTTAGAGCATTTATGACGAATGTTGGATATGTAGAACAAAGTATTAAATTAGTTATACAACAAAAGCCTTGATGTTTTTGAAAGTCACTTTTGCAAAGTCGGGTCACTAGTTCTATAATATTCGGATAAAAAAATTAGACTTCTTCACGTGTTAGGTATTAGAATCTGCAATCATAACAAAATTATTCGTTTTATATTTACAATTTTTATTATCGTATTCTAGAACGATATTCAGCTATGAATCTCATTTTAAACTACATATAAAGGTGTCCCAGAAGCCGACGTCAAACCGAAAGCAGGTGGTAGACTGACTCATATGTTATCAGAAAAATATATATCTAAATTACGTATTTTATAAAAAAAACTTAGCGTATAAAAAAATCGATAAAATACTAAATAAAATTACTCGGGGAACAATAGTTTATATAAATATAATATACAATTTGAAAAAAGTATAGTACAATTCAAAGATCGTTATTTCCAATGTTCAGCAGCTCCAACAGTGTTGTTTCCCAGCAGTGAGGTGCTACAGATAGTAGTCACGGTATCTTGGATTTAATTTTCAGCTATACAGGGCGTGACTGTCTGAAGGAAATAAGAAAATCTACAAACAAGGATACTTAACTGTTTTGAGTATATCTAAGTTTAGCATACAGTTGTCAATTTAATTAAAATCTGGTTAAAAAACAGACCAGCCCTCTGGTCACGTGAAGAGTCGACTAACCATTTGAACACACAAACACACACGAAAACACAAGTGGGCCACTAGGATCTCGTTTTATCACCATGCTTGCCTGTCTTTTGGTCAAACAGTTAGTATCATTGTTCTTGTTGACAGCAAAGCGGATGTATTTTTTGATGCCCTCTGATTCTTTTGCTTGTTTTATCACATGAATATATTATTATTTTAAATGTTAGTTTCTGTAATCTCTACTAATATATAAAGCTGAAGAGTTTGTTTGTTTGAACGCGCTAACCTCAGGAACTACTGGTCCGATTTGAATAATTCGTTTTTCGTTGGATTCATCCATCAATCTAGGAAGGCTTTAGGCTATATATCTAACAACAACGCTAGGACTAATAAGAGCGGATCATGTAAAGAAAAACATATCGAAACCTACGCGGGTGAAACCGCTGAGAGCAGCTAGTAAATAATATAAAAAAAATGAGTAAAATAAATGCCCAATTTATCTTTGAGCTTAGTTATTTGGCTAATTGGTGACTTAAATTTAGCTCAAAATGGTCTTCAAAGCCTGGACCACAGGCGAAGAGTAGCCAGTCTGTCTGTGTTCTATAGGATGCATTTTGGAGGGTTTTTTTTTTTTTTATTAGTTATAACTAGTGCTTGACTGCAATCCCGCCTGATGGTAAGCAGTGATGCAATCGTTGATGGTAAAATGCACTAGCTTATTAAGCCTATTCACTCAAAAAAACTGAGTGAATAGGAAGGAAGACGGCAGTTGAGAGTTGTTGAGTTGTGCGAGAGAATTGCATGATTTAATTCCCCATCTCCCTTTCATCATCAGACGATCCGTCGTACGGCGAGTTTCCACCCTTACGTTGTTGACACCATAACGATCCGAACGAAGCGCTTCGCCTTGTCTTTTATACCACGTACATCGAGGGAATGGAACAGTTTGCCAGCGGCGGCAAACTTGAATTGTATTTGAAGACACTTGAATTGTAGTCCGACGGAAACATCCGTCGGAATACAATTCAAGTGTCTTCAAAGCTACAGTGAATAGGCTCTTAATAAACTAGTGCGCTTTACCATCAACGATTGCATCACTGCCTACCATCACACGGGATTGCGGTCAAGTACTAGTGTATAATTTATAAAAAATATATATATATTAATAACTGTTACTTTTTTCGTTGGAATACATTGTGAGTCTATGAGTGTAGCTGGGTCCCGTACACTTCTCATTGCGATGCGGGTCCACTTCTGCCGTAATAAGGCTCCTCTCGTGTCGACGTGCAAACCGCTCCTATTATTGTGTTTTATTCACAACGAGGAAATTGCTGATTGTTTTCTTGCTGGTTCCTATGGTTATGGGAAAATGCAAGGTCGTGGTTGCTGTTAGGAATATAGTGCTGCTGTGGGGCGGCCGGGACGAAAATAGAAGTCGAAATTGTATCATCAGTATCATCATCATAATCAACCTTTTATCGTCCCACTGCTGGGCACAGGTCTCCTCTCATAAGGAGAAATTGTATATTAAGTGGTTCCTGTGCCATGCCAGAGAAAGTAAGTGATTTCAGAATGTCAAAGAAAAACCTAGATACGTAATATAGGCCTAAAGTTTCAATGGATATAGACACCCAGACCATATTTCAGCTATGGCAGTATTGATATAATATTAAACAGATATGATATATGCTAAGAAACTAACCGAAAAAAATGTGTCCGAACGCAGCAGAGGCACACATGCATATTTTTTATACTGCGTACATTTAACTACATCGGTACAGTGTGAATGAGATGGGATGGGGCGCAACTAAAGCATAAAAAAGAAAAAGATGGCTAGTGATTGTTGTTTGCGCTTAAATGGAAAAAAAGACGATTGCCAACCAATCACTGACACTTTGCACACACTGACACTGACTGATTGCCACAGAATAACAAGAATGCAGATAGGAAATATAACAGAGTAGTAGGTAATTTGGTAGGTGGTAGAAGGTACTCAATTTGGTGAATATACAATATGTAAAGAAAACCCTGTCCGATCCGTGAAGGTATTGTTAGGTATCGTTAACTGATTCTAATAATGCCTACAAAGCCGGGCTAAACTTAAAAAAAAATCCCCCAAAAAAAAAATATTATTTCGAAAAAGCGAGGTAACTTAATGAATGTGTGGTAGGCAACCCGATAGCCCCGCCATGCGCGGGTGAAAGGGGGCGGGGCATGCGGCACGTGGTCGCATCGCTATTCGCTCCGTCACAAATGGTGTTGTCAGTTTTTTAAAAATTACCAAATTTCGGGGAAATTGGAATTAATACCCGGGAAAAAAAGATTATTTCAAAATTCATTATTATTGTTACTGTGATGATTATGTAAAATTTTATATTATATTTGGCCAAGTGTTTACCTAACCTTTATTATCCTTATGGGTCGGACAGGGTTTTCTTTACATATTGTATATTTTTTTAACATTTTTACACTTCAATCAAGTATTACAAAACTTTAATATTTGTCATTGAAGTTTTGTAATACTTGATTAAAGTGTACCTATTTAATATTTTGTGACTGTGATTAAAGGAAACCATAGTAATTAGTGAAATTAATTCGGTTTAATCTATATTTACTATATTTCAAATCCTATTTTAATTTTTCAAATGTAAATCATTATGCAAACATTCTGTATATATTTTTATATACTAGGCTAATTGTTGTGAGCGTAGGTAATATTTATTTATATTATTGTATACTTCATGTTCATTTAATATCGACTCACACTGTTCCATTTAATATTTTCATGTCATTTGACTCTATTACTTAGCAACGCAAAATAAACTCGTAATTTTATCAATGTTTTACTTAACTGTTGCAATAAGATGTTAATAAATTGTAACTAAGGACACAGGCGCGAAAATAAAGTGAAACAGAACTATAATTGTAGGTATAAAAGTCACCATAAACATTATCGCTACTGTGCAACTAATCTATGTCATATGCGTTCCCGTCTTTGTTACACTCGCAAGAAATCCAATTAGCTCTCTCTTTCTTTACTTACAATGGCCGCCTAAGCATTATAAGTAAGAATGTTTGACAAAATAATTGAAACTTTGGTATTTATCTAAATATTTTGGAATACTTACTTATGATATGTGATTCCATGACTTTTGTTGGCTTTTCTACCATAACTCGTGCATTTACGCAGTACACAAAACGCCATTTTGAATGCGAAAAAGATTTTCTTAGCCACCAAGGACACACGCGCGTACGGAACGAGAGTATCGGGAGTGACTAAAGCGACTTGCAGTATTTACGTTCTTTTGTACGCTTCATTTTCAGTGCGCTAGTGACGTATCTAATATTTAATATTAAATCAATGTATGGCAGCAAATCTCAACAGACCCCTAGTTCTGCCTCGTTCTTCCTCTCCTTATCTCTCTTAGCTCGGGACATAATCCTCCTTATTCATAATCGTTGCTTAGAGTTAACTAGTGATTAGCGATTGTTTAACTTAGGTAACTTTAATCATCGTTTACGAATAAACACAATAGTGTTTAAAGGGTTTATTTATAAACGATGGTTAGAGTAAGGTGACGTGCAAATGTCAAAAATCGACGTACTCTGCTCTAGTATGCTGAACTTCCACAATATCTTGTCATTGAATTGAGTTTAATTTACTAATGGCTTAACCATAAAGATCCTATTGGAAAAATACAATTATTTACGCCCGACTTGGGAGTCGAACCCGTTCAACAGTCGCGCTTGCGACCGCGAGACCGTTTACGATACAATTTAAACATCTATCATCAACTTTTTAATAAAGCTAGTCGCTCTGCGAACTAAAAACTATGAAAGATGAAATTTTACAGTTTTTGTTCAGTCAGTTTGTTCGCGTCCGAGGAACGCGAAGTTTCATTAAGACGTGTTTTTATAAAGTTTGCTACTCTTTTCGGTCTCCTTCAATAATATACCGCAAATTCTTACCAAATCGAATCACACTCACCACAACCGAACAAGCCACATTAATTCACTACGGGTTAATATTAAATCAGTGGTTTTTGTAAAGACACACGTACCCCAAACTAGTGAACCCACTCATATCGGGTACTGTCAGCATTTAGGATTCCGTAGGCAGCGTCCAATCACGCGGCATTGTGCCCGCGGCCGGCACAATTAAATTACGCGGGTTCCGCACGGCGGCTGAATGCGAAACATGGCGTAGGATGATGCATGTTGGAACATGATTTGTAGACTTAAAATACTAGACTAAATGGCAAAAGTCATAAATACACTCTGCCTAAAGTGTTGACAAGTATTATGAAGCACATATTTCGTTTTTGTAAAATTATGTAGATCCCAGTTTTACACAAATATTCTTTGCCTGTTAAGTGAAAAGCTTGGAATATAAAATAACAGATTAAAGTCTAAAATAAACACAGAGATATTTTAACAGTATTTCCATTGCTACAAACCTTTTGAATCCCTAAAGCAAATAGGATTATGTGCATACATACATATTTCACCACCCCGCACAGACAGGGTTGACCCGATGTGTTCTGGAGGCATTTTGTAGAAATCTGTCGATATTAACAAAATGAGCAATGGCGCAGCAGCAACGCACCATATGCGCTGTGGAAATCAATGGGACCATTGTCCTGCATTTAATATTTACACTAATATAATAACATTTCGCACACAATCGATATTGTCAACACATCTGCGAAGTACATATCCTGTGCATAGTTATTTCAACAAATTATTAGAAGAAACTAGCTCTTATTTAGATGAGTATAAAGTTATTGACAACTGCAAAGTGACCTGTCAATCGAGATATGATGAATTAATAATACTCGGCAACGCAAAACCCACCTTATCACCAGTACCTTTAGCATATTTTGCAACATTAATAATATGGTGGTACAATCGAATGCAAAATGATGAATTATCCGGTAGTGGTCGCAGATGTTCGCGCGCGTTCGGCGTCGGTCGTGCGGTATCGGCGGATGATTGATGGTTGTAATGACGGCTCATTGCGACTGTACGCAACGATACACAAAGTCGATACTCCGAAGTGTGGGAAAGGAAATGAACAGAATCAGCTGCTTATCTTAGGGTAAAAGGGAGGAAAGGGGAAGTTAGATTACGGGAAAAGGGGTCAGAATGGCGAAAGATGTAAGGCTGGGTATAAATCAACTGAAAGAAACACTTAATGCAGCGAAAAGGGCTTTTTCATGCTCTTTTTGGAATGCTACAATAAGACATGTACCAAGGAGATCGTGATCCTTTTAAAAATATTGTATGTCTTATGGGCAAATATTGTATGTCTTATGGGCCGGTTGTTGGAAGCGGTTGGCTAATGTAACACACGTAGTTACGTCAAATGATAACAATTACGTACTCATTATTATTTGACGTATGACAAGTCTAATATTTTACAATAATTGTAATTTTAAGCAAAGCCTTTTGAGCCATTATAATATGCGTGCATTAAGTGGACGAGAAACTACTCGCTTTGAGCTCAGTAGTAAAGAATGTCAATTCATGTATGAATGTAATGACGTGTGTGTCTTGATGTTCTTTGACTATTTATGTACTAGTAGAGTGTCGACCAAGTGGCTATAGCCACAAAAACACAGTTTAACTTATAAGTTGACTTACATACATCCTTCGAGTTTCAAGCAAATAAACACATGTATCATTGTCGTTAACAATTAGCGACAGGCGTGTGTGGGACTCGCCCGGCCGGAGCCGGGAATACCCACTAAAAACACTCGGTTCCCTCGAGCCCTGCGTTAAGAGTGACCCGGGCTCGGCCCGAAGATCTGACTCCGGGCCACTCTCAGGGCTTACCGGCCTAATGTAGGCCGGTTACCGCGCCTAGGGAGGATTACCCGGGAATGGATAATCCCCAGACGTAGTGACCAGTGCAATGCGCGTGCGGGAGCTACCCACACACGCTGGTCACACTCGGGGGCTAAAGGAGACGGGGGTTCGTCCCCCGCCTTCTTCGCCCCGCCCGTCTACGCCGGATGGGAGCGGCAAGAGCATTCTCTTCCCGCTCCCTCTCCGCTGGGGGGGGCAGGAAGGAGGCGGCAGCCTCCCATGCACTCTCTCTTTCAACCATGGCTCGCACCATGGTTGCCAGGGAGAGGCTTCCGCCTCCGAGCGCCGCAACGAGATCGCGGCGCTCGTTTTTGGCAAGATGACCTAGCGATGAGGCACGTAAATGCTTGAATCTGTGAATCGTGAGTTCAGATCTCATACAGCATTTTGTAACTTTTAACTCTGGAAATAATGGAGCAGAAATATATAATAACGTGCTCACTTTATTCACACATTTCGTAAATCAAAATATATTATTATTTCACGTAGTATGACGACAGCACATTAGTGTGTGTTATCCATTATACCCGCACACGCACTGGCTACGCGCATAATTCCTAGTAATATAGTTCCATGCCACTGGATTTTTGAGCGTTTTCTGAAGTTCCACCAACATAATGTACCTTCACCATGATAAATTCACCCAAAGCCAAATGCATTCCAAAAAATAAGCTCCTGCATTTCCACCTCCCCTCAAATACACCGAGCTTGGGGACAAACCTTTATTAAACCGAATTCACCAAGAAAACCGCTTCAAAACAGATCCCAACTTATTATAATATAAATGGAAAATTCACCGTGACGTGACTGACAGGCACATTCCCGGTGGCAATTAAAAGGGGTGGGCAGTGCCCTCGTCATCCATCACACTGGATTATTTGACGACACTATTATTACTAGCAGTCGCCGATAACCTGTTTAATCCGCTTTTTGTTCGGCAATTTTCGGCAGACGTCGGGTTTTTGGATCGGTTGGGGTGCTGCTTTCTTTTGTGCTGTCAATTGCTATTGTTGTGTTTCGCTGTATTCTGCAGATTTAATAATGAATTCAATATTAGTGTGTTAATACAAAATTCTACGAAGAAATAATTACTGAAAGAACAAACATCTCAACTTCTAAACACAAATCTTTAAAGTAGTTTTATTCATAAAATTGAAGCAAAAATATCGCACATAACATTTAAATGTCATTAGCTTCCGACGTAAACGTACTCTGTGGACGTAAACAAACACAATTGATTTAATCAAGCGCTTGACATCTATAAAACAAAGAACAAACAATTTGTGTTGTACATTTTGGTATAAGAATAGAAGTGAACAAAGAATTACAGACAATAAATATTTATAAAGGAGAATGTCCAGAGACAATTATTTATCTTGAAGGTTCTACAAAAAGGTGAGAGACTTGAAGGTACGTTTTATTTCATTATCTTCCAATTCTTTCGCTTTATAAAATTATTCTTATTGTTCAGAATTGTCAAGTGTCGAAAAATTGAATATCAATCTGTGACTGCCGTGTATTTTTGTAACGTAATTTCTTTATAGACCCCAAGTGGTTCAATATCCGTATTCAAATTGAGTGCTCTAAAACGTTTATGTTCGAGATTATTTTAATATCAGTCAGCTGATGCCCGATGTGAGCTTTTATATTATACAAATAAGATAAAAAACTGAAGGACATTTTGAAAATCGCATATATTGAAAATACTTTTTTATATTTCGAAATTCGCACGTTCAGTCACTTCCACTACCAATTTACGAGTCATCAATAACTCACTTGACAGCTGACAAGAACATCGCTTACAGCGTCAATTGTACTTTAAAAGTAAATTCTACTTCGTGGTGAATATAAATACATATAAACTCTGAAATAGCAATTATTTTATGGCTATAAAAATTGTTGATTTTGTGGGCAATTAAACATAATGGAGCTATAACCATTATTAACCATTTAGCAAAGCTAAGATGGTGGTAGCAGTAATTTATTCCACTTTGTTCACTTGTTTTGCTTCTGCTTCATAATATATTGTGTTGCTATTAAATTAAAAAGTATAAACTAAAGTAAGTATATGTATAAAGTTTTATTCTATTTTATACATTTTAGTATAAAATTTCAAAGAGCTGTGGATTTTATACATAAGAAATACATTATCATTCTTCATTCGGAATACTAAAAGAAATTAAATAGGAATGCAAATAGAATTCGAAATTAAACTTTTTATTTGCGTAGAATGTAGCGCTGAAAATAAGTTGTTACAAAATAATGTTTGGTTGTCAATACATTCTACTATTTGACAAATAGTTTTTGTGGCTATTAATTAGTGATGCTAAGTACCTGTAAAAGTTTTGGTTTAGACTTAACGTAATTAATTTAAATTAAAAATAATGTAGCACATCTAAATGAATATAGATCTAACATGATTATAGTAGATATATCTGCCAAAAATTCTGATGCAGAATAATAACACTGAGTTCTGCGCTATGAAAGCTAGAACACTCAATTTTTTATACATAAATTATAAACTAATGCTTGACCGTGATCCCGCCTGATGGTAACCAGTGATGCAATTATTGATAGTAAGTCTAACTCGAGTTAGTCTCCAAAGCCTAGAGCACAGGCGTAGAGTAGCCAGCCTTTCGGTGTTCTATAGGATGCATTTCGGGGAGTGTGCGATGGAATTGCATGATTTAATTCCCCATCTCCGTTCCACCAGCGGACGACCCGTCGTACGGCTGGTTTCCACCCTTACGTTGTTAACACCACTACGATCCGGACGAAGCGTTTCGCCTCCTCCTTTATACCGCGTACATCGAGGGACTGGAACAATTTGCCAGCGGCGGTGTTTCCGTCGGACTACAATTTGAGTTTCTTCAAGGCTAGAGTGAATAGGCTCTTAATAAACTAGTGCGCTTTACCATCAACGATTGCGTCACTGCTTACCATCAGGCAGGATTGCGGTCAAGCGCTAGTTTATAATATATAAAAAAAAGCGCGCTAGTTTATTAAGAGTCTATTCACTCTAGACTTAAATTGTAGTCCAACGGAAACTATAGCCGTCCCTCGACGTACGTTATAAAAGAAGAGGCGAAACTCTTCGTCCGAATCGTAGTGGTGTCAACAACTAAGGCTGGATACTCGCCGTACGACGGACCGTTCTATGAGATTAACAAAGACAGCGTGTAATTAACATAAACAGCATGTATCAGAAACGTGTAGCACCAATATGTCAATACGTGACAAATCAAATCAAATCAAAATCGTTTATTTCAAATTTACCATCACTTGGTACTTTTGAATAGTCAATGTCGGTCAGTTCAAGAAAAGTGAAGCTAAATTGCACTTTCCAAAGCGTAGATCTCTATGGAGAAGAACGTGCAAGAAACTCCATGGACACTCTTTTAAAATCATAATATATGGGTTATATTTCTTCGTTACATATTTATGTTGCTTCTATCATGTGAGCACAATGTAAAATTAATTAAAATATAAAAATGAATTAAGCCCACTGGCAGCTAAGAGATGACCAGTCTCCACTGACGACCCCCGTTCACGAGCATGACGCGCGCATCAGCCCCACTTAGCTCAACCATATTGACAGCTTCCCATTGTCAAATCAATCATGAAATAACAAATGCAACATTGATATATGACACATTACATAAACCTTTTCAGTACAACATACATAAAATTCTATTCGAAAATATAGGAGTAAATCGTTTTTGATTAAATTCGAGTGTAGTGGGTTTTATTCGTGAATACAGAGCATCAAATTGAACAATTCTAAGACTTACCGCCATCATAATCGTGAAATAATAATCAGCTGTCTCATACTTTTAAATCTATATATTAATAATGGTTTTACGATAAGTTTCTGTAAAGATGGTTTGTACGGCACTCTTAAATATGACGACACATTTCTCTTACACGCTGTGTATTGCTGCATTTCAAAGCTAGGCTGAAGGCTGATTCACTACCAGGGCCGTGGATTGTTTCAAAAAGATACCGTGGCTCCTAGCGCCCAGCAAGTGAAGTCACAAGATTGGGTTTTAGTCAATAGTCAAAGTCAGATGAAAGAGAAGGTCATTATGGACCATGCTACGGCTAAGAACAAAATGATACAAATGAGGCTCAAGTAATCTAATTTTCATTGCTCAGCCTATATATCTTCATGAAACCGCTGTAGTGATCTGTCGCACATCAGCCGCCGTTTACTGCAGCCGGTAGAGAGTAACCGTGAGTTATCTCTCCGACTGCTAACTGATATTCATGGCGGCAACTTTACCGGGTTGTTGCCGTTATTTATTATGCCCACTTTTCTTTGTTTATCTTAAAAGGGTAAATTGCTTGATGACTTACTGTTTTAATTTTGATTCCTTAACTCATTCTATGTTTTTTTTTTTTTAACTACCAGGATTGAAAGGTTTAGAAAAACTTCAATTAAACTTGAGGTGGTTTGTTTGGGCTTATGTAAAATGTAGTCGTTGTAAAAGTACCTAGATGGACATGGATGTAGTTTCTTACTCGTTCTTCTCCATCAGATGTTCAAACGTCTCTGCGTAATGGCTAAATTCACTTTGTTACTTAGGTTTTATCATATCCACGTTAACAATCATTGATATAAATGTGTGCCTTCTAGAATGTACTCACATTTATTTATAGGTCATACCTATGAATGTGACAGCCTCCGTGGCGTAGCGGTAGCGGACGCGGCCGCTGCGCAAGGTGACGCGGGTTCGATCCCCGCACAGTGCAAGAATTTGTATGCATGAATATGATTATTTGCTCTGGTCTAGTCGTGCCTCGGAAAGCACGTTAAGCCGTTGGTCCCGGTTGCCATACAAACGTCTAGTGGCAGTCGTTACGGGTTGTTGGAGCCCTCAAAAGTCCATCAATTGTTCTAACTGCAATGCTTCGATGTCGCCTTCGGGTTGTGGAGGTCAGACGGCAGTCGCTTCACGGAAAATGTCGAAGTTTAGCCATATCAGCAGTTGGACTGGTAAAGCGGACCCCAGACTCCAAAGCTGAAAAAAGGCTTCGGATGCGACTGGGATTAACGCTGTGAAGATGATGATGACCTATGATTAAAAAACTCTCTCTCTGTCTACTCTGTGTTCATTATTAGAAGCACGTTTTGCATTTTGTCATAAAATTTTGCTTACTCATGCCTAACCATGACAATTTCATGTAATAATAACAATTTGCATTACTTTAATAAAAGTAAACATCACCATCATCAACCTTTTTTATCGTCACACTACTGAGCATAGGTGTCCTCTCATACAGAAAAGAATTGAGCGTAATCACCACACTTGCTCAATGCGAGTTGGCAATTTCAGACTTAATAAGTCCAGGTTTCCTCAAGATGATTTCCTTCACCTTGTAATCAGTCATTGGTGTCTTTTTTTTTTTGTTGGGATGGGAAATCATCAAATGACTGCTCCCGCTCTGGGCAGAGTGGAAGGGCGTATCAGACTTTTACTGACTAAAACCCACCCGTGTTTCTTCACTTGCCTGTGCGACGGCCAGGGCCACGGTTTCTTGTTTAACCAACCCGCAACCCTGACCCAGCAGGCATCGGTCTTCGTGGACCCCGTCACGACGTGCTGACATCTCTTTGAGGCGCGCGTAAACCCGACGCGCCGTCGACTCGGACCTGGTCCTTACCGAGCGGCGAGCTGCCCACTGCTCACCGCCCGCAGGCCCGTGCCTACGGTGGCTGGGAGTTTAGTGTCATCTCCCGACCAGGGCGTCTCCTGCGGCGGCTAGTGACGTGAGGTCGCTGGGATTCCCGTTGCCTCACGCGCTCCGCCTCCTCCTTTGCCAGCATCACTGCTTCGCAGAAGTAGGTGACGGCCTGCCATGCACTCTCGCTCCGGACCATGGCCTGGACCAGGGTCGGACGCGAGAGATCGCCGCCGATCGCCGCTACGACGACACGGCGGTGCTCTACCCAAGCCGGGCAGACCTCCACCGTATGCTCCACCGTGTCCTCAGGGCGATCCACACAATGGTGACACCCTGGCGTTTCCTCCCACCTTATGCGGAACAGGAACCTCCCGAAACAGCCATGTCCGGTGAGGACCTGCGTCGGGCGGAAGGTGAGGGCGCCGTGGGGCCTCTCTAGCCACTCCTCAAAGAGGGGACTTACCGCCGCTATTGTGGCGTGCCCAAGTCATTGGTGCCTAAGATATACTTAGTAAAAGTAATAAGTATTCTAAACTCACTTTTCTGCCAGAAATCTGGCTTTTCACAAAATAAGCTTTAAAATATGTAAAACATACAAAACAAATGGTGTCAATTTATTTCCACCGACGCAGGTCGGTGGGCACGGTACCTTTACCGGTAAAAGCTAAGCGGTATTGATGATCAGAGCGCGGTTCTGTACCGGAATTATTTATGTTCCCTGAGATAGCATGCTCTTCATCTTCAGCCAATGGGGGCTCATTTGAATACGTGTGTTTTTCTCCCCCGGGCTTATTTATTGACCTGATTTGTGGTAGATTGGGCTCGTAGATTTTTATTATACCCGGAGATGAAATAGTAGAAAAATTTATTGGTTGTGCTCCACAAATATACCTACAGGAAATGATTCTTAAGTAGCGACATATCCAACATTTCATCTGAAACTGGAACTGACATGACAACACGACCTTGCCGCTATCAGCGCTAGCTAAGCGCGGGGCGGTGAGCGGTAAAAGAAATGTTTTCAATGACATATGAATGTCAAAACTACCCCATTGAAACTATTATAAAAAGTTGAAACATAGAAAAAGCATTTATTTTCAGTAAATGAACCAAATTTTTTAGAATATAACTGTAAGTATATTTTAAATTACCAGAACAAAAATATACAACCTACATACCTACAACCTTATTCAGTCCGTGCACTATGTCTCTTAAATTAGAAATATCTGGTTTTAAAAATATTTGCTCGAGACAGAGAAAGGGTAATAAAGATAACGTTATGATTTGTATGACTACCTGAATACGTCCACCTCGGCCGCTGCCGATAACCGCTACTGATAGTACTTGGCTCCGCTTACCAACGGCGCGGCGCACCGCCCGCTGCACTGCTCGCCGCACCGCTCGCCGCCCGGCCCGTAGAGGTGTACCTACAACAATATCTAGCACATTAGATCTCCATACACGTCCCACTCATTAGAAGTGTTAATATAAAGGGCAGACTCCTCAAAAGACAAAAGTATGACTATGTCTACGGCTTCTGACTCCTCATATCGTATTTTTATTAAACAATTACTCGAAGCCCGTGGATTACTCTAATAAGACGTAGTCGATGGAACGTGGACTAGCGAGAATTGCTTCATTTGTGAACCTTCCCCGCCCCTAACCCCGCACCCCCAGACATCCAGTAATTTCCTGACTTCCCTCTGTTCAGTTTTCCCTTACTTTTTCCTCCTCTCAAATCTGCTAAGAAGGTATTAGAAGATTAGACGGACCGCCAGAGGCTTCGTGAACTCCAAATTATATTGATATTGTATGTGCCTCACGTTTTTCGTAAGGAGTGAGGCGTATCAGCATATATTTTGGTCTTGATTGGAGTTCTACGTGTATGAAGCTAGCAAGATTATAATTTTAAAGAGAGTCTGTTCTTACTTGAGATATTCTCAGCAGAAATTAGCACACAGAGTTCACTTTATTAACTTGCTGCGCTCCGCCGTTTTACCCGCGTAAGTTTCAATCCTGTGAGAATATCGGGATAAAAATTATCTTTCATGTTATTCCTGGTTATATGTATACCATCTGTGTGCCAAATTTCATCCAAATCCGTTAAGTAGTTTTTGCGTCAAAGAATAACAAACATTCATCCATACTTTCTCACAAACTTTTGTATTTATAGTAATAGTTGTATATAAAAAAATACCTATTTATTAATTATTCTCGGTGGTAGGCAACAACATCAGCCGCCGGCATAAGTTACCACCCACCAGACAAAGTCTTGCCGCCAAGCGATTCGTCGTGTTCCGGCATGATGTCTGGTGAAGCCGTACGAAGGACGGGTCTGAGCAGTTGTGTTGCGATGTGTGCCAGGTACGATGTGCCTAATGTTGTTGTGTCGGGAGTTTGGTCGTGGAGGGTCTCCAGATCATCCTCTGGCGCGGCATCGTTGGTCGTGTTGTTGGGTTAAACATAGCATCACCTCGCTCAACTGCTGTTTTCCTTCCTATTCACTCAGTTTTTTTGAGTGAATAGGCTTAATAAGCTAGTGCGCTTTACCATCAACGATTGCATCACTGCTTACCATCAGGCGGGATTGCAGTCAAGCACTAGTTTATAACTAATAAAAAAAAATAAAAAAATTACTTAAGATGATCTAAAACTGGCAAGTCATTACTAATAAACAGCTTTACAAGACAAGCTTTAAAACGCTTTTATAATAAATTACCAATGCCACACACACCCAACCTAATCCACCAACCAAACGTTTCTCATTCAACCTTATCAAACGTGTCCTCATATATTAGGCACGTTATAAGATTAAAGACTACGTTGAAGACAATGTTTCCCTGACACCTCAATAACTACGTAAATGTCTAGTAGCTCTCAAAATACCTTAGAAAAGCAACAGACAATTCAGTTCAGTGGTCATCAAACAAAACATTGTTTGATCAAATAAACTCTAACAATATCAAAGCAACAAAACGTCATTTCAAATATCGAACAGAACGTGACATGTTCGGTATCAGTGTGACGTCGCAGCACAGTTCGTGTCAATTCGGAACGATTCGTGCTTTGTTTGATCGCGTTTTGTTTCTCAACGTCGAGAGAATGTTTTTATTTGCGTTTCATTGCGTTGCTTTGTTTCGTCGTTTTTCTATTGTTTGTTCAATTGCTTTTCAGTGGGTTGTTGCACTTTTTATTGGTGTTGAAAGAGCATCGGCCATGTCAGAAAGGTTTTATTTTTGACGCCGAGAATAATATTGTACACTGATGTCGACTCCCTTCAAAACTTAAATTAAATTGAAGATCAGTGCACCTTTTTGTATTTTATCATGAAAAGGACAGAAGATAAATATTAGTTGATTCCTGTCCGTTCATTACCTATGGCGTGTTTTTTAGTGTCCACCCTTGGTTACATTCATTCATTGTTATTGTTAGCAAAGATGATTTGGGAAATAAATGCAGAAACACACATATTTTGCATTTTTCTATTTCTTTTTCTCAAGATGAATCATTGGAGTCACGCATGATATGTATTTTTTAAAAAATATTCCTTGTTTTTTTTGCGTCATGTTTAACGCATATAGGTAAACGTATTTTTAACAGACTTCAAAAAGGAGGAGGTTACTCCATTCGCCCGTATATATGCTTTTTTTATTATGCTGATCACGCATAACTTCGCCATTAATGAACCGATTTTGATATTTTTTTCTTCCATTCCCAGCGTGGTCCCATGATAAGGACATCAGGGTTTGGTGGTAAAAATTAAAGTAAAGAAAATGACGTCGTTTGCTTGCAGTACCTACTTATCACAACAAAAAAGTGTAAAATATAACGTTTTACAAAAAAAAAAAACCAACAAACGACTTCCAAAAAACACTACAAATTGAAAAATAACTAATTTCGGAAGTCTTTGGTTTTTGTGTGTATTTGACACCGACTTCCGAAAGTAGTTATTTTTCAATTTGTAGTGTTTTTTCAAAATCTTTTGGTTTTTTTTGAAAAAAGTTTTTATCTTTCTTCATTCTTTCTTCGCCTACCAATCTTAAACGACTGAGTAGAATTACGTACCTACCTATTTTGAACAGATTCCAAATCTACAAGCGTCAGAGAACGTCTTATTAATTTTAATGAATCGACATCTTTGCCCACCTAAGACCTGTCAAGATATCTACAAGAGCTGGCTATTGAAAATCGGTACTCACCAGTGCCATTAAAGAAAGGTCACCTTGAGAAGAACTTTTTTTAAAAAACGTTCAGCAATATCTGGTTAAAACTGAAACACAAAGCATTTATTTCAATTAAATAACAGACTTTGTTAAAGGAAGCAAGTTGAGCTAATAAATGACCATTTCAAAATCTAGACCTCAATGGACGGGAGAAGACTGGCCAAGGAACTACAAGGACACTCTATCTACAAGATATTACAAATTCTGTGTATATTATTCTTGTATCGTTTATACATTAAAATAATGTAAATAAAAAATAATGATAAATGCTTTAAAATACTTACAAATTAAAAAAGCTCTGGCAGTTACAGAGACGATATTTTCTACCAACGCGGACGCCGACGCCGCCCGTTCACGAACACGTCCGAGACATGGCGCATTAAAGCCCCAAGAAACCCCATTCAAAATAATAACGATAAAGAAAAATACTTATTATTCACAGCAAAATAAGCAGGTAGCCACACTTTTGGAAAATTGGAGGAAATCCGTGGGAAATCGAGCATTTGCGTTGTTGTGTAGAACCACTGCGTCATGCTGACTGTGCTGATCAGCAAACGAGAACCCAAGCCATGGAAGGTAGGGCACGGCTCATTGGCTGGTGCTACATAGAAAGGAAAAACAGAAGACCTACTGCTATATAAAACATGAAAAGGATCTAGCACGCAGTCGTACAACTGTCCTCAGTCGTACAACTGTCCTCAGTCGTACAACTGTCCTCAGTCGTACAACTGTCCTCAGTCGTACAACTGTCCTCAGTCGTACAACTGTCCTCAGTCGTACAACTGTCCTCAGTCGTACAACTGTCCTCAGTCGCAAATTACTGGTTTTAAAAAAGAAATAACAGAAGCTTTTGTTTTTTTTCAGAGATATCACTACTCTTTTCGTGATAATCAGCATTTACAAACCCTTTGGAGTACCAAAGGGTGATACTTTATGACAGTAGTCATAAACCTAAAACACTCTTATATAATACAGAAGTAAATAGTTTTTGAATAAAGCCAAATGTATACATTCTTTTGCTCGTGACTGTACTACACAATATCATAATGATCAACAATATTAAATTCTCTAAGCGCTAAATGCGATGGTCTTTGGAATACCTATTTCCCATTTTCTCCCTTTTCAAGTTTACAGTCCAATATAATGTTAGCAATGGCTTTTCTGCGCGTAACTCTTCTCTGGCTAGCCCATCGGGTTTCACTTAGTGTGCGATCATTATTAACGTAAAGGTATATGTGGTAGTCGTTTTTCAACATTCATCGCGCATTAGATGAGGCGGCTGTTGCCTGTTGGTAATGGTTGCGGAGGTACACGTCGGGACAGGTGGGCGATGTACGAGGAAGGAAGGTGCTTTTCAAAGAAGTTGAGGATGATAAATTGTACTGATATTGTGAGAAGGATGTTTTTTCATACAGCCTCTTGTGACTCGCTTCTTATCAAATGAAACATTCATGGGTGTTTGCAGTTGAGCTTGTGAATGGTACCTTATGAGCTGCTTCATCAATCAATCTTTGCTTGCTGGTTTTGGATAGCGCGGCTGAGCAATGTTCTGCTGATCCGTAAAAGCTAAAATAAATCAAAATATTTTATTTCACTTTAACCAACATGGGTACACATGATACTTCAGAGGCTGGGTACAATTAAATAAAATGTAGTGACATGATTAACACTAATAACAAGTTGAGATTTCAATTGTCTGTATATAATGTAAAATAGATAAATTATGCCCTATATGTACTTATGTAAAAAATAAATATCGCTATTTTTACGAGCAGTCAATTTTAATTTACTCATTTTAAAATTTTTTTAAAACAATTTTGTGCCTTTGATAAGGAGCCAGGGAAGCTACTTACATGTGCAGAAGCAATCATTGCTGAACTACCTTGTCGTTTGTCTATATTTGAACTACATTACATTCTGTTACTGCTCTGATATAAAATGTTCCCACAGCAGCGTCTCCCTGTATGGTTATATATTTCCGAATGATGAAGGAGTTCTTTATGAAAGTTAAAGCTATTTCACGTACAAGGAAATCCCATCAGAACCTTTGATAATAAAAAAACGACTTTGAAACATACGATACGTTATAACCATTGTACTAAAAAAAATCTGTATTGTATGTACAATAATGATCACAAGCTCCACAGTAAATCCTATCTCGTTGCTACAGTTTACGAGTTTCAGACAAAATGAGGAGCCGTAAACAAAACGTGGACGGAATACTACTGAAACAAGAGATGAACGTTTAGTTTGTACGACGTTGATGAGATGAGACTGTAACTTGTGAGGTCAACTTATCAAGTAAGATCTAATTAGGTTTTGACTAGTAGAGCAGGAGTCAAAAGTATTAGTCAGTAAGATTGGTAACGAGGCTGACCGCCCTGTTCAGAATGCGCTGGACGGACCAACGTAACTTGTAAAAGTTATTATAAAGGTTATAATAATAAAATAATAAATGGTTTATATTGAAATATAAACCATTTGTTGCTCACTCTTTTAAAAATTAAAGTTCCAACTCAAAAAACAACTCACCATCTCTTATAAGGTCTTACATCAACCACTACATCCAAATTATTATCCTCGCATTTAATAAAAAGGAATACTCGCAGAAATTCTTTAAAAAAATTCAACTGCAGTAACTTTACCACAAAATTATGAAATCCTCCGCGGCCAGCCTTATAATCCTTACTAAAAAATAATCCTCGTGGCGTGTCGGGTTAGGTCAAGTCGTTTGTCATCCAGGCCCAGAGGGGTGAAGCGGGGCTGAGGGGTTTGAAATATGCCACGTTTTCACTTTTTTTTATCCACTTTCCCGTTGAGTAAGGCGTGTGAATAATTTAAGTGGGCTTTTGGCTGTGGTGCGTTTAAAAAATGAACCCGCGTCACTTTCTGTTTCAATGGTTACGATAAAGCGGGTGCTGGGTCTCTGGGTAGCTAGTGATAAGTCTGGCTGTCCGTCTTCCGAGATAACTCGTGTGGAAGTGGATAAGAAGTTAGAAACTGCAGGCTCTCTCTCGCTGACGAACCTTAATTTACATACAGTTTTAGAGTGCCAGGTTTCTGTTGTGTTTTTCTTTTCAATTCCGTTCAGCAAATGAATGAATACAACCAGTTTTTTTAAAATAAATTATAAACTAGCGCTTCACCGCAATCCCGCCTGATGGTAAGCAGTGACACAATCGTTGATGGTAAAGCGTTTTTAAGTTTAGTTTATTAAGAGCCTATTCACTCTAGCCTTGAAGACGATCAAATTGTAGTCCGACGGAAACACTGCCGCTGGCCAATTGTGTTATTTCTGTGACTGACTTGAACAATCAATTGCTTATCTAAATTATACGTTTTCTTATAGATTAGGGTAGTTAGCTGTAACACCACATACATTATTATATAAAAAGTAATAAAGAAGAAGTTAAAACGTCAAGTCATTTTCAACTATTGAAAAAGGCTTGACTTTTTAACTTCTCATAAAAATATTTCTAAGAAAGTTCTCCTTCTAAACTAAAAACGTGTGTTAGTACAAGTAACTTTGCCAGTTCTCCAACATAAAATATTTTTTCCAAAAGAGTGCAGGCTACTTTAGGAAAGTGGCTAATACCCTCAGAGACAGGTGGTTGAGGCCACTTTTTCGAGGTAAAAGTGGGGTAGTGAGATAACTGGGTAACCTTTGAGTCAAGTTAATATTTAACTTAGTTAATTTTTTCTTGACAGATGCGACATGATATCACTTTTAACGCGTGGTACACATAGCGTCAGTGTGTGCTCAGCCCTCGCAGTGTAACATTTTGTAATAAAAGTGGACGCTGTCTATACTACAATGATGATGATGATGATGAAGGTGGAAATGGATATAATAACATCAATTATAGCTGTTAATAAGTACGTAGCATGCTGGTGAGTTGCCCACATGTACTGGTTCTTCTATCACAAAACGACTTCTTCAACTCTCTCCATGTTATCCAGTCAAACCTTCCCAGCTATCTGTCTTGCAACCCCCACTGTCAATCTCAGAAACATACGACTAAGAAAATCGTCTAACACCGCACATTACAAGGAATAAAGAAGCCGTGTATAAGTGAAACAATGCATTAATTACAACCGGTACACTACCCCTCCGGCCCCTGCCCCCTCAGAGAGGGTGTCTCCTTGATTTACGGCGCTCCTACCCTGGAAAATTATTCTCCATTCGTGATTTACTACCAGCGCGTTTTTACCTGCATTATTTAACGATACTACAACACATATTATACGTTATACCCTAAGCAACAGAGTTGTTATTTGTTTGTGGGTAAATAGTATGTAGTTCAGTATATTTAGTAATTGCATAGGTATCGTTAATTGTTGTGATTGCGGCAGTCGTGCCGGCTGACACACGAACGTGCACAGACACGTACACATGTAGACTCACACAGTCGTATTCTAAACGTGACAACGGTAAAAGAGGATATCCCGGACGTATTTCCAGAGATTTTTATGAGATTCTTACAGTGACAACATTGATAACTATAAACCGACGAAGGTCTTTTGTTTATGGCGAGTGTGAGGGTGATGGTAGCCTTGACCTTGTGAGATGATTTATAACAAGTAAGAGATGATGTATAACAAGTTAGAGATGCGGATGATGCGGATTACTTACATTTGGTGGGATAAGTATCCCTGAATTGTATTGATATAAAACACGCCTTTAATTCGGTCATCACGTACATGACTTCTTCCGCTCTCTCTCTCTCTCCCTCGAGCGGGATTGCGTGGAAGATTTTTACTGACTAAACCCCACCTGTGTTCCTTCTTTAGTTTTAGCCAGTGCCACGTTATCTGTTTCAAACAACCCGCGGGAAATCAACGACACTTTACGATTGTGAACTATTAGAGGACTAAGAGACATGGATAAGAAGGACGATACTCATGATCCATTACCTCCTGGGCGTTAATCCACGGATGTAAAACTACATATCAATATCAATGGCCGCCACGTCTAAGCGTATCGCCACACGATTAATCGCACACCGCCATACATCCGAGTCGGCTTCAGACAACGGCAGTAAACCACGCGACGGGTCGCACGATCGATTCCCGTGCGGTGCACCCCTTTGTGCCGGCGCGACAGGTGGAAGAATCGTCTTTACTTTATGTTAAGAGAAGGCTTTTTGTGAAGTTTTATTTTTTTGAAAAGGTAATGGTATTGGATTCTTAGATGAGAAAGTGATTTGTATGGATTTGGGTTTGTCTGCTTTTGTATTAATGTTGCTAATGGATTAGATTTAATTGATTTGCTAATTTGATATTATAAAAATGTTACTGTTCTAAAATGAACTGTAACATTTCAAACGAGACAGTCAAAATTTGTTTTCAAGACATAGCAATATGAAAACAATATACTACTTCTAATATAAAAAGTATCACATTCAAAACTTAGCTACGAAAAGTGGTTTCTCCAATAAACTCAATAGGTGTGCTAGAAAATAGACTTACAGGTACTTCATGTAAATAAAAAACAAGAAAGTACTAAATAGAAATTCTGAAAACCAAGTCCCAACCGCACCGGACAATACGCGCAAACAGAAATATTTTCGACCGATTTACCGCCGTAGCAATATATCGTAGCGCTCTACGGCGTAGCACAATGGACTCGTAGAGCGTGGCGTAGTGCGGCGTAGCCACGGCACGTGAAAGCTAGGGTAACATATGTTTAGAACATCCTGGGACACGTTAAATTTATGACTCCCATTTACCAGATTTTGTATGAAATTATACTTACAATTTTGTATCGCTTCTCGCCGAGAAAATGAAATTGGATTTTTATACGTCGTAAAATTTTTGAACGTGGTTATAAAAAATCTGTTTATTTTGTGTGAACACATAAAATATATCCACTGTCGTCCTTTGAGTGTCATCATCGAGATCATAGTAGACGAGTTGTCGCTCAATTTCATTCGTCAATAACGTTCTGTTTCAATAAAATGAGATTGTCAAACAAACCTCAGACATATGTATCTTCAGTTCTAATACACTCCGCAGTATATAATAGTAGCAAAATTAATGGTGAACATCGTCGCACTACAACCTGCTGATAATGTTCGTGTTTATGTCGTCACAGGTGGTTCAACCACTGTCCTCATTATGTCACAAACATTCATTATGAGACTATGTGTTTTACGCTGTTCCCCTTACAGGCTTTTCATGATTTATTCTGATGTATTAGTTTCCCGAAATTGCGAAACAGGCATCGTAAATAAGGAGTATAAAATTAATATTCTTTGTTTTCAACATGCATTAAAATATACCCGGAAAGGTGTTCTTCCTAAAAATCTATCTACAAAATGATAATATATCTATGAGTTATGTGTTTTTCACCGGTCTAAATTTATGTTAATTAAAATGAGTTCAGGTCCCTAAAGGTTTCGACGCATGGTGACATCAGTGGAAGCCTGCAGCAGCCTCGCGGAGACTCCATTGGACCATCGCCAGTGAAACTCGAGCATGACCGGACTCACAGATCGATGAGACAAAACAAAAAAATTAGAACACTCATTGAAATGAGCCAAACACGAGAACAATTCTATTTTTTTTCAAGTTTTTCTTTCAGAAAACTTATTTCGTAGGAGCTCGTCCAATCTTCGCTGATAGCAGCATTAACATTTTTGTTAAACAGTACTACAGATCTTTATTGTTATGGTTCTTGTTCCGATCGTGATTTTAATAGGAAACTCGACGAATGTGAACAGGAAATAGAATCAGTACATAAAGTACAAATCTAATTATTGATTGTCTGAGTGAGTCTGCACTTCAAATGAAGTGGAAAATGAAATATAGAAGAAAATTGGAAAGAAATGAAAAGTAAGTTATAAGATTACACAAACTAATATTGTTCAGCGCTAAGGACAATCGTAATACTTTCTACTTGGAATCTTTACAACCTTTAATTGAATTAAGAAAATTGTCCCAGAAACTTTTTTAAATATATAAAGTATCTGTCAATATACTGTAACCACACAATTAAGTTTCATCAATACAATATGAACATAATTGTTCAGAACAATTTAATTCCATAACAAATAACAGGGATAGCTTCCCATGATTACAGAGTATCAGCGCTATGGTCCGTACGTACGCTTTCCGTAGGGTCGATCACGATGTAAAATGTATCTTATAACTTTAGAGGTAGAGTAGGAAATACAATATTGGTAGAGGTTATGTAGCACGTCTTTCGCTCCTTGGGGAAAGCGTCAAAGCCTTCATTAGACAAGTGTACAGCGATATGAACGCGCACAGACGGAGGAGTGCCGCAGGGCGGTAGGCTAGGCATCTATGTGTATACGCTTCTAAAATATCCGTATTTAGATAATAAAGAAAGATGCAGTTAGCCAAAAATATGTTTGTACATACATGTTAAGATAAAGAGGTTTGCTACATTGATTAAAATCGAAGTCGAAAATAGAACCATTTCAACAGAATTTGAACAACGTAACGAACTATCTCATAGTCTGATAATGTGAAAAGAAATTCAAAATGCCTTTATTAGGTTAGAACTAGGAAAATAACTCCGCTCGAGCACTGACTCGCTCAGTCGCAATCATGTTTAGTGAAGTCCGTTCCAATCTTTTTCAGTCTGGGCGGGTATTAAATCATTGCAGCATTGTTATTGGAAATTGTGAATTCCCGTTTCACCTCAATATTTCAATGCTTAAGCAATTCTTTTACCTTGTTTCGTTTACAAACGAAGCCAGTCGTGCGACTTGCTCTCCGTTGCTCTTTCCGAGTACTTGCTGCTCTTCTTCTCTTATTGTACTGTTTGTTTTTACTTCGAATACTAAGTTGGTAGGAGTTTTGTATAAATTAATGTTATAAGTATCCGACTGTGGCCAACTATTTCGAAGTTTGCAAACAAAGAGTTGATGTTGAGAGTTCTTTGTAGTGATATAGGAGCGTTCGTTGATAAGATTTCTTTGAAACTTTTTAGTTTTCATTTTGTTTGCTGCTTTTTATTAAGACTGCAATCTAATTTGTGAAAAATATAATATTTTAATATAAAATACTGTTCGTTGACGCGTCTGCATTTGTAAGGTTTGCAGAGCGAGACTAATACCCACTTTATCTGAAAGTTTCTCTTGTATTTATAAACTTGGAGAAATGCTATGAATTGAAGATTTTATTGAACGTACTAGCTATCTAATAAAAAAGAAAAGATATTACATTTTCTACAAATAAGATTGAGTCTCATAAATATAACAGTTAAGTAAGAGACTCAGTCTTATTTGTAGCGAAATAACGTCATCGCTTGAACTTGTTGACAACTGAACTAAATATTTGAAAGGACAACGAACTCTTGTTTGGGTTCAAAACTTATACATGGGTCTCCATACCCACGAAAACTATATGAAAAATATATGTATGTATGTATATGTTAGCCAAAGCAATCAATCAGGGTGCACTCGCACCGCTTTGCGGGGACACCGCACGAATATCTAATTTTGTTTGTTACCCCGCTACCCTTAGGCACCGCCAGCACCCCCTGGCACCCCCCGAGGGTACCGCGCAGGCGTCGAACACCCCAAATCCTGGCGGACGTTGATGGATCACCCTTAATGACAAGCACCGAAGGGGCGATAGGGTTGTGCCCCTTATCGATACTCGTTATCGATAAAGTCGCTTGTGGAAATTGGTTCGATAAGATCTAATTGTTTGTCGGGATGGTATCGTGGTGGAATTGATTGGTATTATTAGAGGGTTAGTTTTATGATATCTTTGGTACTTTTCTTCGTGTCTGTGCATAATTTTTGACGGCAATATTTTCCAATTGTTTGTTTTGTGTTTTTCATAGATATTTTTGTTTCTCAGATATTTTTAGAATATTAGAAAATACTATTAACATCATTATTTATTTATGGTTAATTTAAACGCTCCAAATAAAACACATCACTGCATATTTTTGTGGCTATTTAGAATTCATTTTATGTAACAAGAAATTAACCGTAATCACCTGATTATATCAACATAGCTCAGGTAGATCACCAGAAATTATAAAATCAGTACTAACGCACCTCGTAAAAAGACCTAAATGAATTCTTATTATATTATTTTAATTCACTGTTTTTATTAGCATTTACTTATACGTCCATTGCATTCACATACCGAATTATCGATATCGACATTTCACACAACATTCCATCCACCCTGCAGCACAGCTGCTTTCGCACCCTACACTTGCGTTTACTACAATAGTTACAATAGTAATATAGGTATATTAGCCGCTCATTTTCCTAGTCATTCTTGTTTCGGGCAAATAATATCGACATCGATATTATTTGGTACTGTCGCATCACTAGAACATATGCGCCCTTCGCGTGCTCTCTACACAATCGCATTAGAAATTAGCGATTCATGCTTTTATTTAACTGTACTTCTTGTTGCTTCTGGTAACTTTTTGCTTGTTTTCGCTTAGAATGTGATTGGCATATTAAGTTGTAATAATACACGTTGTTTAGGCAATGTTTGAAAATAAAACGCTGGTGACCGTTGAAAGAATCTCGTGGACTTCAGTGTTTGTTATTATTTTATTTATTGTGGACACTATACTTGGCGAGGTCCGGTTGTGGATGGGTGTACATATCCAGACTTGCCTTGGATAGCTTGTAAGCTGTTGGTTGGTTAGTCACGTCTGTTATTCCAAGGATCTCTGCCAAAGGGTCGGATAGTTAGAAGCATGAAAGAGTGTTACCCAAGTATCATCTGGGTTATGAAGCTCGGATAAGCACTCCATGTAAAGTAACGGTATTCATCTGCATCCAGTTGGACTGCAGACCTTCGGCAAAAAGGAAAGGAAATGCCGGGGATATTGATTGATTTTTATTGAAGAAACATTAAAACTACAGATTATATACAACACTACCAAATTGTTAGTATGCAAACGTCATTCTACCAGGAAAATCAACATGAATAATAAAACGTTGAATGGTTTAAAAGTAGCTCAATCACTATCTACATACAGGGAGCACCATGCTGAGTCCAACGACCCCCTAAATGTAGTGATAATGGAAAAAGTACCCTCTAATGGCGAACTTTTGTCTAACAATAGAACTTCTACCTTCGACTGAAATATAAATGAAATCACGTAAATAAATAACTATGAAGTTGGTAGAATGTAACGTTACCGAGGGTGAACACATCTTTATTAATAAATAATAGACCTATGATGGACAAGATGGACTAATACCAACTCCATTGCCCGTTGTATGCAATACTTAATGATGCCAGTCACGGAACGCCGTCGATGGGAAGCAATTTTACAACGATTCCCTACCGATTCTTTTGGGGCGCTACATTTGGGGACCTGAGCAAATTGTTTTACAGTTTTATTATGGTTCTTTTCGATGGCTTGTCGTGTCGCTTCCGATTCAGTTACCAGTTGTAACATCAAGTGTCGTTGTGGTTGGGATATTTCCACTTTACAGTTGGATATCATGCAGAGTTGTAAATCAAATCATTTTCTTTTCCAAGTGATCGACACTGATACTATAAACGCGAAAGTTTGTAACTAAGTGTGTAACGAATTGGGATGAGTTTTGGCAAACAGCTATTTTATGAGCAGAATCAACACAGAATATTTTTCATCCTGATATTCCCCCAGGATCGAAACTTATGCGTTAAAACCACGAGGCGCAGGTACTAGTAGCTCCATAACACATAGTTAAAACCACGAGGCGAAGGTACTAGTAGCTCCATAACACATAGTTAAAACCACGAGGCGCAGGTACTAGTAGCTCCATAACACATAGTTAAAACACGAGGCGCAGGTACTAGTAGCTCCATAACACATAGTTAAAACTACGAGGCGCAGGTACTAGTAGCTCCATAACACAGTTATAACCACGAGGCGCAGGTACTAGTAGCTCCATAACACATAGTTAAAACCACGAGGCGCAGGTACTAGTAGCTCCATAACACATAGTTAAAACCACAAGGCGCAGGTACAAGTAGCTCCATAACACTTAGTCATAATGACATGCAACGGTACAGAAACGGTGCTAAAAACATTCAACATAATATTATAATACCATAATATATACCCTATAACATAATATAGCTACCTCAATCTGTGTGATTTATCCGTATATACTTACTTATACTTACTTAGTTACTTATTGTATGAATCCAATTCTGATAGAAACCAATATTTTTCTTTGCATTGCATTGTAAGGAAGAACAAAGCCAAAGCAGCAACTATTTTAAGAAAACAATAAACAACGCCCAAGAATCACAAAACTATGATAAAGAAACACACAGTAAGCAACAGTAGCAAAGGAAACGGTTTCTATTCCGCCTGTTACAAGCAGATTTTCATAGGTATTTCGATTGCCTCGTAGAGTATTATTCGCTCCTCACGGACGGAGATTTTCATGTATTTGCTCACGATTTTGCGAGCGGAGTAAGCGGACTTCAAAGGGTAGGTACGTTTTGTTTTCTCTAAATTCGAATATTAGCCTGTTTGCCTTTATTTGAGTATTTGGGAAAGTGCTTCACATTTTAATGGCACAGCAATAATTGTACCACAAAATGTAACCTAAAGATATTTTGTATGCCTTTTGGCGGGACACAGCATGGGCTAACATTTTTATATATAACATCGATATAACAAATATGCATAGTGTTGATGTAATGTTCAAAAAATTTATAAATAACTTAACAGCTTAAAAGTGTTCAGCGTATCTGTTGATGTAACTGCAATAAACTTTATTGAAGACTACCTGCGCCTTGCGGTTTCACCTGCGTAAGTTTCGATATGTTTTTTATATGCTCCGCTCCTATTGTTCGGAGCGTGATGTTATATAGTATGTTATTAATGGGCTATCCAACGCAAAAAGAATTTTTCTAATCGGAGCAGTAGTTCCTGAGATTAGTGCGTTCAAACAAACAAACAAACTCTTCAGCTTTATACAATATGTAAAGAAAACCCTGTCCGACCCATAAGGATAATAAAGGTTAGGTAAACACTTGACCAAATATAATATAAAATTTTACATAATCATCATAGTAACAATACTAATGAATTTTGAAATAATACTTTTTTCCCGGGAATTAATTCTAATTTCCCCGAAATTTGGTAATTTTTAAAAAAGTGACAACACCGGTTTTATTATAAGCGAATAGCGACGCGACCACGTCACAGGTGCCGCGTGCCCTGCCCCCCGCCGCCCGCGGAAGGGGTTGCTTATCGCACATGTATTAAGTTACTTCTTTTTGCGAAATAATATTTATTTTATTAGGGGGATTTTTTTTAAGTATGCTTTCTTTGTGGGCATTATTAGAATCAGTTACCGATACCTAACAATACCTTCACGGGTCGGAGAGGGTTTTCTTTACATATTGTATATTAGTATAGATAACACCGTTTTCACGATGCTTGATGGAAAGCAATTTTTATGTTCGAATAAAATTATTTGCTTCGTTGCGCTGGAAAACATTGATATTCTCACTATTGGTTATTGTAGTTATATCAATAACATATATAATTATTGTAACCGATTATGAGGAAACATGAGGATGCAGAACCAGAGAAACATGACATGAAAGAGAAATGGTTTTACTTATAAATAGTAGAGCAAAGCTGCCAACGAAGATCAAATCAAAATCAAAATTCATTTATTCAAATTAGGCTTAACATCAGCACTTTTTGAACGTCAATAAAATAAAAGGTGCATAACGTCAATAGACTTAGAATAGTACCAACCCATATCGTCCGGAGGTGGAGTAAGAGGCGACTAAGGGAACTCTCACCCCCTGATGAGAGTTCCCTTAGTCTCCTCTCTCTGGTCTCCTGCGGACAGCAGTGTGTGGTGTTGCCACCTTTTACTGATAACGCAAATGACCTTGATTTGTTTCTTATCATAATTATCACTCGACAAAAAAGTTTACATTTTAATCAATTTCAAAAGCTACTCGTATTCCCGTGCAATTGTTTATCCATTTTCAAACTGACACAACTTGTACAGAGAGATTGGTAGAAAAATACTATCAGCACATCACACCTAACTGGCAGCATACCGAACGTCTAAAAGAAAAATACTATCAGCACATCACACGTAACTGGCATACTGCAAAAGACGTCTAAAAAGCTATCAGCGCATCACTAACTGGCATACCGAACGTCTAAGAAAATACTATCAGCACATCACACCTAACTGGCAGCATACCGAACGTCTAAAAGAAAAATACTATCAGCACATCACACCTAACTGGCAGCATACCGAACGTCTAAAAGAACTTTTTTTTATTGTAGTGAAACAAACTCGCTTCTATCTAACAATTTAAATTTTGAAAGCTCTAAAAATGGCGGTTCGTTTAATACCTCTTTAGTATTTACGGTTCATTTGATACGCGCTAAAAGGATGCGTGCGTTTATGTGGAGCATTCATCTTATCATCAGGGTCCACTCGACCGTTTGACCCTGTGACCCTGTGGGCTGACCTCTACCCGGACGCCATGAAAATACCCCAGGGTTGTGTGTTTATGTCTTGTGTCATGTATTTTTGTAAATTAACACATTACTTCTGCTCAAACAATATATAGTAGTAATTAATATACAATGTGGAATAGTAATTAAAATACGACCTTAAATACTGACAATACTTTTGCACAGAAGTAAATCCAATCAATGAAATTAATTTATCAAATGAACTAATAACAGCGAAGGACCATGCGTTCAAACGAAGTAGCACCCCTTGGGCGCCGGGGTTGCGACAGTAGTCGAGAGGATCCAGTAACCCGGCAATCCGGGAGTCGAAGTGGCTCTGCACAAGTCCTAGCTAGGTCATGTGCTAAAATTTTTTTTTTTTTTTAGTAATTATAAACTAGTGCTTGACTGCAATCCCGCCTGATGGTAAGCAGTGATGCAATCGTTGATGGTAAAGCGCACTAGTTTATTAAGCCTATTCACTTAAAAAACTTAGGAATAGGAAGGATGACGGCAGTTGAGCGAGGTGATGCAATGTTAAACCCAAGACCAACACGACCAAACGATGCGGCGCTAGAGGTACATTGATCTGGAGATTCTCCACGGCTAAACTCCCGACACAACAATATTTGGCGCACCGTACCCGCCACACATCACAACACAACTGCTCAGACCCGTCTTCCGTACGGCTTCACCAGACATCATGCCGGAACACGACAAATCGCTTGGCGGCAAGACTCTGTCTGGTGGGTGGTAACTTCTGCCGGCAGCCGATGTTATGGTACCACCGAGAAATGATTCTCGGTCCGATGGTTCTCGGAACGCGCCACCGTTGGGCTCCCACATAACGGTAGGAGGGGTTCACATCGGCATCGGGTCGACGTGGCTCTGGCGCACAGGCAAGTGAAGAAACACTTGGTTTCGTCAGTAACAGTCTGACACCTGCCCTTCCGCTTAGTCCAGAGTGGGAGAAGTGATTTGATGATTTCCCATCCCAAACAAAAAAAGGACCATACGTTCTGCCATGTATTTCTAATCAAAAATAAGACATCAAAATACAAGAACTGTACAAATTCGAGGTAGCCATATTTATTGGATTAAAAACAAAAGCATAATATCAATTAGTATTACCAATATACACTTTACACTATACTTTTATTTTACTGCCAACACTTTGACTAGCATAGCGTAAATAGAATATTGAAAGTATTTTTGCATACAGGCTGCAAACGTCTTCGGATATACGCAGTTTATCTGTTTATATCTTATTGTCGTCTCCACCTTGTATTATTTAGTGTATAAGAAACAAGTGAGAATCATCTTAATTCAAGAATATTATGTGGATCTCGAATGCTTTTAATAGTTTAAGAGCAGTAGTGGCCTAGTGGTACCGGCCGCGCCTACAGCTTGTAGGTTAGAACAACATCAGGCGCTTTATTTTGTGTCAATAATTTCATCATCACTGTTCAGTGAAGGAACACATCGTGAGGAAACCGGCATGTCCTGGAGCCAATAGAAAAATATCTAAAACATGTGACTTCTACTAACCGGTAACGTGAAACGGTAGATTACGGCCCACTCCCTCTCATCGAGAGGAGGCCTGTATCCCAACAGTGGGAACATTATAGGCTGATTATGATGAGTTTAAGAGAAAATTATCTACCTACACATACAGACAAGCAAGAAAATGATTTCATGAAGTCTTCATATTGACCCGTGTAATTCAAAACACAAATATAAGGAGCTTAATATACTTACATGACTCTGTCTGCATGAAATTCGAACCTCGTCGCATCATGAATAAAACACGGCTATCATACGCAGGCTACGATAAACAATATCACATAGCTTATTACCATCAAAAGGAGTACATTTCCTTTTAACTTATTTAGAGACGGGAAGACACTCAGTGTCTTCCCGGTTCGTAACATTAGCATAATCGACTTAACCCTTCCATGTAGGGGACGCGTTTAAATTACCCTATATTACCCTGGCATGGCGGGGCTAGGGTAATTATGAGTCCGCAGTTAGAGGCTCGGTTGGTGGACTATATTGCAAGCTTGTAATTAGAGCTAGGCTAATTATTGACTTTAAAGATCGTGTGTGGCTCTCCGAGAAGGCTTTGTGAAACTATTAGTTTAAATAGCACTGTCCGGCGCTCTTTTCCCTTTTCCTGTGATAGTTTAGAAATCATTTCCCTACCACTGCTGATAATGAATCTACGTTGTCCTAATAAATTGTTGATGAAAATATTGCCAATTATATTTAAAAGAGTAACTTTAAAAAAAGTTAATTTCTTACCGACTCTTCTCCATAGGAAACGACCAATTAGAACCGTGCACCTAGCTTCAGATGTTTCATAAATCAACATCATCATCATCATTTAAGCCGAAAGACGTCCACTGCTGGACATAGGTCTCTCCCAAGGATCTCCACGACGACCGGTCCTGCGCCTGCTGCATCCAGCGGTTACCGCGACCTTCACCAGGCCGTCAGTCCACCTTGTCGGGGGCCTACCCACGCTGCGTCTTCCGATGCATGGGCATCGGTCCTACGGGTAATGTGCCGCTCCACTGGAACTTAAGTGTTCAATCCTTCGGGTTATGTCGGTTACTCTCGTTCTTCTGCGGATCTCCTCATTTCTGATTTGATCACGCAGTGAAACTCAAAGCATAGCCCTAAGCCCTAAGCATAGACATAAGTGCATATTGGTTTATGCAAAGTAAAATATTTATTTTTTGATTTTCTCTGCTCCGTTTAAAGGGAACCATATTCTTAGTATGTACCTAGTGTATATAATATACAAATATTCCCATACGAATATGCCATTATATTCCAATGTATATTTACACATGCATACGAGCCCGTTGACCTAGTGCGGAAGTTTCCGTCAGTTCCAAGACGTATTTGCTTCAAGTTTGCTTCAACAAGTTTGATGTTTAATAGCTAAACTTCCACAGTAATTACATAGATAAAGGCTTTGAGTGTAGTATGTGTACAGTCACGTGGACATTCATTCAGAGAGCACCGATCTATTATAGATATCTCTTATTTACTGTTACATGAGGTACTTTGGAAAATATAATATAAGAGACAGGACAGGTCTAATCATAGAGTGTATTTAGAAGAATTATTTTTAATTGTTGTTGTTAACACTGGAAATGTTTTTTTTAATCGACTTATAAAAGAAGGAAGTTCTAAATTCGACTGGATTTTTTTATGTTTCTTACCTCAGAACTTTCAACTGGTTGAACGATTTTTTTTTTATTTTTGCTTGACTGCAATCCCGCCTAATGGGAAGCACTGATGCACTCGTTGATGGTAAAACGCGCTAGTTTATTAAGAACCCATTCACTTAAAAAAACTGAGTGAATAGGAAGGAAGGCGGCAGTTGCGCAAGGTGGTGCAATGTTAAACCCAACAACACGACCAACAATGCTGCGCCAGAGGGAGATTGATTTGGAGACCCACGATGACCAAACTCCCGACACAACAACATTTGGCGCATCGTACCCGGCACACATCGCAACACAACTACTCAGACCCGTCCTCCGTAAGGCTTCACCAGACATCATGCCGGAACACGACCAATCGCTAGGCGGCAAGACTTTGTCTGGTGGGTGGTAACTTCTGCCGGCAGCCGATGTTATGGCCTACCACCGACAAAGACTTTTTTATTTGTAACCTAGTGCTTCCCTTGTGCTGGTGTACCATTTGTGTACACCAGTTTTGATAATGGCATCCATTAAAAACGTATAAGTCTAAAATTTGACTGACGAGTAATTCAACATCCGATTTAGATTATTCTTTTTATGGGAACTTTCATTTTACTTTTAAAATTTTTAAACCAAAATTACTAGTAAAAATTTAAGTAAACGAAATTACGTCGGTTGCTTTGCTAGACTTTTTCTAACTGGGTCAGCGTCGAGTCTGGCCAGATGGAGCTGGATACAAGTACTTTTTACAACTAAAAAATTTAAAATAAAATCTTTTTTCCAAATATAAAAACCAAGCCGCTTCCAAAAACCAGAACAAAATCTTGTATTCTGTATAGTGTTTTATTTTAAGTTTTTTTTTAATATGTATACTTTTCGGGTTCCATACCCAAAGAGTAAAAACGGGCAATTATTATTAAGACTACTGTATATCTGTCACCATGCTGTATCTAATGAACCATCATAGCTATACAGTTGTCATATTTACAGTTAATGTATATCTGTTGCCACTATTATCTACATTCTACAACAAAGGAAGCGGATGTTCTCGTGTGCGAGTCCTACTCGAACTTGGCCGAATTTTATCAAACATTTCTTCTTATTGACTCTCTAATATTCTTTCTATATTTATTACGATGGACCTAATGAGCAATAAAAAAAACAATATATGTTTATTTGGCACATCTTCAAATAAGTACAGACAATGTAAACAGGAAGAAAACTGTAAGTATTCCAATAAATATAAAACAGCACTAAGGTTTCAAAAAGTAATATCTTGGAATTAGATTAGGCTTTCAGTAGTATTTGTAACCGACGGGAGGTCATCTGCCTGCCTTTTTACTCAGCTTCCAGTCTAACTAGATTCAGCTGAATACGAGTATTTTACGTGGAGCGACAACCTGTCTGACCTCCACAATCCTGTTACTGAGTAATACGATATGTTTGGTAAGACTGGTCCGTCACATTTCCGTGCTTCTGACTACCCGTCACGACTGTGAAATATTAATAAATGACAGCTGGAACTAACAGTTTTACGTGCTTTCCGAGGTACTAAGGAGTGTGGAGATAGTTACCGATCCTTTCTTTTCTTTTGGATGGGAAATCGTCAAATGCCCTCTCCGGCTCTTGCCGGAGCGGAAGAGCGTGTCAGACTTTTACTGACTAAAACCCACCCGTGTTTCTTCACTTGCCTGTGCCCTTGTCTATGCTGTATGTACTCATCCTTGGACCAACCGCGGCAAGCGTACCTTAACCGTGCGGATGTTATTAATTTGCTGATGAAGAAAATGTTTAATACGAAGGGAAGCATAATTTAATTCGATTCAGTTTTAGTAAAAACCCAAACCATTGTACCATTTAACTCGTATAACAAGCATTGCGACATTCAAAACTCCTAATCACCAACCTCATTAACACAACTTTTCCCTAACAGATCCTAATCTATAAAGTCTTTCCACACACTACGGCTACCGGACAGTTAGTGCCGGGGAACCGGTGGTGACGTATATGCCGCACTATTCATCCGGTTTTGCCATACATACACAACCATGTATCCATCGCCGGCTATCCGGCAGTTGGAGTGTGTGCAAAGGGGCTCAGTACATGTAAGTTGCTGTGTTTGACCTTAAAGATAAAGTTGTACGTAAGGCGGACGATATTAACACGCAAAGTTTATTCCTTAAGCCGTCTGTTTATAATAGCCTTGTGTTGGAGCAAGTCTCTGACTTACTCAGTTTGTATGGAAATACATTATTAACTCTTCCTTAAAGGTATTGAATGGAATTGTGAACTGTTTTATTAACTGCGTCATTGTTTATATCAAATTCATTATTTATTTTACATGACTTGCTATATGTATTTTACTTTTGTTCACAGATAAATCGTTACTGTTTCCAGAATATCGAGTAAGTAACAGAATTTTATTTTAATGAAATTTTCGGCTTATAAACCTTTCTGTTATTAGTTGTTACAGTAACACTGATAATTCAGGTACATTGTTTACCAACTTGTACCAACGTGATCTTAACTGAAGTACACCCTGGACTCTGCTTGCCGGCAACTCATTTACAATCACATTGATTAGTTTCTCGCATCCTTCATCCTCACTGAACCATCATCATAACATTTACAAGTGAAGCATATGTTTTATCAAAACAAGTCTCAAAGCAATGCACTATCATCGGAGTGCATACCACAGAGCAGCAGACGCATCGGACAGGAAACGGAAGCTGCGCGCACACTTCTCGCTGTAAATCGCTCGGCGCGCACATTTCGCTGTCATCGCGCGCACAACGTTCCCGCTAGTTGTAGGATGCGCCTGATTCATTGTTGTGAGAGAATGTGCCAGGTCTTTTTTGTCGTTTATTATGTTTAACTTTATATTTTGAGTTCTTACCAATGATTTGTTATAATTGTTAAGATTTTTAAATAGGAGAGTCTGATTTCATAAGTTTGTTATAGGAAAATGTAAAATTGCAGTTTGATAAGCATACGTACTAAATGAACTTTTTGGAACGTTACACTTTTACTCCACCATTATTAATTCAAATAACAACAAACTCAAAAACCGGCTTATTTTTTTTTGTGATATTTAGAATTTATAGGTAAAGGTGAGCCGTTCAGAGTATGAACCGAAAACGAATCCTGGCTGAACAATGAGGAAAATAAAAAGGTGGAAGGAACTTTGGTTATTTTCTCGAGAGAGAGTAGACTTCCATAAAGTTGACGTGACGACTTTATGGAAGTTCTAAAAATGAAGAAATAATTTAACACCATAAGTACGTAATACGTGGTACTCCAATAAAAAAAATGAATAATAAAAACTAAGTAACACGTGGTCACTCTACCAATCGCGTCGCACTTTTACTTGCGCTTGCGCACTTAACAAATTTACTGCACGCCATCTTGTATCTCATACACTTACTGCTACCAAGTGACGTGGTTCAGAAGGCTTGAAGTTACAGCTGTGAACTTTATGAACATGAAGGAAACATGAGAATTCCCCAAAAATGCAAACAAATATGTGGTTATGGACAAATAACTTTACATACACAACAGAGTTCAATTTAAGCAACTACTAACATTTTTATAACCTTTTCGCCGCTAGCATTTGTGAACCATTGTTGGGCCTGCCACTAAGGATACTGCCACTGCGCTCCTTGTTATATCCGCATAAGATTCGATGTTATGAGAAAATCGGGATAAAAATATCATACTAATCGCGGTTATTAACTACAACCATATCAAATTTAGTCAAAATTGGTGGAGCCGTTTAATCGGAAAGCAGTAACAAACATACTCACACTCACTCACAACGAAAGTTTGTGAGTGATTTTTTGTATTTGTAATAGTTAGTGTGATGCGGTAAACTACATGTTGATGCTTTAAGTAGTGTCAAAAACATGTAAAATATATAAATGTTTCAGTGCACTTGAGTGAAACTTCTGTGCTTGTCGATATCGTGGTTGTTCTGTTCGAGTTGGGTGGCCACTTCGCACTCTTCGTCGATAATTTTTGCAACATTGTTTTTACACCCCGTCATAACAATGTCGAAAGGATTTTGAACCTTAACACTATAGCATTTTGTTATAATTTGCTGTGGGTGTGTTCCAGAATTTAATTGCAGTGTTGTATAAACAAATATTGAACGCTTAAATTTATATCCTCGTATAATATAGATAAGCGCAGTTTAATTTGAACCTAGTAGCTTGAGATATAAGGTATATTGTTCTAAGAATGCGTTTTAATTCTTAATTGTGATACTTTGTAGAAAAACATTGGCACTTAACTTTGTTAATTAAGCGTTTCAATATTTTACTTAAGCTTATTGGTGTTATTGTGTTCGAGATAAAACTATTTTAAAAGATTAGCTTTACTTGCAATTCGTTTAAAAAGCCCGACAGTAAACAACACAATTTTGTAAAAATCTAGATTGATGTACGTTGGGCCCAGGTGTCATCTTTTTGGTAGTTTTGGAACCTACCTATAGCTGGCCATCCGGCTTACATGTCGGTGTCTTGTGAACTGTGTTGTGGAGGTCAAATACTTTGGCAGATTTAATTATATGCAGTTAGATTGTATGCCGACCCCATCATAGACTGAGGAAATGAATTTACTCACTAAACTGCATTTTGTATTAATTTCTATTGAAACTGGAAACATTTTACACATAAGCTGCTACAGATGATCTGCAGTGTAATAGTGTTCAAATCATCGTAATACGCCCTCCCTGCGCTGCGTGCGCAGGCGCTTAGTGAAACCACATTACGGGGCCTGTATTCATAGTCAGTCAACCTTTGTTCGTGCACTAACTTATATGTTTTTTTTAAAATACACATACAATATTTCCTCATTTGACAACATATTCAGCTTAAGTCGTTTCTGTAAAAATCTCACAGTGAAAGGTTAGATAAAGTGGGCTGGAATAAGCGGTCAATGGTGTTCATCAAATTAGTAGCATTAGAAATAACAGTTCCACGCTCATTTTCTCACATATAACATGACGGTGGGACGGGTACAGAGGTGCACTGTATAGATGCTTGCAGATTATTTCCAGTGTGCAAGAAGAAAGAAACCCGGGAAGAACACTACGTTGTTCTTTTGCATTACGATAATCTGCCACACCAAAATACAAAATGAAAATGTTCAATTCTTTTCAAACAAAACTGCTTTTGTATGAAAACATTAATCATATTTTTTATTTTATATTAAAGTACAATATACGGAGCAATTTAATTGGCGACTTTTTATTACCCGACTGAATATTTACTTCGTTGCGTAATAAAGAGGACTCCGTCATAATGGCCATCCACATAACATTAAGCATGACATTCGCAGCGAGTTTGAATCATTTTTATGAGCTTACAATTGACTCAATTGCTTTTTTAAAAGCTACCGAGGCGCGCAACAAAGGATAATATACTAAATATTACCCTTGATGGTGTGAACGCAAACAAGCTCTAAACTTTATCTTCGCTTCGAAAAAAGAGCAAAATCAACATTTTTTGCTATAAACAAATTAAAAAAGAGCTAATTACGGCTTCGGAAGAAAGTATCACGAAAACTGCCATTGATCGGCATGCTTTATCGGCCATTAGTTAGTAATGGCTTCACTAATTATCCTCTGCTAAAACCAAAACACGCAACCGGACTATAAATGCGGTCACATCATCTTTGGCCCGTGTAACATGAGCTCTCCGCACACTGCATCTTAGAATAGATAACTTTATAGTATCACTACATACAACACAATAGATAATGCGGGATTAGTACCAACACACAGAGCCAGCACTGTCCAGTAGCCAAGTGTATCCACCACCTATCTCATATTTAGATCCGAAGGCATTTCCGTCTGGTGACTGCGGTAGAGAGAGATGAAATATATTCCAATGATTTATACATGACGGCAATACTCAACTTTCTGATTGAGAGCCGTCCAACATTTTCCCATAAATAATAAAATGTAACCCAAAAATATGCTTAAGCCGATACAGTATAACCCAGATAAATGGACCTATTTCTCAGATCATCTCGAAGCTCAGACACAGAAAAAGATTCTTCAAACAGACGTAGATGCTTTATTTGATGTAAATAATTTCATCATCTCTGCTGTCAGAACATCGTAAAGAAACCGATATGTTCTAGGACTAAATAAAGTCAAAGATCTATCTACAAACTCGAATTAGGGTCGCTTGGTAGATTGCAGCCCATTCCGTCTCAAGGAGAGGAGGCATGCTCATGCTATGCTAAAAGTATGTAGGTAGCTCCTATCCAACATAATCATTGACATTGTTAGTGCCTATCAGTTTCTAAAACCAGACCTGTTCGAGGACCAATCCAATTATGTAAAGCCATTCCGGGAAAACCGGTAATTAAAATATAGCAAAAATTATTGGTAATTTTGCCATCTAAAGATTTATCTACTCTCAAAATCGTGAAGGTTGACATCATAAG
Source organism: Sesamia nonagrioides (assembly GCA_017933935.1). Taxonomy (NCBI): domain Eukaryota; kingdom Metazoa; phylum Arthropoda; class Insecta; order Lepidoptera; family Noctuidae; genus Sesamia; species Sesamia nonagrioides. Next base: position 170,970 of record JADWQK010000009.1, read on the forward strand.
GCATCATGTCTTAGAATCCAAAATTATATGTGACACCTCTAAACTGGGCTGGGGCCGCGTGTACATATGATATTATGTAATATTATGGCCCGTTCTCTCTCACAGATAGAGAACGCCTGTTTCCCAGCATTGGGAAAACAATTTCGTGATTTTATGCTAAACCCATGCTAGCCATGCCCAGTATATGTTATTATTAGAATATTTTTTTAGTATACGTAGGTAGTTAGTATAGGTAGTCTGTTAGGACAGACTTACTACCCTCACTTTATCTAGTACTATACGAAAACCATGAGACGATAGAGCATCTCTTACTCTGACGGCACCAGAGGAGCAATCCCGCAGAGAAGTTAAACTCTTGTTCGTATCTAATCCAGCTAATGTTCTGGTTTAGTTTAGATACCATTTCATATGTCCCTAAAGTTTTAACTTCGATTGAAGTAACATCAAACTATGAGTGATACATTTCGCCAGATATAATAATTAAAACTAAATAAATTATAAGAAGTCCAACAGAAGTTTGTCAAATAGCACAGAAAAAGTTAACTTTGTTTTAATTTTTTTTCATTTGACAGCGGTTACGTTCCAATTGTGATCCAGTTATGGTTAAACCATCTGTCAAAAGCTTAGCGCGATACATTGAGCTATTATTACTACGTAGTAACAATAGCTTAATGGCGCGATACGACACACTACTGAAGTTTTAGTTTGGTTGCGATGCAATTCCGTTTTGATTGAATTATTTTAGCGCGTGGGCCCCCCAGGTCAACAACATCAGATACACATTTTTTTCATTTTTAGATTCAGTGCTATTCTGTAAACATGTCACCGTGAAAACTTAGGGAAGTCAGCATAGAGTGAACTACTCCAACTAATCTCAAACAGTTACAGAATCGACTGGCTGCTGTTTGACTTGCACGTTTATTAACATCCGTGCGATCTGGCAAATATCCTGACCTGCCTTGCAAAGCCAGGCGTCCCTTCAGTTCTGTCGCTAAAACGTTAGCTCAATCAGTGTTATCGGGTTATTTTTTGTGTGTGCAGCCTGTGCCTGTGGGACAGTGTGGGTCGCTCGAGTGGACCAGTAATGCTTCACTCAGATAAAGATCTCAAGTGTTTGATATATGACGCGTAAAAACTATGGATGAAGTGATGTGCGTTGGCAATGTGGCATTGTCGATTGATTTGCTGTATTTCAAACTAGCTGTGCCCCACGGTTTCACGCGCGTAAGCTTCGAACCGAAAGAGCTTAGTTGATATAAAATAAGCGCCTGTTAAAATAATGGGAGCAATATGTGAGACCGCGTTTGCTCCCGTTTTCGCAACATTTTTTGTTCCTGCTCTGTTACTATTGGTCATAGCGGGATGTTTTATAGCCTATGTCCTTTCTCAGGCTCTAGACTATCTGTACTTATACCAAATTCCATTACAATCGGTTCAGTAGTTTTGGCGTGAAAGTCGGATAGACAGACAGACAGAGAAAGATACTTTAGCATTTATAATATTAGTATGGATTTTGGTACTGAGTTTATCAAGACAACTACAACTTACAACAAATTTTACTTTTAATACTTAGAATTTATTTACTCAATTTATTAACAGATTCTTAAAAGATTATGGTCATATTGAACTTCATCATCACTTGATTTTGATAGTAACTTGCGCTGTACCGTTCCAATTCTTTTTTAGGTACTGTTTTTATGTTTTTATTTTTACTATTCGATATTATAAGACTCCTCCGCTTTTTAATAATTATAAATTTCAGCATCATCAACATAAAAGACCCAAAAATATTATCGATAACCTTGACACCCGTGCGCAACACTAGTGTCTCCACTGAGAGTGTCTGCTACCTGCGCGCACGCACTTGACGTCGCCAACATGGCGCGCAAATGTCGCCCCACAGCTTTTTTATTTTACTTTTTTCAAGAGAATTTGTACCAATTGATTCGTAAGCTGTTGAATGATAAGGATGTTAATTTTATGTATGCATTTAAAATTTCTCAAGACTTATTTTAAATCAATGTGGCTAGCATATTTTACGTGCGATAGTAGACTACGTGACATAGTACCTACATACTTACACCAGCTTAGTTTGTTTTTAGAATTAATTAGTTAAAAAAATGTTTTTAATGTTAATTAAGGATAAATAAATTAAAATGAAGTATAAACATTCACATTGGCAACGATTCCCTCGTTCACGATCTAAACAAAACCTTTTTTATTTTATTAAAAGGATAGAAGATTTTTTTTAATAATTATAGACTAGTGCTTGACTGCACTCCCGCCTGATGGTAAGCAGTGATACAATCGTTGATGGTAAAGCGCACTAGTTTATTAAGCCTATTCACTTAAAAAACTTAGGAATAGGAAGGGTGACGGCAGTTGAGCGAGGTGATGCAATGTTAAACCAATTACGAACGAACCAAAACGACCAAACGATGCTGCGCTAGAGGGAGATTGATCTGGAGACTCTCCACGAGCAAACTCCCGACACAACAACATTTGGCGCATCGTACCCGCCACACATCGCAATAGAACTTTTCAGACCCGTCCTCCGTACGGCTTCACCAGACATCATGCCGGAACACGACGAATCGCTTGGCGGCAAGACTTTTTCTGGTGGTGGTAACTTCTGCCGATAAACATTAGTTTAATCGGCGCCGTTGTGAAACGAAATGATCACAAGTATTGCCCAGTATTGAACTCGTCTTAAGCAACGCCGCAGTCACAACAGATGTTAGGTTAGTCATAGATAGGAATAACAAACTACTTGAATACCAGTAACAACCACGAGCTTGAAATCTCGTTGTAATAACACATTCTTTATTCACCGTCGTCCATTATGATGTGGTTCCTTTTTTTCGGATGGGAAATCATCAAATGACCTCTCCCGCTCTGGGCGGAGCGGAAGGGCGTGTCAGACTTTTACTGACTGAAACCCATCCGTGTTTCTTCACTCGCCTGTGCGCCAGGGCCTCGGTCTCTTTTAAACATCCCGCAGCCTTGGCAAATTGTGTGTTTCCTTGATCCACTATGTTCATCCATGTTTATTACTAAGCTCTAAGTGTAGGTACGTTACAATTACTTAAGGACCCCGACATTGACTTGTCTCGTCTCACATCTGGGTATTATCAAGTTACAAGTCAATTCCGTGCATCATGCAATAGGCATTTGAAACTACCTGAGACATCCGTTGTGCCGCCGACGGTAATCTAAGAAGACAACATTTTGCGAAACGTCACCCAGACATGAGGTGCCATGGGACACAGAACAGTGTTATCGATTCTCGTAAACACTGCCTTATTTTAGGTATCAAGCAAGCTAAAGGGAGGATTAAAAAAAACGTCTTTGCCCCGCTCTAGGAACTCCTCCTGTACCGTGGGTGCATTTACAAACATAATAAACAACCAGACCCAGAACAACTACTTGTAGGTGATACAAATATTTGTTCCGTGAGGGAATCGATCTCGCTACACGCAGCGCAGCAGTCAAACATTTAATCGCTACACCAACCGTGCCGTCAAATTAGACGAAAACAAGATAAAATTACGTAGGTGCTTCACATTTCTAATTTTATCTTATTTTCACCAGGCAGTTGCAAAATATGGTATCGATAAGGAAATTGACGATTAATTTTGATTGGGAAATTTGATGCCAAGAAAATTCATGCTCTTTACACACAGCCAGGATTCCACAACATTTTACATGGAACCCAAGAGTCGATAGCAAGAGCAAGAGTAAGAGTCGATATGGAGATATATATTATAATTATCGTCTGTAATAAAACTAATAACTTCACACACAGACTTATTCGAGTAAACTCAGCGATTCAAACAACTTGATTAGAAATAAACGTTTTCATGGCACGGAAAAGAATGTAATATGGAAAGCACTGTAGGGTAGTGTGGAAAAATACGATCCCATTCCCTTTGCTGCTTCTAACTTGAAATTGTAGCCTATCGCTTTTGGTAACACCTTGTGGTGAAACAGAAAACCAGAATATCCATAATCAACCATAGAAACGAAGACCTTCTATAATTTAAATGAATCGGTCACCCCTCATTGAGGCTCGGTGGCCCCCAACTGACTGATGTGGTGGTGGTCCCACCCACACGTTGTAAAAAAAGCGCTTTAGACGAAGTAAAACATTACGTTACCTCAACGGACCAGACAATTGGCGCATAACTCTGATTCCATTCTAATTAATAATATTATGCACCAAAATACTCTGACGTTGTTGTTCAAGGAAACCTTTTCTGGAAGGCGGGAACTTGGAGCTCGTAACGTCATAAAAAGATACATGAGAACACTATCATTGATATCGAAGTTTTATATTTTTACTTGAAAATCGGTCCGTAAACAGGCATTTTGTAGGTAAAGGCATTGGCCATCAGTTCTACGAGCAATGTGCCCCGCCCACTGACTCTAAGAACTATGTCGGTGACTTTGTTTCTTCTGCGGATCTCCTCATTTCTGATTTTACTTAATTCGTAGTAGTTAACTTGTCAGATAAGAATAAATATTCGTCGCATTTCAGCTTTCTTGAAGAAATAGCAAAATTTTGTGAAAGAAGAACCCTTAATAACAATCCAATGATTTCAGAAAACCGAGTGTTGCAGCAATGCATTCAACTACCTGCTATGTTATCGCTATTCTAAGAACACGTTATCAGTCGTACCCCGGGCGTCCCAGGGTGACACTTCACTCTTATCGGAAGTTTGTTAAATATTTTTTTTTTCTTGTATGGCGTGGGGTACCGGTTTGGTGCCAGTGCAAATTGTGACGTGTGCAGATAAGTTGGTGTCGATAACATCCTATTTCCTAATGCATTTTGGACATTTATGGGTTGTTGGAAGTTAAAACATCTTTTGTTCTGTGACTATAATAAATTATCGTGGTGCAGAGCAGAGCTTGTAAGTTGCACACCACTACATTTTGACATTAGAAAGATGTTACCGATTTTTTGCACAACACTAAAGGCAAAGATAGTCTCTGATAGTGATTTGTCTTTATGGCACAAATCTACTTTAGAAAGATGTATGTATTATTAAGATAATGATTATAATTCTGCAAATACGTGTCTTTTATAAGTAGTCTAAAATTTTGATGAAAATACGATAAACGTCGCACGAAATTAAATACCAACTAGTTGTGTCTGTTTGCCATTACACGTTGAAAAAATTCCAAGCATATTAAAGAGCTTTCCTCGTCAAGTCGCCCCTCCCCGGGCTCCCATTCGGAAAATAAGACAACGGTAAAAACAGTAGAAGTATGTTCAAAGTTTGGCGATAAAAAGTGAACAACTTCACAGAAGCTTTTATTGCTGTTATGCTTTTTTAGCGAAGTACTTACAGTGTAAAAGTAAGCGTAAACGTTATACAGGGCACGGCTTCATTGGATGATACAATAACGATATTGGAAGGGGTTTTTAAATCTTACCTCTACATTAAAAAACACAATTATTTATTAGGTTTACACTTGGTTAAAGACATACAAGGAATAGCATGCAGTTACAAACAGCAAAAGAGCTTTTTATTTAGTTCGAATTAACAGCGGGTCCCAAACTAGGCACAGCCTGTATTTTGGTGACCCCAACATGTCCGGAAGTTATGAGAAAGAACAACGCCTCCTAAGATACCACACGCACAGAATAGATTTATCGTGACGTCAGCAAGTTCATAGTTATGATTTGAAGATAAGAAACATGTGAAACATGAAAATATTTCGAGTTGATGTTTGATATACTCTTTCCGTTACACGTTTCACGTTTATCGTGGTAATCTGACGCTCGTCAACATGTAAGTATTGGTCCCTTATTTCTATTGCACGGTGTTTTTCTCTTCCTTTTCTTGGCTTTCTGCCATTCTGCCTAATCTTCTCTATATGCATCCGATTTCATATTTATGGTAGTCATTTATCATATAGAAACTGTTCACGGTTGAAACGGGTTTCAGGCTTTGTTACTCAACAAAGAGTTCACGAAAGGAAAGAAAATTCGTCTGGGTCGTCGTCACCCGTTAACACGAACAGGACTATATAGACCAGTGCTCAAACTATAATTCTATGCATATGCATATGTTTTCAAACCACTAGTGTAATTTTTCGTAGAATAAAAGCAAAACCTTTATTTTATAAAAAAACTAGCTTTCCGCCCGCGGCTTCGCCCGCGTGGAGTTCGGTTATATCGCGCTTTTTTAGATTTCCCTCCGGAATATCAAATTTTTCCGGGATAAAAGGTAGCCTATGTCCTTTCTCAGGCTCTAGACTATCTGTGTACCAAATTTCATTACAATCGGTTCAGTAGTATTGGCGTGAAAGCCGGACAGACAGACAGACAGAGATACTTTCGCATTTATAATATTAGTATGGATTTGGAACCTTACACAGTTAGCATAAATGGTACAACAATTTTTTTGTCCTATAAGATATTTCCACTGGAATTCTGGAGTCACATGCTGAAGTGATGGTTACAGTTTACGCACTGATTAAAATTATATCCTGTAAGTGTTGAAGTCACTATAAAGTTTAGGACAACACATAGTTATGTGCTTAGTACTACGCAACTCACACCCTAGTTTATATTAAACAAATATTAACTTTATTACAATGAATATTAAGTTCATTGATGTTTTAAGTTGTAAGTTGGGTAAACGAAACTTTGTTGATTAGAAATGTGTGCTTATATTTTTGTCACATGACCGTATCCTTAATAATATTATAAATCGGAATGTGAGTTTGTTTGTTTGTTTCGCTTTCACGGCGTAATTACTGAACCTATTGCTTTGAAATTTTGCAAAAGTAAAGTTAGAAATCCGGATTAAATAACAGGTTATCTATTATCCGGGAAAAAGTTGATATTCGCGAGATAAAACAAAAATATTGTTAGCTTCATACCAGTTCGGTGATAGATGGCGCTGTGTGTCGTTTAAAACAATATAATATATTGCAAACGAATATGCACATGTAAACTTAGAAGCCAAATGATACGCTAATTAATCCCCGAAAATGAGGAATCTAAAAAGCGCGATATAACCAAATTCCACGTGGGCGAAACCGCGGGCGGAAAGCTAGTACTTCATAATTCATGTGTTTACGTCTCTTTCAGAAAAACCTAGTTTTATTGCTATTTTCATTTTCTGTTACTTCGTTCAGGATAAATGAAACAATCAGTCAAACGCCTTAAGTGGGTCCGTGATTTGGGTCCGCGTCCATTGTTGTGTGGCGCGGCATTGTACGCGCTGATTTGTCATGTTCTATTGTGTGCTGTATCGCCAATGGAATGAACGCAATTTTAGGAATGTGGCTTGAAATTTTGCTTTATACATTTTCCTCAATTTCGATATTTTTTTTTCGATCTGAATAGATTTCAATAACTCAAAGAGCAAATGTGTTGGAATGAATGTGGGATAAAGATTTCTAGCGAAGGCTCTACGCGGAGGCCGTGCGGTCCATGGTCCTTTACGGGGCACCGGTGTGGGCGCGGTCGCTAAGGAAGCGACCAGTCCGATGCCTGACCGCGTCACAGAAGGTCATGGCCGTTCGGCTGGTCCAGGGATGCCGTACGGTCTCCACTGAGGCGACGAGCCTCCTTGCCGGATTACTGCCATGGAATCTGGAAGCCAAAGCCCTCGTCCACATGTGGGAATGGCGAGAGGAGGCAAAACTCTGGGACATAATTCCGCTGCCATGAGAAATCGCGGTACAGCGGAAAGAGTCCCAGCGAATTCTCTTGGCGACATGGAGAGTGTGATTGTCGCAACCCAATGCTGGGCATGCCACAATAGCGGCGGTAAGTCCTTTCTTTGAGGAGTGACTAGAGAGACGCCACGGCGTACTCACCTTCCGCCTGACGCCTGTCCTCACCGGACACGGCTGTTTCGGGAGGTTCCTGAAACGCCAGGGTGTTACCACTGTGGGGATCACCCTGAGGACACGGTGGAGCATACGGGGAATGTCTGCCCGGCTTGGGTAGAACACCGCCGTATCCTCGTGGCGGCGATCGGCGGCGACCTCTGGAGGGAGCGGGAATGCCAGCGCCCTCACGCCTCTAGATGCCGTAGGAGACGCCCTGGTCGGGAGACAACATCGAACTCCCGGCCACCGTAAGCGCGGGCTTGCGGACGGCCAGCATTGGGCAGCTAGCTTGCCACCCGGTAAGGGCCAGGCCCGGGTCGACGGCGCGTTGTGTTTCACGTGCTCCTCAAAGAGTTGACAGCACATCGTGACGGGGTCCATGAAGACCGATGCCTGCTGGGTCAGAATTGCGGGTTGGTTAAAAAAGAAGGCCGTGAAAGTGTGAAAGAGTAAAGCAACTCGGGTGGGTTTTAGTCAGTAAAAGTTTCACACGTCATACGCTCAGCCCAGAGCGGGAGAGGTTATTTTATGATTTCCCATCCAGACCAAAAAAAGGTCAATTCTTATCTGACACGAAAAGAAGTTAAATAAAAACCGAAAAGAAGAAGCTAGTCCAAGAGGAAGAAAACACAATATTTTTTAAATGTTACTTTGTTGCACATTTAAATAGATAATTGTGAAACACCATACGACCCATGCCAACAACATCCTATTACCATATCAGCATTTTCATCCAAGAACACTTCTTAACATCCCACCCCTCTCAAATTAACTTCACCATTAATTACAATCATTCGTCATCCGTCATTCTCCTCATTTCGTGTCGTGTGTCAGTGGACCCGCGCGGCACTTAGGCGTCAAGTGCATCGCCAGCGAGCCTGCCCCATCCAATCCACCGAAACGTCAGTACTCCACATTTATTTAATTTGTACTCCATTGCGTGGCGACAAGTACCCCCATATATTTTAATTGAAATAAAACGAAGCTTGGATGACGACATTTTTGGGGAAAATATTGCCGGTGGCAATTTGTCTGCCATGAGTAAAACTTTAAGTAATGATAACAGGAGATCTTTGTGGTGCTGGAATAAATGTATAAACACACAGCAACAATGTCTAGGATGTTACATTTTTACATTATTTTATAAATTCTGTAAATATTTTGTTAAAACAATTAAACGTAAGCGCCGTTGGTGTTGCGTGCCGCTTGTGCCGCGTTGTTGCCACGACGGTACTCATATTCCATACCTAATTACTCGAATTTATAAATATCCATGATGACGAAAAAGATTGAAATGGAATGAAAATGTAACACTAATAAATAAACAAATGATTGCTTTTGGAAAAAGAATACCATGTTTTTAAAATAAAATTAATATTACATTAAACACACACACGCACACACACACACACACACACATACACACACACACACACACACACACACATACCCACACAAAAACACACACACGTTACATTATTTAAATTATTATTTTTTAAGTGAATAGGCTTAATAAACTAGTGCGCTTTACCATCAACGATTGCATCACTGCTTACCATCAGGCGGGATTGCAGTCAAGCACTAGTTTATAATAATTAAAAAAAAATGAAATTAGAATTCTTCGCCAAACAAAAATTATTTCTGTTTGAAATGGCCAGTATTTAAATTAGAAATTAAAATTTTATGGTTTATGCACACAGTATATTAAAAAACCGGCCAAATGCGAGTCGGACTCGCACACCGAGGGTTCCGCCGTACAAACGTAGCGGTTTACAATTTATGACGTACTAGCTTTCCGCCAGCGGCTTCGCCCGTGGAGTTCGGTTATATCGCGCTGTTTAAATTCCCCTCGGGAACATCAAATTTTTCCGGGACAAAAGGTAGCCTATGTTCTTTCTCAGGGTCTAAAGATTGTCTGTGCCAAACTTCATCAAAATCGGTTGAGAGGTTTAGGCGGGAAAGCGTAACAGACAGACAGAGTTATTTTCGCATTTATAATACTAGCATTGATTTAGAATTTTTCACAGTTTAGAGGCAATTAGATTTAAGAAGTGTTTGATATGAATTTCAACTTTAATATCTCTACGCGTTCATGTGAAAAAGGGTAGGTAGTAAGTTTATAATTATTAAAAAAATATTTTATGTCATGTAAGCAAAAATAATATTTTAATATTTTATGTAACTTCAAATTTATCATTTTCACAATTTTTCCTTTATCTGTCTGTACTATAATATAACGTTGCTTCGTGCCGAATTTCAAGATTCTGAGTTCACGGGAAGTACCTTGTAGGCAAAGAGATTTAAGATATATAGAGAGGGCATGTGTCAAAATGGCATAGAAAAACTGTGATCCCATGGCTCAGTTCCGCCATCTAGTACAATATAGCAAAATTAGATCGACAATTGGAGACATCAAATAGTAAAAATGAAATAAGTTTATATAAAATATATTCAGCTATTGCCCGGTAGGTGGCCTGTGTGGTCTATGTTGCCAGATCCGATTTAATACCCTAGTATAGTTCAAATAGGGTAAATAAATATTGAAAAGTAAATAAATTAAGTGAAACTTGTCTTGAACAAACAATAACTGTTTTAGAATTTTATTCGCTACTATTCATTTACCGTGACACCATCTATTGGCATTTTAGATGTTTTATGCTTACGAATTATTTTAACGCTCAGTTTATTGCGATTTTTGAGTGTAATAGACCTTTTAGGCCATAAAGCGCATTTTGTTTTGCAATTTTCGTTTGCATTTCGTTTTTAGCAAAATTATTTTACACGTTTGTTTGCAAATATTTTTAAATGGCAATGCAAAAAACTGTGGTAGGGTTTGTATCATTTCGATATAAAGTTATCGATAATATTCAAAGAAGTTACTACGACGATGTTTTTTCGCATTAAGATAGCTTGAAACAAAAAAATAGGAAGCAGAATAATTATGGGTAATTTCAAGTTTACAAGTTTCTTATTTATATAATTTTTTTAATATAATAGGCGTTAAAGTTTAAAATTGCCGATTGGTACTGAAAATCTAAATAATTGCTTATTTTTAATTTTTAAATAATTCATTTATAATCAATATATAGGAAGGTCGTTTATGCCTTTGTGATAGAACTCTGAGGATCTAGACTGCACAAACTGTGTGAAAGCAGAACTGCCTCCTGGGAATAAAACTTCTTGTCACGTAGATAATTGTCCAAATCACGACAAAAATGGTAGTCTGCTGGAGCAAGACCTTTACAAGATTCGTACGCCATTATCTTTAAAAACGTCAAAAAAATCACGGTTATTGTATGGGAGCCCGCCTTCAGGATTTATTTTATTTTAATTATTTATTTGTAATTTGAATATATAACCAATTATTCTGTGAACATTTTAAGCGTCTATCAGTCTGTTTCCGTTATTAATATGGAGCAAAAAACGGCAAAAATTCACGTTTGTTGTATGGGAGCCCCCTTAAATATTTTATTATTTTTATTCTTAGTACTTGTTGTTATAGCGGCAACAGAAATACTAACACAATCCCTGGAAATTACAACTGTCTCGCTATTACGGTTTATGAGATACAGCCTGGTGACAGACGGACAGACGAACAGAGAAGTCTCATGAATAGGGTTCGTTTTACCTTTTAGGTACGGAATCCTCAAAATCACAAAGTAGCGCGCAATCATTGTACTACATATACGTACCTACTTATTTTATGAATATATTTCATTATAAATAAGTTATGTAATCTATGCACTTATCCACTTAACCGTAAATTTTATTCCAATTTTTACGGTTAAGTAAAAAAGTACTGAAATTAATAACTTACTATTTCATTTCTAATACAAGGTACCGATTCTTTTTTTTTTTAAATTTGATCGACAAGTCTTTCCAAAGTAGATAACTTCTCTTTTAAAATGCATTGAGCATAATTTCGACGAATGAGACGGAAGCCAATTTTCTTATCTACGGTCTATCTGGACAAATCGTATCCACTTTTTCCTACGACATTATTTTTATTCGGAAACCAAAAATAACAAAAACCTAGATAAATGAATAGTAATTGTTCATTCAATTTTGTTTATTAATATGATATGATTATGTTTAAATAGAGTTAATAATAAATAAACTTGAAATATAGTAATATTTTAAGTTTATTTAGCTATATTTTAAATGTCAATAAAATATAACAAAATGTATTCATCTTAATAAGTATTATCGATAACTAAATCGATAAACAACATTACTACATCTCTACAAGAAAATAGTAAAACTACTCAACAATAGAGGGCGCTTATTACAATAATGGAAAATTTTCTAGAACTATTTAAGATTTTTTTAAAATTTGAATTGCAGAAAATTATAAATAATTCATAGAAAAACATTCCGAAGCCTAACTTCGGAATGTTTTTCTATGAATTATTTCCAATCCATGTACAGTAACACAAAGCGCAACATGTCATATTTCCATAGAAAATGTTTATTCTTGAGTGGACTAAAATTACGTCCTGACACGCAGACTAGACACAGGCGATGACTTTAGCCAAGTCGATAAGTATTGGCTTAGGATTTTGTTCGTGATGTCCTGTCTATTGTAAATATAATTTTAATGTTTTTTTTGCTTGGAGTTTTAGGATTCCCTAGCGTGTGACGGAAATTCGTCTAAAGGTGATGTCAGTATAAAGCTGCTGTATCTTTTGATTGGTTTGGCTTAGAAGTTTGATATCTTCACAGCTTAAAGGGACAATAGACCTAGGTATTTGGTATAAATTTCAATTTGATAACTTTATTCATTTGTGAGAAATAAGGTAGTAAGTTCAATTTTATTAAAATATGTTTATTATATTATATAACTAAAAAAATGTGATTTTCGCAATTTTTCCCTATTTACGTATATATGAAAATCCTTCGCTGCCAATTTTCAAGATTCTAGGTTTGAAATCCTGTAAGGTTTTGATTCGCTTTGCGGGAAATTATCGAAAATTTGTTGAAAGCTATCGACATATCACGGCTGTATCTTTTGAATGGCTTGAAAGCTTAGGTTGATATTTTCACAGCAAGGGACAATAGACCTTCTAGGTATTTGGTATAAAATTTCAATTTGATACCTTTATTAGTTCGTGAGAAATAAGGTAGTAAGTTTCATTTTATTAAAATATGTTTATTATATTATATAACTAAAAAAATGAGATTTTCGCAATTTTTCCTATATTTGCATTATATGACAATCCTTCATGCCAAATTTCAAGATTCTGAGTTTACGGGAAGTATCCTGTAGGTTTGATTCCTTTGCGAGTGTCGAAAATTTGATGAAAATATCGACATATCGGCTGTATCTTTTGATTGGCTTGGCTTAGAAGTTTGATATTTTCACAGCTTAAGGGGACAATAGACCTAGGTATTTTGGTATAAATTTCAATTTGATAACTTTATTCGTTCGTGAGAAATAAGGTAGTAAGTTCCATTTTATTAAAATATGTTTATTATATTATATAACTAAAAAAATGTGTTTTTCGCAATTTTTCCTATATTTGCATTATATGACAATGCTTCATGCCAATTTTCAAGATTCTGAGTTTACGCGAAGTATCCTGTAGGTTTTGATTCCTTTGCGAGTGTCGAAAATTTGTTGAAAATATCGACATAATCGTCTGTATCTTTTGATTGGCTTGGCTTAAAAGTTTGATATTTTCACAGCTTAAAGGGACAATAGACCCGAGTATTTCATGTGAATTTCAGCTTGATACGTCCACGCGTTCTTGAGATAAAGGGTGACAGACAGACGAAGACAGACAGACAGACGGACAACAAAGTGATCTATAAAGGGTTCCGTTTTTCGCGCGAGTACGGAACCTAAAATGTTTTTTTTTTTGCAATTTTAATTTTGTTTGTCTTGATGGTTCTTTTATTTCAAAACAGGTTTTTGTTCATTATTTTAAATTTCGAAAGAGGTGGTAGTGAATAAAATATTTTATATTTAAATATTTTTATACTGTAAATAGTTTTTTAACACCCTTGCTCGTAAAGCTGATGTAATTCCACCGGTTTTAAATATGTAAAGCAGGCCATAACAAACGCGTGTTTTATCAAAGCAAATAGTTAAATTATAGTCCATAACAGCATTATTTTCCATAACAGCATTATTTTCCATTTCAAGTAATTATGGAACTGATCGCCGCCGCACGGCTCGCGCTGCGCGCTGTTCCATATTTGAAATGGCAAATAATAATACTAATGGAGAGAAAGCAACAGTGTGCATTCACAGATTGATATTTAAAATGAACAAAATATAAAATACTTCTTTTTCTGTTTCCTCGCAAGTGTGTTAAAAAACGTCGTACGATATACGTGCGTATTGGTTATAACATGCTCGGCTCAATTACACCCTCGCCTTCGGCTCGGGCTGAAATTCCGCCTCGCATGTTATAACCATCATTACGCACTAATATCATAATGTACTAATAAAGCAAAAAGTTTTCGTATAATATCCCCTATACATTATTGATGTGTGTGTAATACTTGGGGTCGTAATGATTTGTGTGTGTGTGTGTGTGTGTGTGGGGGGGGGTCGTGTGTGGTTGTGTGTGTGTGGGGGGGTGTGAAACGATATATTTTTCTTAGCAACTTATTTGACTATCTCTAATCTTTCCTCACAGAAACATATCTACAAAGATAACGACATATTTAAATATCTTGCACAAAAGCGGATTGCTATTTGAAACCCATCATTATTAAACCCCTGGCTTAAAAGGATTTCCTCTCGTTTAAACACTTAACCTGAACAGTATTCCACCATGTTTGGAGCCTCCACCATTCCACAACCTACACGTTCTCTATAAACTAATATCCATAAATATTTAGTATTGCCTGGTACCGTGTAACGTGTCGAGTTTCACGTTATAAGTAAAACGTTACACTAGAGCTGCCCCATTGGGTTCAGTGATGTACTTAGTATACACATAACGCACTATGTATAATGTTATGTCGTACGGGACGGAGTGGATGGTATAGTTTCCACCCGCGTGCTTCTAGTTATAGTCTCATAAACTTGAGCACGATGCAAAGTAAAGGTTTGCAATTGTTTTAAAGTGTGAAAGGGTCTGGTGGCTCCTCGGGATAAAACATATATGTATTCTTTGCTTTCACAGTTATGTTATCGTTTTCAGCAACCTTATTATAATCACAATGGTCACTCTGATGCAAAATTATTATGAAAAATACTTACAGCTCTGCTTTATACTATTTAGTAGTCTATTTGATCTCCTTCTTTGATATTAATAAGTTCTTCAGCCAATAGGTCGGCAACGGCCATTCGTGGTTTCTTAAAACAAAATGGTTGCACATTGAATATATTTTGCAAAATGATTTTTGCAAAATATATTCTATTGAAAACGAGCACTTCAACATATCACTCAATTGGAAAAGCATCAACGTAACAGCTGCTTTTCAAATTTTACAGGAGTTTGATTTAAAGGGAATTATTTGTTTTTAACGAGGCTACCGTCTCGTAATGAAGACCCTTGCCGATTTTTTCGTACTTAAAATATGTCTACACCAATAAAGCTCTACATGCTATTCAGAGTTTGGGTGTAAATGTAAACAGACATCGTTGTGTAAAGTCTAGCCACTGTCGTGTTACTTATTAGCGCCCAATTGATCGCAGTAGAGCACCGCAGCAGAGTGAAGGTGTAAAGTGTACTATCTTTATTCCCTACATGGACTTCTCGACTTGTAACTATTATGATGTGTAAAGACTAATAGAGTACCGTTTTTTTTTTTTTCTTTTTCCGGGTGGAAAATCCTCATGGATTTCCGCCGCCCTGGGGCGGGCGACGGGGTCTGTCAGACTCTTACTGACTAAAAACCACCCGGTTGTTCCGTCTCACACCTACACCGGGGGCTGCGAGAACTAATACTGCTTCCGCAACCCCCGATTGGTGCTGGCCCACCACCGTGGGCCTCGTCGGGTCAGGGGTAATAGAGTGACCTGTTCCAACCCATTAATTCGGATGTTGGTTGGTAAAAGAGAAGATTCAGTTACTGTACACTAAAATATTGAAAGATTGGGCGTATTTATACAGTGAAAAGTATCGTTTCCACCCGCGTGGTTCTAGTTACAGCCTCATAAAGGCCAAGAACGTTTTTTTTTACAGTCTCTACATTACCTAGTTTAGCAGAATCTTCTTCATCACGTATCAATGACTAACAGATTAGTTTATAATGGTATTTAGATCAATCTGTTAGCCATGCACGGGTGATAGGACATGCGGTATACTATGGAAGGGATAAATGTCTATCAAAATCAAATCAAAATCGTTTATTTCAAATTAACCATCACTTGGTACTTTTGAATAGTCAATGTCGGTTAGTCCAAGAAAAGTGAAGCTAAATTGCACGTTCCAAAGCGTAGATCTCTATGGAGAAGAACGTGCAAGAAACTCCATGGACACTCTTTTAAAATCATAATATATGGGTTACATTTCTTCGTTACATATTTATGTTGCTTCTATAATGTGAGCACAATGTAAAATTAATTAAAATATAAAAATGAATTAAGCTCACTGGCAGCTAAGACATGACCAGTCTCCACTGACGGCCCCCAATGTGGGTAGGAGCTGCATACGAACTTAACATCGATGCCGTCCGTGAATCACTTCTGTGGATGTTGTGTTTGCTTTGACCAAAGAAAAGTTTTTAAGTGTTTGGTATTTCCAATGCCCTTAAATATGAAACCTTGCACCACAACCCGTCGCACGCTGGGTACACAAGAGATCCAATAACATGGCTGATATAGTTCTCTAAAATTGTGGCCGATGCGATGTCGCGCGAATTAATTTTAATATAGTGAGCACGTCGAGCGACTTGCGACAACAATCATGAGGTGTGGATCAAGTTCCAGGCGGGTGGCGAGGGAGATTGATTTCTTAATTTTGCATAGTTTGATGGTGGAACAAAATACCAAAACTCAGTAAATAATCGGTGAGCGCTGTCTACAGGAACCGCGCCCAAACGGCTCTCACCATTGACACGTTAATCAAATAAAAATTAATTAATTAATTTCGTCTTTCCTTAACTCCTTTACACATATACGTGCAAATTGGTAACTTTTAAAGAAAATATGTACCTATTATCAAGCGACCTCAAAATACTACTTACCTACTAAAGCTAAAAGCCCTATGTCTAATGCATTGCGTTGTAGAACTCCCATCAATTATAAATTCGTATAACTAACTGTTTCCGGAAAGTTTGTCAGTGATCTGGGATGAAACATAGACTACGTGTCTACGTCCTTTTAAAGGTTACGATAATCATAGTCTACCCATAATGTGTATGCCATTCTTTATCCAAATTCGTTCCGTCATTAAAATGCATGCTAAAGTGTGAAAGTGTAACAAACAAACATACAAAAACTCAAATGTTAGGGCAGAAAATCACAATATAGCTAGACTATCAAACCTCTAAGTACTGATTTCATTTCGATACGTAGGCAGTACGTGCCTCGTTTATGGGTCAATAAATGACTCACCTATAAATTAGTTGTTCGTACAGTTCGCCCGTACTTTACACCACAACACAAAACAGCCTTATTTCCTTCTTTTTCTGTAACACTATATCCAATCGTAAACTTCAAGATAAAATATTGCGCGATATTGTAAACCTACAACACCTTTGCACATAACCGACTCTTATGTCAAGGGAATAAAATTGAGAATGGGTTTTATGAGGTTGTGTGTAAGTTGGTTATAAACAGTGTGAAATTGACTGCAGGCTATTGAATATGAGTGTTTATTCAGCGTTCGCCTCGGCCCCGCACGATGATATTGCGACTGGCGGCCATCTTGATGACGTAGGCGAACTCGCACCGTCGGTACCGTTCGCATGTTCAGTCCGCGCTTAGCCACTTACGCACATCGAATATTTTTGTTAGCTTTTTGTTTTTGTTATCCTGTTTTATTGTTGTTTTTGAGTTTTGTTGTTTAGTTTTGTTAGCTGTTACTCCTTAAAATGAGTAAGAAATTAATTAACAGTCGTGCTCGTGAAATTATAATTAAAGTGGACAATTATTTTGTTAAAGAGAAAGAGGACTGTAAGTTAGTTCTTGAAATTATAAACCGTGCTTTAAAAAGTGCTTCGGACACTACTGAGGAAATTTTAATACCAAAGCAACTGCTAATAGTTATTAAAAATATTTGTCAAAATTTTACGAAAGTCACGAAGCGTGTGGCACGTACCACAGGCGTTGCAAAAAATACTGTGACGAAATTGCGACGAGAGCATGAGCCAGCAACAGCCAGCAAAATGAGAACTCCTACTAAAGGAAAACGACAAAAGAAGGAATATTTCGACGGATTTTCCTGTGATGTGGTGAGGAGAGAAATACCCACAATGCGCAAAGTCTTCAAAGTAGACCTTAATTATACTGGTAGTGAAACTACATTAAGAAAAATAATTAAATGTGATTTAGGCTACCAATTTAAACGATGCTACCAAAAAGACTGGCTATAATTGAAAGACCCCAAATTCAAGCGTGGAGGGCTAAATATTTACGACGTATGAAAGAAAATGACTCGCTTTGTAATAACAAAAGACTCGTTATTTATTTCGACGAAACGTAGATACACGCACACTACACGATAAAAAAATGTTGGCAAACAGTAACCGATGTTGGAGTGAGACGGAACGACAGCCCTGGCCGTTGATGGATAATAGTTCACGCGGGAAGTGAAAGCAGTTTTGTTGACACTTGACAATGCCCTATTAATGTTTAAAGCAGACATCAAAACGGGGGATTACCATGATCAAATGAATGCTGAGAATTTCACCAAGTGGCTTACAGAAAAATTAGTACCCAAATTACCACGCAAGTCCATAATTGTGATGGACAACGCCCCTTATCACAGTAGGGAAGAGAATAGGCCACCAAGTATGAACAATAAAAAACAGTTGATGGTTGAGTGACTACAAGCTCACAACATCGACTTTCCCAACAACAGTACAAACTCAGATTATAGAACAAAAGGTTTGGTTAGGTTTGTTCTATAATCTGAGAGTACAAAACCTAAACTGTATTTATTAATTAAACGGCACAGACCGCCGAAAAATTATAAAATTGACAATTTATTAGCTGGCAATGGCCATGAGGTCGTTAGATTACCACCCTACAACTGCGACCGCAACCTCATTGAGTGCATCTGGAACCTGGTAAAGATGAGGATCTCAGAAAAGAATGTGGAGCAGTTGGAAAGTCGCATTGAAGATCTGACGTTGCAGGCGTTGGCGTCAATAACTCAATCAATCATGTTAAACGGCTTGAAGAGGAAATATTGGAATAAAGATCTAATAACTGACGAGTTATTTGTCATAAATACGGCAGACGACAGTGAATCGGAAACGACAGATACAGAAAGCAGTTCTGATTCGGAAGACTATATGAGTGGAATTGAATAAATAAGATAAGGTAAGGGTAAGATTATATTGAATTATATATAAACATTTTTTTTTTCATTCTATCCTGGTTTTAATTATAAAGAAGTAGGTAGTAATTAATTAACACATGACTGCTACACAGTGGACTCTGGTTCTATTCCCGCTCGCAAATTAACAGAAATGTAGTTAGAAAAAATTAGTATACATGTAAGAAAGATATACGAATAAGTATATTTTTCTTACGTCTACAAGAATTATTTCCTTGAAATTTTTAAAGTTTATTTGTCAGAATATGGGTGAGTAGGTATAAAGAGTGTATCTATAATAAAATTATAAAATACAAATAAACCCTTAACCCTAATATTAATTTTGCGTTAAACATTCTTTTGCTAGCTGTCCTTTTGTGTGACAGATGACGTCACAAAGCTGTTATTGTGACAAGGTTCCATCGCAATA
>JADWQK010001877.1:0-31261 GCA_017933935.1 Sesamia nonagrioides
CTACTAATCCTAGGAGGATTAGTAGTTATATTACAAAACTGCGAAAGTTTGTGAGGATGTATGGATGTTAGTTACTTTTACATACAAAAACTACTGAATGGATTTAGATGAAATTTGGCACACAGATAGTTTATAACCTTGAAAAATACATATGAACCTTTTACCCCGATATTCCCACGGAAACGACAACAATGCTGAGTAAAACCGCAAGGCTTTGCTAGTTAGATAAACATTGGCGCCGATTCTGTTGTCCACAAACTAAACTAATTTTAAGTTATGTGCAACTTTTTCTCTCCATTTCGTTAAAAAAAGAATAGAAGATAACATATTAATTTAATCCTGTCAAATTAAGATACTCCATTGACAGTTTAGACGCGATTATAAACATGGCGACTAAAATACGCCAGTTTACGTCAGGAACGCACTAATTTGACAGATCTAAATACACACTGAAAAGATGCACATAACTTTGTTTGTTTGTCAACAACAGAATCGGCGCCATTGACTCAAAAAGATTACTTAATTCTTGTTTTGTTATCCTATTTTATTCAAAAATCTGTTTTTCTTTTTCAGCGGCTCGTTCAGAAGAAAATGGTGGCGGGTCAGTCAGCAAGTGCTTTACGGTTTAGGTCACGTGTACAACGACCTCTGTGCAGCAATGTGGTTCTCGTACATGATGCTGTTCTTCCAAGCTGTGCTGAACATGAGAGCCGCAGTGGCCGGTGCCATGCTACTTCTAGGTAAACCTCTGATGCTATCGTCTGTGTAACATTTGGAATAAGAGAGCTTTAGAAATTAGCGAAATCATTGACTGTTACAGTTATCCAGTATACGCAGACTTTTCATTGTACGAAAAGTCAATAATTTACGAGGTCAGATAAAACTGGTAGGTAATATATACATAGGTTAATGTGGTGTCGTGGGTATACCTATACGGAGTCCATGTTCCGTTCAGTTTACGACAGATCAGTGGTACTAGGCGCGTGCGCACAGCAGACAGAGTCGTTCTGTGCATGGGTACAATACGTTCTAAGTAAATTAAACTATGTACATTTTATTTTATCACTTACGGCTGAATTTACCAGTAGATATACATAATATTATCTACGTACATCGACCGTTACGACAGTCTGAAGCCTGCAAGTGTGATGGGAAATGTTATCACTAGTTAATTACAAACAAACAATCAAAAATTATTATCAACTAGCTGTTGCCCGCGACTCCATCCGCATGTTGATATAAAATAAACGCCTGTTAAAATAATGGGAGCAATATGTACGTCCGCGTTTGCCCCCGGTTCGCAATATTTTTCGTTACTGCTCTGCTCCTATTGGTCATAGAGCAATGGTATATGGGCCTATGTCCTTTCTCAGGCTCTAGACTATCTGTGTACCAAATTTCATTACAATCGGTTCAGTAGTTTTGGCGTGAAAGCCGGACAGACCGACAGACAGAGATACTTTCGCATTTATAATATTAGTATGGATAAACGCAAGACGACGCCGGTTTATAACTTTGTGATTTTATGTTTTGAAATTTTTTACATAGATTCTTTACTTAAAAATACTGTACACATATTTGGAGTTTTCGTAAATACAAAAAATAACGTTGTATTTATGCTAGTTGCACGGTAAACTCTGCTTGCGAGATGTAGAGTCACGTCAGTAAGACGCGTTGTTTGTATAATGTGTTTGTAGATACCGATACATGTGTTTTTATTATAGTATCTGCAAAGTTTTTGAAACATGTATTCAGCTGTTCTGTGTTAATTCCTTTTCTTTTATTTTTCTTTCTTTGTTCAACAACCACGTAAATGGAATAGAGCGGTATCTATTATTATAAAATAATAGCGTGGTTGTTCCATTATTTTATAAATAAACATACTTATACCTGTGTATTGACTTACATTCCTGCCATATGTGTAATATTTATCAACATTTTTTAGGGTTCTGTACCTTGACAGGAAAACACGGAATACTAATACGATCACTTTGTTGGTCGTCCGTCCGTGCATCTGTCTTTCTGTCAAGACCCTTTTTCTCAAGAACTCGTGGAGGTATCAAGTTGAAATATATCAAATACTCAGGTCTACTGTCCTTTTGAGCTATGAAAAATCAAACTTCTAAGCCAATGTAATCAAAAGATACAGCCGTTTATACCGTAAATTTCCATATATTTTCGACACTGCCGAGGGAATGAAACCCTAATGAGTATATCCTGTCAACTCGGAGTGTTAAAATTTGTAACGACTTAGTAAATTTAAAATTACTAAAAAATATTTTTAGTCATTTTAAATTTACTAAGCCTTTCTTCATGAACGTGTAGAGGTATTAAATTGAAATTCATAACAAATACTCACATCTATAATACATTTAATCTGTAACAGTGTGGGTCAGAATGGCTGGACCAAGAGAGATTTTTGAAGTTTGAGCAATACCAAGTTTTAGTACCTATTTGGTACTATTTAGTACCGGACATCAAATAATTGGTACCTCGCTATAGAGGGAAAAATATTACGAGGAAAGTGGCCAGCCATTCTGACATCAGAATGGCTGGACCAAGTCGACTTCACCTAGTTGTAGGTGTTATAACTAGTTCATCTTTTCATTAAAATTTAGTACCTTATTGGTACCTCAACATATGTTTTTCTTAATTTTTTTCGATAAGCCAAATTAAAGTTACACCCAGAAAGAATTTTGCATGTAATCTGGAGCACGTTGATTTCACCTAGTTGTAGGCGTTATAATTAGTTCATCTTTTCGTTAAAATGTAGTACCTCCTTGGAATCTGCACATGTTTTTCAAGATTTCTTCGATAAACCAAAAATACGGTACACAGTGCTAGAAGTTTTGCATATACCTACGTATAAAATAACGTTTATTGTTGCACTAAGAAAATTTCCGAAAATAAATTGTAACACACATAAATATTACGTATATTTATTCATTGATTGACACATTAAGGCGCTGTGCTCAGTAAAAATAGGCTTCTTAAAACAATTTTTTAGCCAAATGTATAAATTTCAGAGCAGCCAAAAATTTATATGTTAATCTTGATTATATGTAGCAGGAAACCATTGTTTTCAAAACACGTTTTGAATTATATTTCTCGATAGAAAAAAATCCTAAAGTAACCCCTAAAATTGAATTTATAACAGTTGTAACTGTATTATTAATCATCAAATCTTGATAAAATTGAGAAGAGCGATGTAAACTATAATAGTAAATGAAACCATTGTTTTTGTTTATCGATTTAACTAAGATATTCTAAAATAAATAATGTATTTAATGGTAAATAACGTGAACGAAACGTCGCTCCATCGCGGCGTCCATTGCCTTCTCTTTCACTTCTATGCTCAGCGACAGTGACCGCTGAGGCGCGCTGCTGGTCGGACCTATGTCACTTTTTGCTTTACCCCGCACAGAAAATAATTATATTTACGTGTCTGTTTGTTGATGAATAATCATATTTCGTTTTTGCCCGGGTTCAAACCCCAGGTTTACATTATATGCTTTTTGTAGATTTTAATTGAAATAAATGCTTTTTAATTTACTGTTGTATTTTTGCCGATATTTTATTTGATTTTTTTCTGTAATTATTCTTTTTACTTTTTCGCGGCAATTTTTTCTTCACCTGTATGTGTTCGGGTTCAAACCCCAGCTTTACGTTGTATGCTTTTTGTTGGATTTCTTATTTGCAATTGTTTTTTTTTTTAATTATTATTAATTTATCCGATTTTCTGTATTTTTTTGTAGTAATTGTTCCATCTTTTTAAATATATTCTTTTTGTAACAATTATAATGCAAACTAATATTTAAAATCAATTCGTTATAATTTTTTTTTTCTACAAATTTCTAGAAATTAATAATAAATAATAATAATAAGCCTTTATTTAACCATGAATTTCTTAGTTCATAATATAATTTAACAAAAGAAAAACAATAAAAACAGTAACGATTTTGCTGCAGACATTCATGGCCCTCAGGCCTGCTTCCGCGTCTATCTTCACTGTTAAACTTCCTGGCAAAATCTTTTATTTTTTTAAATATCCGATAATGCATTTTTTTTAACAGTTACTCTAAACAGCTGTTTATAAATAGTAATTTCTAGAAATGATATATTTCTAACAGTTTCATGAAAAAAAGGACATAACACAAAAACATTTAAGCAGAACGGACAAAGCGCATTAAAAAATAAAAAAGAAAACAAAAAAAATAATAAAAAATGAAAATATGTATAAAGTACACATTTTCGAAAATCGCAAGGTAAAGTCGGATTCGATCCTGGTGCTCGTCTAATGCGAACCGGGACTGTGACGAACAGAGCCAACCGTACCTCGGGGTTGGGTTGTGAAATTACGGTTCTAAATGTAGATGGAATAGAGAATGGTTGGTATAGATTTAATAGAACGTAAAAGTTTGCTATTCACAGCGTAAGACGCTGTGAATAGCAAACTTTTAGGTATTTGAGGGGGTGAAGCAGACGAAGTGGACACGACTAGCCCCGCCCACTGCGGGGCGCGGGCGCTCCGCGCGATACATCGATGCGAGGCGTCGCATCGAGAAATACGCACGTTTTATTAAATCTATACCAACCATTCTCTATTCCATCTACATTTAGAAGCCTAATTTCACAACCCAACCGCGAGCATGGCTGGCTCTGTTCGTCACAGTCCCGGTTCGCATTAGACGAGCACCAGGTTCAAATCCCAACATCCGTTTACTTTACCTTGCGATTTTCGAAAATGTATATTTTATACATATTTTCATTTTTTATTATTTTTGTTTTTGTTTTCTTTTTTATTTTTATAATGCGCTTTGTCCGTTCTGCTTAAATTTTTTGTGTTATGTCCTTTTTTCATGAAACTGTTAGAAATATATCATTTCTAGAAATTACTATTTATAAACAGCTGTTTAGAGTAACTGTTAAAAAAATGCATTTTCGGATATTTAAAAAAATAAAAGATTTCTTCTTCAAAACTGCAACTCTTATCGAAATCGGGTTTGTACGAGTGAAATAGATGGAGGCACTTGGAGTAGGCCTATACTGAAAGGGGCCATGAATAATGCAACAAAATGAAATCTAAATTTACTGTTTTGAACTATTATCAAATTAACTGTTATTTTTATTGTTTTTCTTTTGTTAAATTATATTATGAACTAAGAAATTCATGGTTAAATAAAGACTTATTATTATTATTTATTATTAATTTCTAGAAATTTGTAGAAAGAAAATTATAACGAATTGATTTTAAATATTAGTTTGCATTATAATTGTTACAAAAAGAATATATTTAAAAAGATGGAACAATTACTACAAAAAATACAGAAAATCGGCTAAATTAATAATAATTAAAAAAAAAACAATTGCAAATAAGAAATCCAACAAAAAGCATACAACGTAAAGCTGGGGTTTGAACCCGAACATATACAGGTGAAGAAAAATTTGCCGCGAAAAAGTAAAAAGAAAGAATAATTACAGAAATACGCACGTTCCGTTCTATTAAATCTATACCAATCATTCTCTATTCCATCTACATTTAGAAGCCTAATTTCACAACCCAACCGCGAGCATGGCTGGCTCTGTTCGTCACAGTCCCGGTTCGCATTAGACGAGCACCAGGTTCGAATCCCAACATCCGTTTACTTTACCTTGCGATTTTCGAAAATGTGTATTTTATACATATTTTCATTTTTTTATTATTTTTTTTGTTTTCTTTTTTATTTTTATAATGCGCTTTGTCCGTTCTGCTTAAATTTTTTGTGTTATGTCCTTTTTTCATGAAACTGTTAGAAATATATCATTTCTAGAAATTACTATTTACAAACAGCTGTTTAGAGTAACTATTAAAAAAAATGCATTTTCGGATATTTAAAAAAATAAAAGATTTTTTCTTCAAAACTGCAACTCTTATCGAAATCGGGTTTGTACGAGTGAAATAGATGAAGGCACTTGGAGGAGGCCTATACTGAAAGGGGTCATGAATAATGCAACAAAATGAAATCTAAATTTACTGTTTTGAACTATTATCAAATTAACTGTTATTTTTATTGTTTTTTTTTAGTTAAATTATATTATGAACTAAGAAATTCATGGTTAAATAAAGGCTTATTATTATTATTTATTATTAATTTCTAGAAATTTGTAGAAAGAAAATTATAACGAATTGATTTTAAATATTAGTTTGTATTATAATTGTTACAAAAAGAATATATTTAAAAAGATGGAACAATTACTACAAAAAATACAGAAAATCGGCTAAATTAATAATAATAATAAAAAAAATTGCAAATAAGAAATCCAACAAAAAGTACATACAATGTAAAGCTGGGGTTTGAACCCGAACACATACAGGTGAACAAAAATTTGCCGCGAAAAAATAAAAACAAAGAATAATTACAGAAAAAAATCAAATCAAATATCGGCAAAAATACAACAGTAAATTAAAAAGCATTTATTTTAATTAAAACCTACAAAAAGCATATAATGTAAACCTGGGGTTTGAACCCGGGCAAAAACGAAATATGATTATTCATCAACAAACAGACACGTAAATATAATTATTTTCTGTGCGGGGTAAAGCAAAAAGTGACATAGGTCCGACAAGCACAACGCCTCAGCGGTCACTGTCGCTAAGCATAGAAGTGAAAGAGAAGGCAATGGACGCCGCGATGGAGCGACGTTTCGTTCACGTTATTTATCATTAAATACATTATTTATTTTAGAATATCTTAGTTAAATCGATAAACAAAAACAATGGTTTCATTTACTATTATATTTTACATTGCTCTTCTCAATTTTATCAAGATTTGATGATTAATAATACAGTTACAACTGTTATAAATTCAATTTTAGGGGTTACTTTAGGATTTTTTCTATCGAGAAAATTAATTCAAAACGTGTTTTGAAAACAATGGTTTCCTGCTACATATAATCAAGATTAACATATAAATTTTTGGCTGCTCTGAAATGTATACATTTGGCTAAAAAATTGTTTTAAGAAGCCTATTTTTACTGAGCACAGCGCCTTAATATTTTTTAGCATATAAATAACAGTGTGCATACATTTTGTTTTTACTAATTGTGATTCTACTTGACATGTCGTCGTAACATTGCCATTTAGACCCTCTGCGGCAATGTGATTTGTAATGTCCCACGCCTTGCGGAGTCGGAGGTGGTACGAATTCTATAACAGACAAAAGGTGGTACTTACTCTATTCCTTTTAATGTTATATTTTTAGGTAAATCATTAATGCGAATTTCGACGTTAGAATTGGGCTCAAAAGTAGCAATATCTTTCAAATTATAATCTTTCAAATTAAATTTCAAAATAAAATTCTAGCACTGTGTACCGTATTTTTGGTTTATCGAAGAAATCTTGAAAAACATGGTCAGATTCCAAGGAGGTACTACATTTTAACGAAAAGATGAACTAATTATAAGGCAGCCTACAACTAGGTGAAATCAACGTGCTCCAGATTGCATGCAAAATTCTTTCTAGGTGTAACTTTAATTTGGCTTATCGAAAAAAATTAAGAAAAACATATGTTGAGGTACCAATAAGGTACTAAATTTTAATGAAAAGATGAACTAGTTATAACACCTACAACTAGGTGAAGTCGACTTGGTCCAGCCATTCTGATGTCAGAATGGCTGGCCACTTTCCTCGTAATATTTTTCCCTCTATAGCGAGGTACCAATTATTTGATGTCCGGTACTAAATAGTACCAAATAGGTACTAAAACTTGGTATTGCTCAAACTTCAAAAATCTCTCTTGGTCCAGCCATCCTGACCCACACTCTGTAACATATTCAAACTTCCATGTCAACGCTATCAAAATAGACAGCAATTTAAGCCTACAGATACAGGTTTGTACGGAACCCTCGGTACGCGAGTCCAAATCGCACTTGGCCGATTTTTTCTTTCACCTTAATACTCTAGATTAAAACATTCCACCACCATTGTCAACCTTTTTATCGTCCCACTGCTTTGCACAGGTCTCCTCTCATACAGAGAAGGATTGAGCGTAATCACCACGCTTGCTCAATGCGGGTTGGCGATTTCAGACTTAAAGTCCAGGTTTCCTCAAGATGTTGTCCTTCACCTTCAGTCATTGGTGTCCAAGATATACTTAGAAAGTACATATAACTTTAGAAAAGTTACATTGGTACTTGCCTGACCTGGAATCGAACCCGCACACCCATACTTGAGAGGCTGGTGTTCGGTGGTGTGATTAAAACATTAATTTACAAAAAATATTTAAACAAAATTAATAACTATAATAGGCTATAATAAATAAAAATTATTATGACGAACTAAACGAAAATAAATTTCCAGCTGCTTGCGGTATATCTTCGCCCTTCGGTATACCTATAAGTAGTTGAGAAATTACTACCTAGAATCCAGATAAATGATGAGATATCACAACTCTTACGTACACTTACCTTTTTTTATTATATTCTTTAACATGCTTAATTCGTAAATTGCAGGTCAAGTTATAGACGCATTGGCTACTCCAGTTGTGGGCGTGTTAGCTGACAAATTTGGTAGCTTGAAGTCCTGGCATTTAACTGGTACGTACACAAATAATAATATAAATACCGGCCTATTACTATCACACTACGGGAAGAGGCCTCTTTTTATATAGAGAAGGTACGACCACTGGTCACCACGCTTGGTTAAGAGGAGTTGGTGATTTCAGACCTATATTAGCTATAAGACCAGTTTTGATCACCAGAAAGTGCTTAAATAGGCTCGGGAAGACCAGAGTTGTTGTGAAAATGAATACAAAATTACGGGAATATCTGAAATTAATGAATATATCCTTTATTGACATTGATACAATATAAATTATTACGGTGCGATCGACTGCTGCCCTGCGTGTCGCGGGTTCGATTCCCGCACGGTACAAATATAATATTTGTATGGCCAACATTAGTTGTTTCTCTTCTTTCTGTCTGGCAGTTTGTTTATGTGACTTTATATGTTTGTAAACACACCCACGATACAAAAGAAATTCCTAGTGTGGAACAACATCATCATCATTATCAACCTTTTTGGTCGCACTGCTGGGCAAAGGTCTCTTCTCATACAGAGAAGGATTGAGCGTAATCACCACGCTTGCTCAAAGCGGGTTAGCAACGATTTCATCAACAAAAAGAAAATATTAGTAAGTATATATAAAATAGAAGCGTACCGGTATCAGGAACATAGTACTTCTAAGCGATCAGAGCTATAGAGTAGTGATTTTCAAAGTGTTGGTCGCGAGTCGCGACCTCTTAGATGATCGCCAAGCCTCATTGAGGGCTTCGCCGTTGACGTTTGTCTGGAGCGTATGTGCATGGCAGACCGTCACCTCCTTCTGCACGCAGTAATATTGGCAACGGAGGAGACGAAGCGCTTGAGGAAGCAGGGCAGCAGAGAGCAGTAGGCAATCTCAGCGCCCTTACACCCCTAAACGCCACAGAAGACGCCTTGGTCGGGACTCGGGAGACAAACTTCAAGCTGGAAACATCGAACTCGCGAAATATTTGTCCATAATAATAATTGCATGTGACGGCCCATGCCATGAAAAAGAAAATACACTGCTCTATAGGAACCTTCTATTAATATAGGTCGTCTCCGTAAGCCCTTGATCCAACTGCCTAAGGAGAGCCTTTTTTTTGTAATAATTATAAATTAGTACTTGACTGCAATCCCGCCTGATGGTAAGCAGTGATGCAATCGTTGATGGTAAAGCGCACTAGTTTATTAAGCCTATTCACTTAAAAAACTAAGGAACTACATATCTAACTTTTGACAGCCTCCGTGGCGTAGTGGTAGCGGACGCGGCCGCTGCGCAAGGTGGCGCGGGTTCGATCCCCGCACAGTGCAGATATTTTTATGCATGAATATGAATTATTAAATAATTAATAATTATTAATTAAATATTTGCACTGGTCTGGTCGTGCCTCGGAAAGCACGTTAAGCCGTTGGTCCCGTTGCCATACGAACATCTAGTGGCAGTCGTTACGGGTTGTTGAGCCCTCAAAAGTCTAACAATTGGTCTAACTGCAATGCTTAGATATCGCCTTCTGGGTTGTGGAGGTCAGACGGCAGTCGCTTCATGGAAAATATCGAAGTTTAGCCAAAATCAGCAGTTAGACTG
Source organism: Sesamia nonagrioides (assembly GCA_017933935.1). NCBI lineage: Eukaryota > Metazoa > Arthropoda > Insecta > Lepidoptera > Noctuidae > Sesamia > Sesamia nonagrioides. The sequence goes on from JADWQK010001877.1 coordinate 10,149, forward strand.
GTAAAGCGGACCCCAGACTCCAAAGCTGAAGTAAGCTGCGGATGCGACTGGGATTAACGCTGAGATGATGATGATGACTTAAAAACTAAGGAATAGGAAGGATGACGGCAGTTGAGCGAGTGGCAATGTTAAACCCAAGACCAACACGACCAAACGATGCTGCGCTAGAGGGAGATTGATCTGAGACTCTCCATGACCAAACTCCTGACACAACAACATTTGGCGCATCGTACCCGCACACATCGCAACACAACTGCTCCGCCCCTGTCCTCCGTACGGTTTCACCAGACATCATGCCGGAACACGACGAATCGCTTGGCGGCAAGATTTTGTCTGGTGGGTGGTAACTCTGCCGGCAGCCGATGTTATGGCCTACCACCGAGAAAAGGCCTCTTCAGGTTTTGGTCGAATATCGACACAATGAACGTTGAGTCATCTTACATGACGAGCCCTGTCAAAATTTTTAGCTTTTCTTTTTTTAATCGTAGCCCACTAGGTATTCCTCACATCATGGGTGCGTTTACAAACTTAAAACCAGACCCAGAACAACTACTTATAATTCATACAAATATTAGTAGGGACTCACTGCGCCGCGTTTAAAGTAATTTCATTTGTTAATAATAATAATTTTATAGGTAAATGAGGTAATATACCCACAATACTTACAGCTAACGTAAACCTAGGATCGTCTTTCCCATTGTGGGTATGTACTTTGCGTTAAATCTCCCTCATAGTTTATATACACATTCAAAACATCTTTTGTGCTCATTGTCATTGCGGGTGACGGTAGTTCTAAGTAACAGTCATAAGCATACGGCTGTTTACTAAACACCAGAAAGAATTTTGGTGGCAAAAAGCCAGGTTCACGGAAGGTTCATCATCACAATTTTATAAAGGTTTTCATAAGTATGGCACTACTACTCATTTGCAAACAATGGAAAGTAGCTTTATGCATGCCAAAAATAAGCTTTGTTTTTTATACAACGTGTAACGGGAAGAAGCCAAAGAAAACGTGCCCTTGCTATATATACCTATATTATAATATCACCACTTATACAATATGTAAAGAAAACCCTGTCCGATCCGTGAAGGTATTGTTGGGTATCGATAACTGATTTTACTAATGCCCACAAAGACAGGCTAAACTTTAAAAAAAAATCCCCATAAAAAAATAAATGTTATTTCGCAAAAAGAGGTAACTTAATACATGTGCTGTAAGCAACCCCGTCCGCGGGCGGCGGGGGGCAGGGCACGCGGCACCTGTGACGTGATCGCGTCGCTATTCGCCTAAAATAATACCCGTTTTGTCACTTTTTTAAAAATTACCAAATTTTGGGGAAATTGGAATTAATTCCCGGGAAAAAAGGATTATTTCAAAATCCATTAGTATTGTTACTGTGATGATTATGTAAAATTTTATATTATATTTGGTCAAGTGTTTACACCTTTACTATCTTTATGGGTCGGACAGGGTTTTCTTTACATATTGTATATGTATATACACAGGTATACATAACAAGTGCACTGTTTCTTTAGATGATATCAAACGATATTGGCGCTGTTTCTGTTGTTCACAAACTAAACTAATTTTAAGTTATGTCCATCTTTTTCTTTTCATTTCGTTAAGAAAAGGACAGAACATAAAATGTCAGTTTAGACCTGTCAAATTAGTGCGCTCCTGACGTAAGCTGGCGTATTTTTAGTCGCCATGTTTATAATCACGTCTAAACTGTCTATGGAGTATCTTAATTTGACAGGATTAAACTAAAATGTTGTCTTCTATCCTTTTCTTAAGGAAGTGGAAAGCAAAACATGCACATAACTTAAAATTAGTTTAATTTGTGGACAACAGAATCGGCGCCATTGTTAGGGTTTTTGAATCGTATGTCAATTTTTTTTTTTAAATTTATCCCACACTAGCTAGCAATTACTCCTATATCGTGGGTACATTTACAAACATTTAAACGCACATACAGACGTTCCAGACCCGGACCAACTACCTGAAGGCCACACAAATATTTGTACCGAGCGAGGATTAAGCCCGCGGCACACAGCGCAGTAGTCGATCACTCAACCACTGCACCAACCGTGCCATCAAATCGTCAAACATGATATCTAATCCTACCGCCTACGGTAGGCTACTACAAAACTACAACCAAATGGTTAAGTTAGCCGTTAATTCAAACGTATACGTAGACTTTATAAGTAGCGAATGCTTTGGTTCACTGTCTTAGCTCGCACGCAGTCGATCACAGTTATAACCTAACTTGTTAGCTTGCGTGCGAGCCACAACAACTTTGTACTCCCCGAGCCCATATTCTATGTTATTGATTTGGTTTCCGCACTCAGTCCCTCCAGCGGACCATTGTGCGTGGACCATGGCGGCCTTTGGCGGTTATTCCAACCAGCCCACCTCCCTCCAGAAGCCCATCAGGTCTCCTAGCCTGTTGAGAACATCTGTGTAAGATCTTGGTGCTCCTATGGTTTCGTTTCTAATTTGCGTAACGCCTGTACACTCGAAGAGTACATGCGCAACTGTCTCGTCAGGCTCTATGCAGGCTCTGCAAGTCTGCACAGAGGGCTGTCCGTTATGCCTATTGTGTGGAGATGCTTATTCAGCGAGCAGTGGCCCGTAATGATCCCCGTCATCAATCGTAGGTTCCTCCTATGCAGGCGCAGCAACCTTTTGGTTAGCTTGTCATCCAGGGATCGCATGGCCTCCCTGGACTGCCTGCAGCCCGGTGACGAGGACCACCAAATCTCCGCTTGTTCGTAGGTATGCTTTTGTAGCCATCTGCGTATTTGAATAAAGGGGATAGGCACAATGGGCTCCGGTCCGCTGACCAACGCGCTGGATGCCCTTCTAGCCAGCTCGTCAGCTGCGTCATTACCCAGTGAACCGCTGTGACCCTTTATCCACTGTAGTGTCACAGTGTTGCGGTTTGGTACGGTTATCCGTTCCAATGCATCGTGGCACTCAAGTATTAGACTTGATGTGATGCATCCTTGCTTTAGGGATTGGAGGACGGAAGCACTGTCAGTGAGTATGCGGACACGCGTGTCCGCAACTCTTCTGGCTTTTATGGCTAGGGCCGCCAGAGTTATGCCCACACACTCTGCTTGATAGACTGTGTTGAGCATCCCTAGCGGTCTGGATATATTTATGTTGAGGTCTTGTGAGAACACTCCAACGCCCGTTCCTTGATCGGTTTTCGATCCGTCGGTGTATACTCTCAACTCCTCCGGTCCTGAGTGGTCGCACTGCTCTTCTTCAAGTGCTATCTGATAGTGCTTTTGAAAGCAGTACTGTTTTGGTACCCTGTCATTGGGTGCTTGTAACATTGGCCGCCTCTCGATTGCATCGAGCATCAGGCGTGTATGTTTGACCCTGGAGTCTTTGCTCAGGGTTCCCGATAGGTGGAGTCTGAAGGCAGCCAATGTCGCTTCCTCCCTCACAACGAGGTGAAGGGGGGGCAGTCCCAACATCGCCTGCAGGGCGGCAGTAGGCGTGGTTCTCATGCAACTGGTGATTGCCACACACGCCAACCTTTGTAGTTTCTCGAGGTCTTTTTGGGCTGTGCTCAGACTAGTTCTTGGCCACCAGACTAGTGAGCCGTATGTAATAATTGGCCGGATGACTGTGGTATAAAGCCAGTGAGTGGCCTTGGGGCTAATTCCCCAGTTTTTCTCAAGCATCCGCTTGCATTGCCACATTGATATGCTGGCTTTAGTAGTGATGTAGTTGATGTATTTCGCCCAATTCAGCTGTTTGTCCAGGTATACTCGTATACCCAGATATTTTGTTTCAGCGGATAGGCCTAGGGTGGTGCCAAAGAATCTTGGCAGATTTAGCGGTGTGAGCTTCCTCTTTTTTGTGAAGAGGATCAGCTCGCTTTTAGCTGGGTTCACAGATAGTTGGTGTGTATTACACCAATTTTCTACGATTTTCAGGGCCTGGTGCATTAAATTGCACAGGGTGTTTTCATGCATTCCGCTTATTATTATTGTTATGTCGTCGGCATAACCCACGGTATAGTAGCCTTTGTTATTTAATGTATTTATTAGGCTGTCAACAACCAGGTTCCATAGTAACGGCGAAAGAACGCCTCCTTGCGGACATCCCTTCGCCACGATAACCCTTGTAGTGTCGTTCACGGTAACTTGTACAGCTCTTTGGCCGAGCATGTTAGCGATCCAGCCTCTTAGTGACGGGTCTATGTTGTGCCTGTTCAAGGCCGTGCTAATGCTTGTGAAGGTGGTCTTTTCAAAGGCGCCTTCGATGTCGATGAAGACGGCTAGTGCTGAGCATTTGTGGTCCACGGCGCATTCAATCTTAGATACTACGCTGTGCAGCACGGATTCTGTTGATTTGCCCGTGGAGTACGCATGCTGTTGTTTGTGGAGTGGCTCTGCCCGGAGAGGTCCGTCGCGAATGTACCGGTCGCAAAATCTCCAGGGTTTTTAGTAGGAAGGATGTGAGGCTTATGGGTCGGTATGATTTGGGTTGTGTGTAGTCTGATTTGCCAGGCTTGGGTATGAAGATAACCTTCAGTTCCCGCCAAGCATGGGGTATATATCTATACGCTATGCATGCCCGAAAGATGTTTACTAGGCATGGAGCGACGTACACCAACCCCCATTGTAGTAGGGCTGGGAAGATTCCATCCAACCCCGCGGACTTGTATGGTTTGAAGGTGTTGATAGCCCACTTTAGCCGGTCCCCGAGCCCATTTAAGCACTTTCTGAGTCCGATACCGTTACCGAGTCCATTACTGACATCGGTGAAGGAAAACATGATGATCAAACCAGCCCCCTAATCGATCCCTTCACGATCCCAACTGATCCCAACTAGTAGCAATCATTTAAAAAATATGTGTTCGCCGATTAGGGGGCTGGTTTTATATATAGCTAATATACATAGGTCCGAAATTACCAACTCCTCTTAACCAAGTGTGGTCATCAGTGCTCATACCTTCTCTATATAAGAAGAGGCCGCTCCCCGTAGTGTGACAATTTATTATTTTAAGGGAAAACGTAATCAGGGTCAAATAAAGTTCTGCAGACAGGAAACCTACATAAAAAAAAGATTTGATGTTTTTTTTTGGGCTCAGGCAAGACTGAAATTATATTATTATTCTCGTTTAATAAAACAAATACGTAAATTGTAAAAAATAAAACTATCGTATAAAAAAAAACAAATACATATACTATAATATTATTTACACAAAGCTTCCTTTTGCAGAAAAATAATAAACATCTGACTAATACAATATCCGGTCAGACTGGACGCTGACGGCAGCATATTTGGAAAAGGCCTGCAAGCAAACGACGTATTTCGTTTGCTTTAATTCCTATAAGACCACAATGAAAGTATGAGCATTTCTAGAAATAACGCAATGAAATAACACAACTTAAATTCAGTCTCTTGATTTTAATTGATTTTTGCATAAGCATGACGAGTAGGTAGTGTTTGTACTATGTTAAAGTACAGTGTTGTAAATTGTTGAGGAATTCCCTCGACTGTCTATGGTATTCATCATCAGATCTATTGCAGACCTTCATTTAAACCTATATGGGTGTAAAGTTTTCATCAATATAAATGAATTAAGTCCAAACACAAGGTAACTATTGTAAACCTTTGAGGAGTTCCCTTAACTGGCCTTTGTCTTCATCATCAGAGCTTTAATGACAATCACAACTCATTTAGGTGTAAAGTTCTTATCAATATAAATTTATTAAGCACAAACACGAGGCAGCTGATGTGAATCGTTAAGGAGATCCCTCGGCTGTCTCCCGGCTCCATCATCAACTCCGAACTTTACTAAATTGTAGTGCGTTAAAACACTTAATGAAAAAAACATAGAAATGCCCTAGGCGCCCCTATGATTTTTTAAATTTCTCCTAGGTTTCCTTAGTCTTCCATCATCAGACCCTAATTTCCTTAACATGAGACTACCTTGAAGATGTAATCTTTCTAATTAAAAAAAAAACATGTGGCACTCGGGAACTGCCGCGGTAAAGCCATTGCATAGCATTTTTTATCAACTTATGCAATAGGGTATTTGACTAAAAAAACCTAATTAGTCCGTCAGTCAGATTTCCAAAAAATACTCATCTTCATCATCATCATTTTAGCCGAAAGACGTCCACTGCTGGATATAGGCCTCCCCCAAGATTCTCCACGACGACCGGTCCTGCGCCTCCCGCATCCAGCGGTTCCCCGCGACCTTCACCAGGTCGTTGGTCCACCTTGTCGGGGGCCTACCCAAAAAATACTAGACACATATTTTTTTCTTCTTTCATATAAACAAAAAATGAAGACGACACAGTGCTTTGAAAACTCGTGTGACGTCACTGCACGCTACACTTTTTAGCGGCCAGTGACGTCACCAGCCATCACTCCTGATCTTTGATGCCTATTATATTTGTCAATTTTTATTGATTTGATAAAACAAAATATACGAAATGTAAAACGTATATAATAAACCTATCCAATATTTTTCTATAATCTGAATGACGGACTAATTAGTTTTTTTAGTCAAATACCCTATTATTTATATTATAGTAAAGTTATCCGCAAACAAACATAAAAAAACATATAACCTCCTCCCTTTTGAAATCGGTTAAAAAAACGAACACCAAAATGAACATCAATAACAGAGACACTTTATGATAGTATTATACTCTATGCGACATGCGGTGCGTGAGCGAGCAAGCAGATGCTTTCTCGCTCACGCGCCGCCCGCTATGCTAGCGGACCGCGCGATGACGAACGACACGGGTTCCACCTTCGAGAGCTTGTGGCATACTGAATCTCAATAGCTCGGGCAAGAGAAATGATGGGGAATACGCTCAGATTATTGAATAAAATTTCTGTTTTGTTCGTTTTAAAAAAATATTTCTACAATAATATTCGGCATGAAATTGCCTATCCATTAGTGTAAGAACGCAATCTAAATAATGCTTACTTTTCGAGGAGATGCACGTTTTTGATAATTATTTCTCTTGTCAGAGGTTTCGTTGTGAAGGAATTATTTAAACATTATAGGTACTTAGTAAAAAAATACAATCTACAATTTTGGATCCAAGATTATGGAGAAAATTTATGTATTTTTAATAAGTTGATATTTCTTTTGGATAAAGAGTAGATAGCTCCAAAAAACTACATAAAAACGGCCTGCGGTGTGTTTTTCCTCTGGAACCGCCTTAATAGAAGGCTAGGCGGTTAATTAAATCGGTTGAACGCGACGTATAAGTACATCAGCAATCAGCATCAACCTGCTGCATACGTCCACTTTTGTAGTTGGGTTATCCAATATATGCATGATCCTTATTTTAGCAGTTTTTAGACCGATTACCACCGACCGTTGTGAATAGATTAGAATAGAATATTGTGGTGATAGACGGCTATTACTAATATTGGTCATAATTAAAAAGTACCATTGGTGCACTGACTAATACAAACAGTGACGACATTTGAAAAAATAGATTCCTCGTGGCCAGTGGTATCGAATGACCACATATCAGTGTAAACTTAACCTTTTGAACGCCCATCTATATAATACGCGATGTGTCCTCCTGCGCCACACTACAAATGTATAACGTATCTATAGTAAAACGTAGGGATGGGATTAGTGTCCTATCGACAAATAATATTATACATTTAAAATAATGTTTATTCACCAATTTACGAAGCTAAATAAAAACTGTAATCGTAATTTCATATTTTATTTTATTTCATAAAAAAACAATATGAAAACCTGGATATATTCCCCACAATAAAGAAAAGAATTTTAAATTTATTAGACGTGTGTTCTACAAGGCACATCCCTATTTGTCTCCAAATGTAATCCTTCTACTTCATAACAAGTAGTTGGCGCTCGAGGCACGTCAAAATCCTTTCTGTTCTAGGGATGTCTAGATTTCTATGGTATATATTTTATATTCACTGAGGTCGAGTTACACGTGCATAAACTCAACCGATTCCTGCATAATTTATTTCGTTTACTTACAACAAATACAATTAATAGAAGCTAAATACGTGGTTTTCTACGTTTTAAAAAATAAAATAATATGGAGGCTAAGTGTCTGTTTTACACAAGACCTTTTTTTTAATGGTGTCCTTAGATACTCGCAATTATTTTTCTGGTTTGTAGAAACTAATAGAAAACTGAAGAAAATTCCTGAAACGGAAGTTGACGACTTAACGGAATGTCAAGACGACGAACTATTTCAAAATTCTGATTCAGACTTGAACAACTCGCAATAATTCGTCATATTCACAGTCACAATTTTTTTTATAAGGACACGTGCGCCAACTCAAGATGTAAACATTGCACTACACTAAAATGCACAAAGTCACTATGACCTTGAAACCCGTCCGCTTATGACGTCACAGATTTCCTTCTATACACGTCGGTGGCGCGTACGGACCGACAACTAACTAACTTTGTAGGGATGGGTTTTTCAAACGGGGTTTCACTATCGACAATGATTAGAAAACCTATTAATTCTTGATTAAGGTGAATAAAACCTAGTTTAGAGTGTACAATATTCATAAAATATTATATATTTACGTCATTTTCTTGCAATAATAGTATTTATGATCATTTCGACGAGATGAAATATAGCGAGGTCTTCGTCGTGTCCCATCACTGGCTTACTTGATATCAAGTAATTGGCGCTGGGGGCATTAAAATATTTTCTGGCGTTTTTGTTTCTATTGAAAATTAAACAAATAAGAACTTATTATGCGTGAAAAAGTTAAAAATATGGTTGATAACAGGGCAAATTTCCATAAAAACAAAATAAAAGGTCTTGTAAAAGTCGTAAATTTATTTTATACTGTGATTACTTCTAATCAAGTAGTGGCGCTGAGGGCACGAAAATCTCGAACTTGTATAGAAGTGATTGGCGTTCAAAAGGTAAGAAATATAAATATGTATGAATGTATTTTTAAAACAAGTTTACATATCATGTATGCCTTACCTCTATACCTACCTTTTTATCTATAGGTAAGTACTAATATATAAAGCTGAAGAGTTTGTTTTATATTTGTTTGTTCGCGCTAATCTCGGGAACTGCTGGTCCGATTTGAAAAATTCTTTTTGCGTTGGATAGCCCATTAATCCAGGAAGGCTTTAGGCTATATAACATCATGCTGCGACCAATAGGAGCGGATCATAATTAATTCCACGCGAACGAAGTCGCTGGCGGCTGCTATAAATTATAAACTGGTGCTTCACCGGTAATTCCTTCTGATGATAAAAGCAGTGATGCAATCGTTGATGGTAAAGCGCGCTAGTTTATTAAGACCCTATTCACTCTAGCCTTAAAGCCCCTCAAATTGTAGTCCGACGGAGACACCGCATATCATATATCATTTTTTCCGATATAGTTTTTATGCCAAATAAAATTATTTATATTGTTACCACTTACAATGTACCTACCTCATGTTCTAGCATTAACAGTGTAAACGAAAGCAGAACTAATTAATATGCTTAGAACCTACAAAATTAGCTTTTTACTGATCAATTTAAGACAAATTCCGCCATCAAATGACTAGGTATTAACATTTCTTGTTCTCGTTGTAGACCATATAACTTAATGTACATACGACAGCACATCAACCTACTATAATCTGTCATATTTTGTTATTAGATTTTCAACTTTATACAATATGTAAAGAAAACCCTGTCCGACCCATAAGGATAATAAAGGTTAGGTAAACACTTGACCAAATATAATATAAAATTTTACATAATCAACTTATTAACAATACTAATGAATTTTGAAATAATCCTTTTTTCCCGGGAATTAATTCCAATTTCCCCGAAATTTGGTAATTTTTAAAAAAGTGACAACACCGGTATTGTTATAAGCGAATAGCGACACGACCACGTCAAAGGTGCCGCGTGCCCTGCCCCCCACCGCCCGCGGAAGGTGTTGCTTATCGCACATGTATTAAAGTTACCTTTTTTTGCAAAATAATATTTATTTTTTTAGAGGGATTTTTTTTTTTTAAGTTAGCCTGTCTTTGTGGGCATTAGTAAAATCCAGTTATCGATACCTAACAATACCTTCTTGGATCAGACAGGGTTTTTCTTTACATATTGTATATAAACTGTAAATCTCAACGTTGATTTGGAAAATCTGACAGCTTGACCTGCTGTCGTCCGTACCACAGACGACACGTACCTATCAGACTTTTTACTAAAACATACTCATTTACAATATTTTCAGGATGCGCCCTAGTGACGTGCACATTTCCTCTGCTCTTCGTGAGATGTTGGGGCTGCTGGCTGGCAAACGATCCAGACTACCTGTCGTGGTGGATGCCGGTGTACTACGGAGTCCTCATCGTAATCTTCCAGATTGGATGGGCAGTGGTACAGATATCTCACTTAGCGATGATCCCTGCCATTTCAGATAATCTACAAGTGCGCGCAGATTTGACTTCAATCAGGTATCTAATTTTGATCACTAGTCATCATCATCATCATTATCTCAGCGTTAATCCCAGTCGCATCCGCAGCTTTTTCAGCTTTGAGTCTGGGGTCCGCTTTACCAGTCTAACTGCTGATTTTGGCTAAACTTCGATATTTTCCGTGAAGCGACTGCCGTCTGACCTCCACAACCCGAAGGCGATATCTAAGCATTGCAGTTAGACCAATTGCTAGACTTTTGAGGGCTCCAACAACCCGTAACGACTGCCACGAGATGTTCGTATGGCACCGGGACCAACGGCTTAACGTGCTTTCCGAGGCACGACCAGACCAGTGCAAATATTCATATTCATGCATACAAATATTTGCACTGTGCGGGGATCGAACCCGCGCCTCCTTGCGCAACGGCCGCGTTCGCTACCGGTACGCCACGGAGGCTGTCAATTTCGATCACTAGTGTAGTATCAAAATAATCACGAACTAATTTTGCCCTGAAATTAATAAATAAGTAATTACTAAATAAGTAATGACTAAAGAAGTAGTGACTAAATAAGTAATGACTATATAAGTAATATCTGGGCTTAATTATTCAGCTTATGTCTAAATAATAACAGCCGCACGGGTCAGTCGAAAGTTAAGGTACACTTAACACGTTCATTTCGTACATGGGTGACCATCCATTACATATCGGGTCCCTCTGTGCCTAAGAAAGGGGTAATTATCATCTTTTAATTTTACGAGGGACATAAGCTATCACCATACAAAAATTTCCGACAACCCCGTGTGGTACCGGGTCTTCCTAGAATAGTACCAACCCATATCATCCCATGGGTGTCGTAAGAGGCGACTAAGGTAACTCACATCAGGGAAGCGGGCAGTAGCACTTCTCCTGTGTAATATCAAATTACTGCGATCCCCAGTCCGCCTGCCAAGCGTGGGGATTATGGCAAACCCCCCAGAGCAATTAAAGCCTTGGGGGAGGCCTTTGTCCAGCAGTGGACTTCTATAGACTCAAGAAGAAGAAGATACTTACAAAATTTCATTTAAGTATGTCCAGCCGTTTCGGAAATTAGTCCACATAAACAGAGAAACTAAATTAAAGAAAACCTAAATTAAGTAGTTCTTTTTCACTTCTTACATCCCCAAACTCTGTTTCTAGCATCTTTTTCACTGTCCAGAAATTTGAACTCTATGTATAGTTTTATTATAAACCTAGGTACCTATGTATAAATTTGGCTATTGTAATGTAGGTAAAAGAAAAGTCTTTGTTTTGTTCAGGCTATTTCTAACCTGCTATATCTTGCCGGAACAATAACAATTAGGTACTACATCAATTAAATACTAACTCTTACGTTTGGTCCTGAATTCCTGATAAATAGATAAAACGTATTCTTTTGGAATATTACCTTTGTTGTTTTGTTTTGTGGATGTTCTCCATTTAAAATTTTACTTCATGGGTGACGTGTTTACATATATTGGGAACCATAGATTTAGGATTCCATTGCGATGCAATAAATCTATGTCGGGAACAGCCGATTAAATACAAAATATCTGTTGCTTATCGCCATCTTGGATTTTCATTTTGATCTCACTCAAAATGAATATCCAAGATGGCGATAAACAACAGCTATTTTGTCATGTTTTTAATTGTTGATTTAAATTTATCACTTTCTTATTAAGAAGAATTAAGAAGGCGAAGGCGTTGAAAAATTTTCTATTTCTTCTGATCTACCTTGCTTATATGTATCTAAGTAGGTACTTACGTACGTATTCGTAATAATAATTTAGTGAATGTTGCTGGTTTCAGATATATGGCTTCGGTAACGTCAAGTTTGGCAGTGTACCTAATAACGTGGATGGTGCTGCGAGCCAGCAACTACAGCACTTTCATTGGACCCATGGATGACTATAAATTCAGGGTAAAACATCAGACCTATTACATTATTGGTTATTGTGATCTTCGACTCTATTATATCTACATATTTCATTACCACACATAAGTCCCTAATTTAATCGTGCTTAGGTAAAGAATTCGATGCTTGAATAAACTTAATATGTAAATAGATGCCTAAATACAGACGGCAGCACATCAAGCTACTACATTTTATCAAATTTCTTTATTAGATTTTCAACTTTATCGTTAAAGAATTAAGGCTCTAGGTTCATTGGGAACATTGAACAGTTTTGGGTAGCTTGACCTGCTGTCGTCAGTACAAAAGAGATATTTTGCGACATAAAGTTACCAACCTCTCGATTTTTCAGAATGTATCACTAATAATATCTGGGATTGGGATATTATCATTCCTTCTATTCACAATTTTCTTCCAAATAAAAACGACAAAAGAAGAAAAAGTAAGCAATGGTCACGCGCTGAGTAATGGATCAGCTCCAGTACAAAACGAAGAAATTGGAACTCTTGTAGTCGCCAAGTCGAAAATTATGTACTTCCTTCGTATGCCGCTTTTATACCAAACTAGTTTATTGTAAGTATGAGAACTTCGCCCGCCCTTGTAACTTCGCTCTTCCTTGCTCGCTGAAGAAACTCTACCTAGTTATATAAAGGGTGTATCTGACATCGACGCACAAATGAGTACCATGGATTCAGTACATGATTCTGAACCCCCCGGTGGTGGGATTTTTCGTCGGCTTTTTCATGATTAAAAAAAATATATATGTAGTTTTTTTCACTTTAGAACGTTCATAATTGCTATACTTTTATAACCCAATAAGATTTTAAAGTAAAAATTTATTAATTCGCTAAATACACAAAAATGGGCAATGAAAACAAAACTCGAAAAACTATCTTATCAGCTGATTTAATAGATCAACGTCATACCTACAAACCCGCACGGCGGCACGCTTGCAACGTTCAAAGGCCGAGCCGACACTTGTTTTTAAACACTGTGAATTCTGTAACCGTTCATTAACGACATAAATGATTATCATAATTTTATTAGTGGCATGCAGTCTAGTCTTTTCGCGAAGTTTGCGTTACGATGTCAGATACACCCTGTATAGGTACACACAGGATAGACAGACCCAGGCCTCACATAATAGGACTGAAATGATAAAGATTTGCTAAGTACCAGCCTAAGTATGTAATAGGTATTTTTTTGTACAATTTCTGTAATAAGTCTTAATTGCTGATATGAAACACAATAGTTGTCAATAGGTAGGTAATATTGTGGGTAGCAAAGGTATTTTTGCACATATTGCAATCAATACTCGAGCAATCTGGAAGTGCATTAATATCCCCGTCAAGAACAAATCACATAAAGCACTACTTACCTTTTTCAAAACGTTTCGTCGTATTTTCAAACCCATAGTAGCTACGGCTTGGCTAATGCCAGAAAAGTCAAATCCATATTCATCTCGATAATTTAACATGCAAGGTTTGTTCAGTTAAACGTTGGTCTCTACATTAGATCTGATAACTTTTTAAAGGAAAGCGTTATAAAATCTTGGGCATGCACTTTTGGGCATGTATAACTCGCGCAGATAAAGAAAAGATCTGAAAATGGCGGCGGATACTTATGGTACGGTTGACAAAACATGCCATTGTTTACTCACAAACCAAATGCTAAGATAGTAAAATGTCAAATTTACGTTGTAAATATTGTTATTTACAACCTAAATTTGACATTTTACTTGTTTGTTGTTATGTTTGTTTTTATTGTTGTTTTTCTTGAGTTTAATTGTTCAAACTCAACAAAAACAATAATATCAACAAAAACAACAAAATAACAGAGACTTTAACTGAACGAAATTAACGATAACTCGGAGTGCAATGAGTGCATCAAAGTAGCTTGGAAAGCGAATCCTGAATTCCTGATCGATGATTTTTTTTTTGCAGAGCTTACTTCGCTGTGTGAGTATAGACAGCGATAGAGAGTGAGTGAGAACGCATGCGAGCGGACGCCATTTACAGATCTTTTCTTTATCTGCGCGGGTTATAACGTTTTTTGTAGGATAGACTTAGGTACAACAGGTACTTAAAAGACTTAAGAAACTTATACATAAGTAGCGGCCGCCCGCGACTTGTTCGCGTGGATTTAGTTATTTGAACATTAAAATGTTCAAATAACTAAAAATAACAAATTAATTAATTAAAATTAATTTTAACCCCAAAAAGTCGATTTCTATAGACACATAATTACACTTCTAGATCATAATATACAGCATACATTCGCAGCGTGATGTTATATAGCCTAAAGCCTTCCTGTATTTATGGGCCATCCAATGCAAAAGAATTTTTCAAATCGGATTCGTAGTTCTTGAGATTAACACGTTCAAACAAACTCTTCAGCTTTATATATTAAATAGGTATCTTTATAACATAACCTACTTTCTTTTCCATGTTTCAGATACGTATTCTCCCGGTTATACTGGGCTTTAAGTCTAGTCTACGTGCCGTTGTTCTTGGAAGAACGCCTGGTGTTTAACCCTAGCGCTGGATCCGAGCTGGTCGCGAGTGTTCCCCTAGTCCTATATGTATCGTCATTTTTCTTCTCTTTACTTCTCAAGAGTAAAATTAATCGATTCGGGAATGAGGTAATTTCAAGATATGGACGCGGAGGTTTATGATAATAATTATTTTTATTGTGACAAAAACAAGATTAATAGACACACACAAGAGCTGGGGGGTTACTATGACGTGTTAAAACTATGGTTTTAACACGTCATAGTAACCCCCCAGCTCTAGCTTCTCTATTTTACATCAGTTTAATTATGATTAAACTTAGGGTTGTAACGGAGCTTCGCCTCCGCTTCCGTTACTGCGGAAGTTCCGCAAGAAATCGTATCTTCGCTTCCGCCTCCGCCTCCGCACAATTTTTGCGGGGTTATAACGGAGGTTTATTTACGTATTTATAAAATAAATAACGCGCAAGCTGCGACGCTCGACAACCGTCCGGCCGCGTTTGAGCGCGAAATGGTCAAGAATCAACTAGTGCGAGGCGGGAATGCGGCAAACACAATTTGTTTCTCCTTAATTTTCATTACAAGAAGCTAATATTTTTCTACCAAGTATACTACTATTAATGTACGTATTTAAAATTAAAAAAAAATGTTTTAATTAACCATAAATTTCAATTTTTTCTATATGTACTTTCACCTCCGCCTCCGTTAACCTCCGCTCCCGCGGAGGTGAGACTCGTCGCCTCCGCATCCGCCTCCGCCTCCGCTAACAAGCCTCCGTTACAACCCTAATTAAACTGATGTAAAATAGAGAAAGCGCTATTTATCCTGTATAGCTCCATCTTTATCTGCCACTGGAACCATGATAGTTTTAAGAGGTCATGGTAACCCCCTGAAGGGTAATTCTCATAAATTTAAGAACGTGCACAGTCTGGCTTCAGATATGTTAGAAGTAGGTACTTATTATTTCCTTACATTAATTTTTTTTTTCGACTTTTTCGACTAGATGACATTGTGACCAAATTTTTAATGGTTTAAATTACGAAAATTGTCCTTCAGATGCATATCTATTACATTAGTACTCAAAATGTGTGAACGAACGACAGCAGGTAAGCTACCCGAGGCAGTCAAATATTCTCAATTAACTTTGAGCTTTAATTTTTAAGAGATAGAGTTAAAAATCGAATAAAGATATCTGACAGATTGTAGTAGCTTGATGTGCTGTCGTCTGAACATTTTCCAGCTGTTACGTTGTGTCAAATAATTCGCGATTTTGAAAACAGCAGATTCTGCAATCCATCTGCGACTTAAACATTATGTTCAATAAAGAAAATTCTTCCACAGGTGGCGTATCTAATAGGAAGTTTATTAAGTCTGATAAGCTGTCTATGGATAGCTGTAGCTATAGATCCACAAGCTAGTATAGAACAAATATATCTGGTCGCTACGTTAATAGGTAAGTAGGTTAGTAATAGGTACCTAAATCCTACTACAATACAAGCTGTACAAGTTAGTTTTATATCGCTCCGTGTTCTTCAATGCCAAATCGAAGAATACGGGAGCTTGTTATATGGGAGCCTATTACATTTAATGGCTCAGTTACATTGGTCGATATGGCTCGTATGCGGGGTGCTGGAGGTTTCTATTAAGCATGCCATAGGGCCCGTATTTTTTAAAATCATTTTCATTAGTCGATTTGGAACGATTGCGATATATGGAAATCTTGCACCGCACGTTTGTCAAATGCTTCTAAACTCATATTCATTGGCTGAGTCTACGCACACTTTCTGCTAACCGATAAATTTGCCGATGAATGATAAAACCGATGAATTTCACTACACACGCCACGGGATTTTCCCGCAGAAGGTGTGACTAACTACCGACCGGTGATCGACTTGCCTTGCATTAGTACCCATATCATCATCATCTCAGCGTTAGTCCCAGTGGCATCCGAAGCTTTTTCAGCTTTGGAGTCTGGGGTCCGCTTTACCAGTCCAATTGCTGATTCTGGCTAGACTTCGATATTTTCCGTGAAGCGACTGCCGTCTGAACAAAGGTCAAGTCAACCCGAAGGCGATATGGAAGCAATGCAGTTAGACCAATTGTTGGACTTTTCAGGGCTCCAACAACCCGTAACGACTGCCACTAGATGTTCGTATGGCAACCGGGACCAACGGCTTAACGTGCTTTCTGAGTCACGACCAGACCAGTCCAAATATTCATATTCGTGCATACAAATATTTGCACAGCGCGGGGATCGAACCCGCGCCTCCTTGCGCAGCGGCCACGTTCGCTACCGCTACGCCACGGAGCCTCCGTGGCGTAGCGGTAGCCAGCGGTCATTTATAGTCCCCATATATCTACTGAATATCGAGGGAGTTATCAACCATTGATAAAAATCCTTTGGCCCCGATTCATATATTAATATTTATCTGCTATTAATTTAGTTTGGTTTGTAAAGGGGAATCCGTGCCAATGGCCCATGTTCACAAACGAAACTAAATTTAGTCCTGTCAAAATTTGTCAGCGCCTGACGTAAATTGGCATACCATATTTATAAATCACATCTATGGAATATCTTATTTTGATAGGACTAAACTATATTTCTGTCCTTTTCATAATGATAAGAATAATCAAAGAAAAGATGGACTGAACTTAAATTTAGTTTATTTTATTGGACAAAGAGAACTCAACGCCATTAGCTTACAAAGCAATGTAATTGAACTAAGTTATATCTACTACTCATCATCATCATCTCAGCGTATAGTCCCGTAGAATAATTACGTAACACACTATCAGTAGCAATAGGTTTCTGCATTTTAACAGTTGAACACCATTCATTTGCGTTATTTACATAACCGACTAGACGTGAAATGACAGGGAAATTGCTAACTTTCAAACATTGTGCATCCCCTTGATGCTGTCCGACAAGACGTCTAATATCACGCTGAACCGAAACGGACTAAGGGCGGATACGTGGTAGACTCCGACGGTGATGGGGAAAGTTTAGTGTCTAACAGCGGTCCTAACAAGTAACAGCGGAATCGGAATTGAGGTACTTAGGTACATGTTTCAAATTCTGTCAACATAGGCTTCTGGTACAGTGGTACCCCTTTTTGAACTAATTGCGCACCAGATCACCCTAATATAATATAAAATTTTACGCAGGTAATCATCATAGTAACAAAACAAATGAATTTTGAAATAATCTTTTTCCGCGAATTAATTCCAACTTCCCCGAAATTTGGTAATTTTTAAAAAGTGACAACATCGGTATTATTGTTCAGCGAATAGCGATGCGACCACGACACCACGTGCCGCATGCCCTGCCCCGTCGCTCGCGGAAGGGTTGCCCCGCACATGTATTAAGTTGCCTCTTGTTGCGAAATAATATTTATTTTTAGGGGGTTTTTTTTAAGTTTAGCCCGGCTTTGTATCCATTAGTAGAATCAGTTATCGATACCTAGCAATACCTTCACAGATCGGACAGGGTTTTCTTTACATATTGTATATGCAGAAGGCCTTCGACTGTGTCCCTTGTGGGGAGATCTGGGGAGAGATACAGATCGAAGAACACGCCGGTGGATATGCTCTTTCTATCTGAACCTTCTTCGATCTGTATCTCTCCATGGTGTTCCTTAGGGCGAAGATAGACTCCAGGGCCTTTATATCGCGATAATTACCACACTCCTGTACCTAACCCTCATCTTTGAAGACTGAAGTATTAGTACTCAGTCTCCATTGGTTCGGGATTTTGCCGGTCAGGAGCAGGCGGTTCAGAAGGTTATAAGTTAACATGCCCACACCGCGAGGACCCATCTCCTTCAAGGCCTCAAAGGGGACTCCGTCAGCTCCTACAGCTTTCCGATTCGTCATGCGACGAAGAGGCGTTTGGACTTCCTCAGGCGTTATCGGGGGCACTAATCCAAGATATTGAGGGAGTTCTGGTGTCTGCACCTCTTGGTGCTGCTTATTCAGCAGCTTGTGGAAGTACGAGCGTCAACTCTCCTTCACCGCGAGGCCCTCGCATAGCAGGTTACCAGTAGGGTTTTTTACACAACGGCACTTGGATATATCCTGTGCCCCTATGATCCTAGAACTTGCCAATTTGTAAATGATCTTTTGCCGCCCATACAATTCCAAGTAGGTACCTACGTATATCTACTACTACTTATACAATATGTAAAGAAAACCCTGTCCGACCCATAAGGATAATAAAGGTTCGGTAATCACTTGACCAAATATAATATAAAATTTTACATAATCACCATAGTAACAATACTAATGAATTTTGAAATAATCCTTTTTTCCCGGGAATTAATTACAATTTCCCCGAAATTTGGTAATTTTTAAAAAAGTGACAACACCGGTATTATCCGGCCGGTATAAGCGAATAGCGACGCGACCACGTCTGGGTGCCGCGTGCCCTGCCCCCCGCCGCCCGCGGAAGGGGTTGCCCAACGCACATGTATTAAGTTACCTCTTTTTGCGAAATAATATTTATTTTTTAGGGTTTTTTTTTAAGTTTATCCTGACTTTATGGGTATTAGTAAAGATCAGTTATCGATACCTAACAATACCTTCACGGACAGGGTTTTCTTTACATCTATCTTTATATATATAATTCTGCTGTACGTGTGTATGTCATTGAACTCCTCCTAAACGGCTTGACCGATTTTAATGAATTTTTCTGTATGCGTTTGAGTGGTGACCTGGATGGTTTAGATTCACAAATCAGCCCGGCAGATGGCGCTGATCGCTTAAAGAAGCATGTAATCTCGGAAACGGCCCTAACGTCACTGAATTCCTCCTAAAGGGCTGGCCCGATTTGAATGAAGTCTATGTATATAAATGAAAGTCGTGTTAGTTACTCTATTTATAACTCAAGAACCGCTTAACCAGTATGGCTCAAAATTGTTAGGGAGGTAGAGAAGAACTGGGAGAAGGACATATCACATTATCACATAGGATACTTTTTATCCCGTTCCCGTTGTTCCCGTCGTTCCCGTGTGACGTGACATAGGACATGGTATAACAAACGCAACTGACATGAAATAACTAAACAACTCAGTCATAATATAAGTTAGCGGTTCATTTGCTAAAAATGGTACAAACACACTGCTGCACTACTCAGCATATTAAAAAAAAAGTCTTACCTACTGGTTGAATTTTGATGCATTCATTTAAAGCAAGGAATATAAATACTCTCTGCTGGTTTAATTTTTTTAATAAAAGCCCCAAAACAAACTTCAACTTCAAAATTTCTAATATTGTATTGCTGTGCCATTTATCACTTCACTACATACTACAAAACAAAGTTACTTTCTCTTTCCCTATGTCCTTTTGTATGATTAAATCTTTAATACTGCGAAACAGATTTTGATGAGGTTTTTTTTTATAGATAGAGTAATTAAAAAGAAACTTTTATATGTATAATAACATCCATTAAATTGTGGAGAAACACTATCCCTCGCCCACATGTGGGAGTGACGAGAGGAGGCACAACTCCGTTGCCGCGAAAAATCGCAGTACAGCAGACAGAGACATGGAAAGTGTGATTGTCGCAATCCAGCACTGAGCACGCCACAAACATCAAAATCCTCTCTTTGAGGAGTAGCTAGAGAGGCGCCACGGCGTCCTCGCCTTCCGACTGACGTAGGTCCTCACCGGACACGGCTGTTTCGGGAGGTTCCTGTTCCGTATAAGGCGAGAGGAAACGCCAGGGTGACCACTATGTGCATCGCCCTGAGGACACGGTGGAGCAAATGGTGGAGGTCTGCCCGGCTTGGGTAAAGCCCAGCCGTGTCCTCGTGGTGGCGATCGGCTGCGATCTCTCGCGTCCGACCCTGGTCCGGGCTATAGTCCGGAGCAAGAGTGCATGGCAAGCTTTCACCTTCTTCTGTGAAGCAGTGATGCTGGCAAAGGAGGAGGCGGAGCGCGTGATGGAGCGGAAATCCCACTACCCTCACGCCTCAAACCGCCGCAGGAAGCGCCCTGGTCAGGAGGCAACATCGGACTTCCGACCACCGTAGGCGCGGGCTTGCGGGTGGCGAGCGATAGGCAGCTAGCCTCCTGGTAAGAACCAGGCCCGGGTTGACGGCGCGTTGTGTTTCACACGCGCCTCAAAGAGATGTCAGCACACCTTGACGGGTCCACGAGGACTGGTCCACAGGGTTGCGGGTTGGTTAAAAAAGAAACAATGGCACTGGTCGTTGCATAGGCAAGTGAAAAAACACGGGTGGATTTTAGTCA
>JADWQK010001088.1:0-20866 GCA_017933935.1 Sesamia nonagrioides
TAAATAACGCAATGAATGTTGTTGTAACAAATAACCTAGGTACACAAAGAACTATACTATCACAAAAAATAAGAAAATAAAGATTAAAAGGATAATAAAAAACAAAAGTATAAAATTATATAATATGACAAACAAGTACCTTTAACTATGAACATCCATCCAGTAAGTAAATAAGTCACATGTAAGTTTGGAACCTATGCTGCTCGCTACTGGGCCGCTCATTGGAAGATCGGTTTTATGTGGCTGAACAGCGGAACACCGACAGCAGTGATAGTGCAACGGCCATGATTCACGATATGGCATCAAACCCTGACAGGCGTTTTATTTTTTAATTTCATTGAACGTGTGAATGTTGATATGGTTAAGAAGGGGGTGACTAAGGAGATGAAATCTAATAGAGAAATGTGGAAGAAAAATAGTTATTCCACCGACAACACATAAACTGGAATAGGGGCGGAAGAATGATGTATAATGAATTTCATCACCGTTTAGACACCTTTCTCGATGGTAGGCTACAACATCGGCTGCCGGCAGAAGTTACCACCCACCAAACAAAGTCTTGCCGCTAAGCGATTAGTCGTGTTCGCATGATGTCTGGTGAAGCCGTACGGCGGACCGGTCTGAGCAGTTGTATGCCGGATAGGATGCGCGAAATGTTGTTGTGTCGGGAATTTGGTCGTAGAGAGTCTCCAGATCAATCCGGCGCAGCATCGTTGGACGTCTTGTTGGGTTTTTAACATTGCACGACCTTACTCAACTGCTGTCTTCCTTCCTATTCGCTCAGTTTTTTTTTTTTTTTTTTTTTGTGAATATGCTGTTAATAAACTAGCGCTCTTTACCACTGCATTACCAATGATTGCATCACTGCTTACTATCAGGCGAGATAGCGGTCAAGCACTAGTTTATAATTATTAAAATAAAACCTGAGAGCAAAAAATCGAAAGCACGTGATTCTACACTCCGCGCTGGGCCCTCGTAGTAAATAGTACACACGTAGTGTTTGTGTATTGTGATAATTTGGTGGTTTGATAAATTCCTTCGATAAATGGAACTGCGTCACGAGGCGCGTCTTAATGAGAAATTCTTAATTCAAGCATATTACAGAAGATGGATAGAAGGATCTAATGGGACTCACCAGAATATCCAGGTTTTCTCGCTCAGCCTGTTGCGTAGGGGCCCCCACATTGAACACAAATCACCTTGGTTTAAAGATGCACTCGGTAATTGCTGATTTATCTCATTTTGGTCTGATGCTTGATCGATGATTTAATGATGAATGTCAAAGAGATTGCTTGCTGTCCATAGACTATGTATCCGGTCTTCAACCAGAGACAAGTTGCTGGTTGTGTTTTTAGTAAGTCCCAAATGGCGCAGGATCTAGCCCTTTAAGCCAGATGTGCATGGAAATAGGGAGTACATAGGAGGGAATCAGTGAAATCAGAATATGCTTGACTTTAAAATGATTTCATGCTTTAACACGTAGCACACAGATAATAGGCCTGTGTTCTCTCAGAGGGCAACAAGAGCAGTAAAACTGTTATAAAGATCTGAAAGATGTAGATAAATGGGCGTTCCTGGTGAGATTGTTTTGTAAAATGTTGCACGTTGTGCCTTTTGCGCTTGTTTATGCAAAACATTAAACAAAATCGCAAAAAATTGGCATACTTATTTGTTTATGGAAACACGATCGATGTTTTTGTTTTACGAGTTGCAGTCGAGGGTTTCCCTAATTTCAACCGCCATGCGCACCTCCCACATCACGCATTTAACGTTTTGAAAGCTGAAGACCCACTTACACAGGTTTTGAGTTTATCGTCCTGTGAATGTTAAATGTGTATTGACGACACGATTGGTGCAGGCTGAACGATCGACTGCTGCGCCGCGTGTCGCTGCTTCGATCCCCGCACGGAAGAAATATTAGTATGGCCTACAATTAGTTGTTCCAGGTCTGGCTGTTTGTGTATGTGAGTTTATATATTTGTAAACGCACCCACGATACAGGAGATATTCCAAGTGTGGGCCAGCGATTTAAAAAAAAAAAAGCAAAAAAAAGAAATAGTTGACTCTAATCTTAAAATCTATACTCTATACTAATATATAAAGCTGAAGAGTTTGTTTATTTATTTGTTTGTTTGTTTGAACGCGCTAATCTCAGGAACTACCGGTCCGATTTGAAAAATTCTTCTTGCTTTAGATAGCCCCTTAATTCAGAAAGGCTATACGGTACATAACACTACGCTGCGACCAATAGGAGCGGAGCATATCGAAACCTACGCGGGTGAAACCGCTTGGCGCAGCTAATATTTTAATACGCAGGAGACAGCTGGTGTATGAACACAAATGTTTATATTTATGTCTTTCATGTAATGATTCGAAAAAACACGGCATTTGGACGATTTTGGCCATACTTCAAAATAACCTTGTAACCCTATACCTATTTTCTATTTCTTATGATTGAATTGTAAACACAAAAGATGCATCATACCGCACAATAATGACAGACTTCGAGTTATAATTAAATGATTATATTGTCATGAAACTTGCTGTCTTAGTAGAACAAGAAACACTTTCCGATAGGAACCATTTAAATCTAGATCAAGCTACCTGAGATTGGAATACAATTGCTATTGTATTGCCATTTCTGTTTCAGGCTATTGAAACTACACACATCAAAAGTGTCTAGGGATCAACATATATATTTTTGCAATAACTTTTCTCCTGATTGATATTAATTAAAATTTTCTTTAAGGATTCATCAAATAAAGTGTTTTCGTTTGTCACAGTAACGATAAACCAAGTCACCTTTGCATTAATAAAGAAATTTGCCATTTTCCTAATAAAGGGATATTTGACATTTGAACCACTAACACAAAAGTTCGAAAAAAAGACTGAAATAACAGTTTTCTCTAAAATTTTATTGGGTAACTTAAACAATTAATAATCCGTGTTTCTACCGCGAACACTAACAACACAAGAACATCGGTTTGGCATACTCAAAATGAGTTCATCCAAATCACGCTGTGGAATGGCCGCCCATGTTCGTTGCAACAACAAAAAAAGGTCTTCTTGCGACTGGATACCCTCCATATTCGGCAGAGCTCTTCTCTGTAGCATATCCCATGCATGCTCAATCGGGTTCAAGTCTGGCGACTGAGCAGGCCAGGGCAGGACATTGATGTTAGCTGCGGCGAGAGTCTGTCTTACAACTCTTGCGGTGTGCGGTCGTGCATTATCATGCATTAACTGAAATAAGGGACCGATTTGCACTTGTAGAGGAACGATGACGTCTGATACAATCGTTTCAGCATAAATTTGAGCGTTGAGGTTGCCTCTGATCCAAATCAACTCAGTTCTTCCGCCGATCCAAATACCCGCCCATACCATGATGGTTCCACCACTATAAGGATGGACTTCCTGGCAGGATTTTAATCGCTGTTGGCGTCCAGGGGTTCTCCAGTGTCGTATACGTCTTGTATCCGGTCTCATACCAAAACGAGACTCATCAGAAAAGCACACGAAACGCCATTGTTCTTCTGCCCAATTTCTGTGTTCAAGAGCCCATTGATATCGAATCCTACGATTGTGCATTGCTATAGGTGGTACCCGTAGCGGTCTTCGGGAATGAAGGTTCACTTCATGCAAGCGGTTTCTGACTGTTTGGTCGCTAATTAAGTTCCCTGAAGAGTGATGAAGCCTCACGGCTAACATCATGGCGGTTATTGTTGGAGCTCTTCGAGTTAAGATTTGAATGTATCGGTCTTGTCTCCGTGTGGTGCAGCGATACCGTCCTCCATGGCGCTCAGCCACGGTACCAGTGCTTCGGTAACGTGTCCAAAGTCGACTGATAACACTCTGACTTGTATTCAGAGCTAAAGCCACAGTACGTTGCCGGGAACCAGCTTCTATCATTCCCACGGCTCTGAGCATTTCTTCCCTGCTTAAATGACGTCGCCGCTCCATAATAACGTTGGTTTTAATCAGTAGTAGGGAAACAGTAGCACTAATAATGTCTTCAATGCGTTGTATGTTTTTATAGGGAAAATATTGACAGCTGATTTTCATCTTTTACTCGAATTTGATTCACAGTTCCTGATTCAAATTATGAAATGCACCAAAAGGATCCATATAAATTTATAAAATCATAAATTTATTACAAAGCCACATCTCAATCTCAAGAAATCCGCATAAAAATGCTTGATCCCTAGACACTTTTGATGTGTGTATTTCAGCTCAGACTGCAATTGTTGTATTATTTAGTCATTTGATTTCAAATGTTGTTTTAGCGTATATTTTAATCACACAAGTATGTCGTTAGTCTATAAATATCTCATGCGCATACACACAGCAAGGCGTGTCAATTTAAGAGCATTACATCTTAGGCCTAGGCCGCACTACGGTTAAACCGCTGCGGTATTTTCCCGGGACTGATTTTTTTGCTATAAAATGCTTGCGGGAAAAAACCGCAGGTGCGGCCGCTTGCATTAGTCTACTAGGGGCACAAATTCACGCGATTAAAAACCGCCGCGGTTTAACCGCAGTGCGGCCTCAGCCTTACTTTGACACGCTTCGCTCGTGTGTATGGTAATGTGTGTCAATGTAAGAGGTACGGTGCTATTATATAGTCTACAAGCAATAGTTTGGTGTTTAATTTTACTTAAGTCCTTCAAGTTACAAAGAAATATATTCATGTATCATTGTCATTAACAAGCGAGTTCATCATTTCAACATTATGATATGAGTCATAAGTATCTTGTTAGTCTAAAATAGAGTAAAAAGTTACTTGTTTGACTACTAGTAAAATATAAGTTGAAACACGTAAAAGTAACTGCGTTTGAAACAAAAATAATGAATAATACAACAATAGCAGACAGTGAGAAAATTGTGGCGCATGTTAGTCCGACAGTAGTACATTTTAGTCACTGAAACTTGTAACGACTTGAATTGTTGGTAGTTTCGCGCCTGGGTTCACTTGTTGTATAACTTAATAGTTGAACATGGTGCCGCAAATTTTGACTGACCGAAATTGGGCATGTCGTGTGCCCCAAAACGTAGAACAATTATCTGAAGGTTAGAGTTTGTAGCGGCAGTTTAGAGTGTATAATTTTCGAATGTCTGAATGAAGATTTGGTTAGGAAGGAATTTAAGAGTGGACTCTAGTGCCGAGGAATTGGGTTGTATCCTAAAAAATATTTTAATGCCCATCAAATAGATTTATAAAAAATATTGAACACGTATTTTTTATTTTTTCTTTCATTCAAATATATAGGAAGATATATTGATTTGAAATGTCGCATGACGTCACACCGTGGTACTAAATACACCACGGCATGACGTAATTAACTACCACTCCGTAACTTTAATACGCTATATATCAGTAGTTTTAAGTAATTTCGACAAAATAAAAAATAGGGATCTTAATTTTTTTTATTACCTATAAGACGGACTAATTATTATTTGGATTTTCATACCTTGGATACATCCCTATTTGAGAAATAGGTATTTGATGAAACTATTGCCGTCGCGCCGCTTTCAACCTTTCCCCGTACAGTGCGAAAGGGACAGTTGCAACTCAGGCTTATTTTACCTACAAAGGCGTTGGCCAAAAGATGTTTCGAATTCCGCTGTTTTCTTTTCCAAAACACGACAGATCTCAATTATTTTTATATCAAAATTTAGACGATGAGTGTATACTCAATAAAAATAATAGAGTCATATGTCTCTATTATTTTCTTTTTGTCAAAAACTTATCACATTTGTGTAATAGCCGTCTGAACATCCCGGTAAAAAGGGTTATTTTTCGGGATTTTGAAACATTATGTTTCTTTTATTGATTATGTTTTCGAAAAAATCAAATAATAGGGGCGCGTATAATCAAGGTGTGAAAGTGTAGAAAAAAATCATTGCTCTAAAAGCATTACCCACGAAGAAAACAGCCGTTTTTATGGAGAATACGTTTGTATGGGGAAAACGCCACTAGAGTCCCCTTTTAATAGAAAAGTATGGCAGAAAAAGACATGTTGCGACAACACCGATTAATTAAGTTAGTAACTATTCTTATCTCATGTCTTTCTCACTATTTAACTTCACGAAATGTACGAATAAGATTTGATTAAAAACTCACAAAAAATTATGTACAGCGTGAGATTTCAAAACTCACGGCTCACTGATTCGTGTAGGGTGAATACGCAATGAAATGGACGCGCTGTAAAACGGACACTGAACGATGTCTAAGAATTTTTACAGGAAAATATTCATGTCGTTTGGTTATTGGCAACACTGGTAAACATAAACAAACCTACAATAATGACGGCTCGCGGCAGCTATTACCATGGAATTACTTGAATTGAATATTTTCGTGGAGGTTTTGACGGGAGTTTTGACGGGAAAGCTAAGATGAATGACACGCATATTTCATTAGATTTTTAAAATTATTTATAGTGTCGTGTACTAAATAAAAGCGCGTGATTTATGTAGTAAAAAGTGAATTCAGTAAATAATTCCTAAAGAACATTGAAATATCGCAGCATAGTGGCCACATCATGACTTTCCCTCAAACCTCCCTCATAGACGGTTCACGCGGCCGTCTTTTTCAACTGCCATTGGCGATATCCGCCATTTTAGAATTTCTGTAATTTGTTACACGTGTTATTGACAAAATTGTGGTATCTATTCCACAGGGGCCAATCAAGAGGTTGAATCACACCTTAAAAAAAGAAGAAGAATATTTTCGTGCAAAACTTTAACTTAGCCGTTTTAATTCAGTCAACTGATGTATTGTAATTAATAATACATCAGTACTGATAATACATCAGTTGACCTTTTTTCTACAACCTTTGACAGCAACTATGTTGACAGGACACATCACAAATTGCATTGAGTACAGGAAATTGGAATCAGATTTAGTCGATTGGTTACGTTGATTGAACGCAGGTCCCAGAGTAAAATTTGGTTGTTATAATTGACAAGGCGTGGGCCCGATGCGATTTCCCATTTGCGAGATGATCAACTTCTATACAAATTTCACATCCTGTCTTAGGTCTTTCCTTTGCTTTAAATGGAACAGTTTGCAACATGTCATGCTTTTAGACCTTGTTTAGACCTTGTTTTTTCTCATAAGGTTGGAAATTCATCGAGCTGTCAGTTTTCCTGCGGATCTCTTCACTTTTAATTCGATTAAATGGAGGAACTTAAAGCAGATTCTGAAGTCATTCAAAGGGTAACAGAGAAGTTATCCTTTGGATAACTCTCAGTCTCCTAGCCTTCTAATAATTCTAATAAGATCAAGCAGCGGTTAGACTTAATTAAAAAGTTGTCTGGTAGGCATACATTACTTTCAGCAATAATACCACAAGTTAAATGAAAATATTAACTGTTTAACAATGTAAAGCATTGTTTAGCTCATAGGATATATACTTAGACATTTTGGGACAAAATATTTACTTTGTTTTGGCCGTTAAAATAAACCTATACGGTGGATACAATGTTATGGAGCAAAGGTTGTTGATAATAAAATTTTTGTGAGGGCAGCTGTTGCCTAGTGGTATGGGCTGCAACTTACAATATGTAGGTCGTAGGTTCGAACCCCATTAGACGCTTTACTTTGTGTGAATTATTTCATTACCATACTCTCAAAATGGTGAAGAACATTTATTTATTTAATTAAGGTGCGCCAACAGTTGCTACAGATATTTCACACATTACAAATACATAAAAATTACTGACGTAAATCTAACTGCATAATCAATTACAGGCAAACACCACATGCTAAGTGCTCTTTGTAATTTTACTAATGTATTTGCTTATATTCTAACCAGACTGGATTCTCAACAGAACTAACACACCAATGACGTCTGACAAATGTCGATATTGAGTCAGCGTGGACGTCAACCAGGTCGCTGCGTTCGTTTAACAGTTTGCACATGCGAGGTACAGGTGAATTAGCACCAGACACTGTATGGCGAAGAGGGTAAGGGTGTTATGGGTTTACGAGGTGGTCTACGTGATACTCTGAAGTTGAACTTATATACCAATTGTGGGCAGTCAATGGCATTATTAAGCAGTTTATATGCGAATCTCAAATCCAAGACTTCCCTTCGAGCTTCCAGGGTACTCATTTTGTAGCAGCCCAACTTGTCAAGGTAGGGAAGATATTTAAATTGTCTTCCTTTAGAGTACCCTAGGTATCGGATAAACCTTTTTTGGACTCTTGTCTTGTGTTGCATAGTGGGGTCTCCATATCACACTGCAATATTCTAGAATGCTTCTTACAAGGCTATTGTAACATCGGGCGGAAACCGGCAGGACTTAGAGGCAGAACTCTGATGACATGTAATATCTACTAACCGTCATTGGGCCCGCGTGCTATATTGCAGCCCACTTCCTTATCCCTCTCATCGACAGGAGGCTTTTGTCTCACGAGTAGGAACATTATAGGTTCATTATGTTGTCCATGTATACATCTTCCCTTATAAAAATATGAGTCGTGTAACTATTTAGAACATTCAAGTATCGATCTATCGAACTAAAACTTTAACTCTTGGATATACGGCTCGGACCGTAAACTGGTCCCAAACTTCATCAAATTCACTAACAATAATAAATTAATAGGTCCTGTGTCCGTCGCGCATACCCTCAATAATATAATCCGATTAATATCGGTTTGTCGTGCACTTGTCCAATAAAGGTCACTCGGGACGAATGTATTGCGTCTGCTGGAATATGTAGATTGTACGGATTACTGTCCAATTTAATTAGGTTATGATTGATTCGAGATAATATTGGGAACAAACACGAGCACCAATGTTCAACCCTTTCAATTGCAATTTTTTTAAATAAGTAACGAATTCAACATTGAAATATGTAACATTACGTAAGTTTAGGGCATCAAAAATATTCATGATTACATAATATTCCATCATCATCTCAGCGTTAACCCCAGCCGCATGCGAAGCTTTTTCAACTTTGGAGTCTGGGGTCCGCTTTATCAATCTAACTGCTGATTTTGGCTAAACTTAAATATTTTTTGAGAAGCGACTGCCGTCTGACCTCCACAACCCGAAGGCGATATCGAAGTATTGCATTTAGACCAATTGTTGGACTATTGAGGGCTCCAACAACCCGTAACGACTGCACTTATATGTTCGTATGGCAGTCGGGACCAACGGCTTAACGTGCTTTAAGAGGCACGACCAGACCAGTACAAATATTCATTATATTCATGTATACAAATATTTGCACTGCGCGGGGATCGAATCCGCGCCTCTTTGCGCAGCGGCCGCGTTCGCTACCGCTACGCCACGAAGGCTGTCAATTACATAAAAATTGTTCATAATAAATGGTTTTTGAATAAAGTTAAGTGTATATGTGTAAATACTTTTAGTCGTGACTGCACTTGGCTTGTTATACGTTTTCAGTGTAATATATTTTGATATTAATAGGTGTATTTGAGTAACGTTTTTTATAATGTAGAATAACCTAGTTTAAACTGTTTATACATATAAATATGATGTTCTCATTGTTGGGATACAGGATTTGTCGCGGCGAAAGGGAATGGGCTGTGTGAGCCCAGTGCGTATTGGTAGATATCTGCAGGGTATATATAACGTGTAACAAAACGGGTATATACATACCAAGGGCATGGCATCTTTAGATGATATCAAACGATATCGGAAGAGTTGCAACACAAAATAAAATACTCAAAAAATTGGTACCAAATTTTCGGTTACGTGTGTTTCTTAAAATAAAATCATAACAAACGTGGCAGCACACTACATATGTTAATAACTACTCGTTACCCGTCACGTTACTTGCCAAAATCCGATGTCTTCAATATCTCTGTGCGACTAGTATGATAGTAGCCTATCACAGGCGGTGTTTTTCCTCATAACTTCCTAACATAAAGAGATAGAATTAAAAAACCCTTCCAATATCGTTTGATATCATGTAAAGATGACATGCCTTTGTTATGTATATACCCTTTATGTTACACGTTGTATATGCTTAACAAGCTATTAGTAGCAATGGGTTTCATTTTGACAGTTTAACAACATTCATTGCGTTGTTTATGTTGTAGAGCAAACAATTTTTTTTTGAACTTATGAAGTTATGGACTAGCAATATGCTTCAAAATTATTACAATTCTCTCTGCAACTCTCTTCCTACTGCATATTAACGATCTGCTGATGCCCGGTATTTATGGGTATGCAGATTACAGCATAGTTGTACTCTATACCTGCTAGGTACCTGCCGGATGTTCGGGCTAGTAAGGAATCAATCCGATCCGAAAGAGAGGCTATGTTTTACCATAGCCTCATAGCGTACGAATGTTGCACTACAGGCAGTTCCCGAATCGGGAGAAGTAAATCTTATAACGTTCAATGTCGCCAAAAGACAGACGTATCTTTTCACCGATAAAAGAAGCCCGTTCACCTTAGCTCTTACTTTTCGGAATATATCCTTAGAGTGCACCGACCGCCTTCAGCTTTTGGGAGTTAAGTTTTCCTCGAACCTAAACTTTGGGCGGTTCATTGAGTCCCAAGCAAAGGTGGCCGCCAGTCTTAGCCTATGTTAGTAATAGCATAATAACAAAATAAAGAGAATAATTTAGGCACTAGGTTTTGCGTGTAGGCCTATACAGTGCGCTATTAGTAGTGAGTCCCATCGGCCTGCGCACGTGGCCAGGATGGCGTTGGTTCTGCCGCGCCTCTGCGCCATTAAAGACGCACTTTTCTTGCGTATGACGGCGTGAAAGCCGTCCACGCGCGCCTCTGCGACCATACCACTGGCGCTATAGTACCGCGGCAGCCCCATCAGCACCCTGAATGCATTGTTGTATTGCACACGCAGAGCGTTGTATGTCCTCTGCGTGTAAGTAAGTGCCTACCTAGATTTGATCTCACAATGTAAGTTGGGGTTGATATCACTGGTCTTTGTTTTATGTAAGGTGAAATAATGCCATGACCTATTTAGGTCGGAAACGCTGTGATAGTTAAACATTAGAATAAAATCATGATGCCGATAGAATGAATTTTTATAAATGTAAAATATTTTTTTCTGAATTCTGTTTTCTGTAATTGAAGTTCCTGGAAAAGGAAATTGCCTTACTAGCTTGTAATAGCCCTATTATCATTGTCGGCTGATATTAGGTCTTTGCTCAGAATACGGATTTCTTTTGGGAGATGTTATTCTGTTCAAAATTAATGTAGTTCTTTTTTTAATTCTTTGTTACTTTTTTAATATAATTGGTTCTTTTATTTTTAATCGTGTTTAGTTTAGTTTTATGATTTTCCTGTAAGAGTCACGATAAATACTTTTTCTTCTCTTAATTAAGTTCACATAAAAGAGTGTTTGTGGAGTTTTCTCTCCATAGGAGCCTATAGTACGCTTAGGAATGGGCAAATAATAACTTCATCTTTCCGACTGATGAACTCGTTGACAATTCAAAAGAGCTTGTAATTAATTTAATAAAAGTAAATGGTTTGAGTTCGTGCTGAACAACGGCAAAATCTCTTCAATTCGGCATTAAAAATGAATGAATGAGCACCTCTAAGCTTAAAGGAGTAAGTAATTGCTTTCCATTTAGGAAGTTTCAAACAAGAGTGTTGATTGCAAAGCTCGCTTTACTTGGAACGACTTGTTGATCAGTACAATGCAGAGCTTTTAATTACGTATAATACAGCTACCACGATGTACGAACTAACTTTTATGTATTAAAGGATTACGGCAATGTAGCTAATGACATGTGGTACCGGGCATAAAATAGTACAATCCCATATCCTCTCGTGGGTGTCGTAAGAGCCGACTAAGGGAACTCTCACCAGGGAAACGGGCAGCAATGCTTCTCCTGTGGAATATTAAATTTACTGCGATCCCAAACCCGCCTGCCAAGCGCGGGGATTATGGCAAACCACAATGCAATGAAAGTCTTTGTCCAGCAGTGGACCTCTATAGGCTGAGAAGAAGAAGAAGCTAATGATGTTGATCATCATCATCATCATCTCAGCGTTAATCCCAGTCGCATCCGAAGCTTTTTCAGCTTTGGAGTCTGGGGTCCGCTTTACCAGTCTGACTGCTATTTTGGCTAAACCTCGATATTTTCCATGAAGAGACTGCCGTCTGACCTCCACGACCCGAAGGCGATATCGAGGCATTGCAGTTACACCAATAATTGTTGGACTTTTGAGGGCTCCAACAACCCGTAAAGACTGCGACTATATGTTTGTATGGCAACCAGGACTAACGGCTTAACGTGCTTTCCGAGGCACGCCCAGACGAGTGCAAATATTCATATTCCTGCATAAAAATATTAACACTGCGCGGGGATCGAACTTCTCCTTGCGCAGCTGCCGCCTTAGCTACCCCTACGCCACGGAGGCTGTCAATACATATATTACATACTACAGTAAACTAAAACATTTAATAAAAACCATTTAGTTAATGATGTTGATATTGTGACATAAAATTTATCTAGGCTAATAAAATTTTATTTTTTTCCTAATTGTAAGAAATATCAAACGTTGGATAAGTTCTCTCTTTTGGGGGAAGAGCCATGCTCTGCCAACGTACTGCTCTGTTTAGTTCGATCTATATAGATAGACTAGCTGACCCGGCGAACTTCGTTCCGCCTTAAAGGCAATATCAGATGACTACTTTTTAAATAAGGATAATTTTAAATAAATAAATATTATTATTCAATGATTCTTTATTTGGGAGCACAATCCTGGCGGTTCTCCGGAAATCTTTAATGTGCTACAATACTCGCAAACAACATCCATTGGCCCAATGCGAACGCCATTGCGCTACATTATATGCGTATTGAAACGCTGCCCGATTCAAATCAGTATTTGATGAATTTCTTATTGTGCTTCGTAAATTATCTAGCGCTTGATCTCTGAAGTTTGCTCGACGATTTCGCATTGCCAACTGAGCCGTTTCACGGGCTGCCTCCCTTTGCTCTGGTGTGTGAGAAGCACGAAGTCGAGCCATACTAAGGCTGCGCTCTTCAAGCGCAATTTCTTGCTCTTCTTCAGTTCTTTTTTTTTGTTTTGGATGGGAAATTATCAAATGACCTCTTCCACTCTGGGCGGAGCGGAAGGGCGTGTCAGACTTTTATTGACTAAAACCCACCCGTGTTCCTTCACTTGCCTGTGCAACGGCCAGTGCCATGGTTTCATTTTTAACCAACCCGCAACCCTGTAGACCAGTCCTCGTGGACCCCGTCAAGGTGTGCTGACATCTCTTTGAGGCGCGTGTGAAACACAACGCGCCGTCAAACCGGGCCTGGTTCATACCAGGAGGCTAGCTGCCTATCGCTCGCCGCCCGTAAGCCCGCGCCTACGGTGGTCTGGAGTCCGATGTTGCCTCCCGACCAGGGCGCTTCCTGCAGCGGTTTGAGGCGTGAGGGTAGTGGGATTTCCGCTCCCTCACGCGCTCCGCCTCCTCCTTTGCCAGCATCACTGCTTCACAGAAGGAGGTGAAAGCTTGCCATGCACTCTTGCTCCGGACTATGGCCCGGACCAGGGTCGGACGCGAGAGATCGCCGCCGATCGCCGCCACGAGGACACGGCTGTGCTCTACCCAAGCCGGGCAGACCTATACCGTATGCTCCACCGTGTCCTCAGGGCGATGCACACAGTGGTCACCCTGGCGTTTCCTCCCGCCTTATACGGAACAGGAACCTCCCGAAACAGCCGTGTCCGGTGAGGACCAACGTCAGTCGGAAGGTGAGGACGCCGTTGCGCCTCTCTAGCTACTCCTCAAAGAGAGGACATACCACCGCTATTGTGGCGTGCTCAGTGCTGGATTGCGACAATCACACTTTCTATGTCGCCATGAGATATTGCGATTTTTCGCGGCAACGGAGCTATGCCTCCTCTCGTCACTCCCAAATGTGGGCGAGGGATAGTGTTTCTCCACAATTTAATGGATGTTATTATACATATAAACGTTTCTTTTTAATTACTCGTATCTATTAAAAGAAACCTCATCAAAATCTGTTTCGCAGTTTTAAAGATTTAATCATACAAAGGGACATAGGGAAAGAGAAAGTAACTTTGTTTTATAGTATGTAGTGAAATGGTAAATGGCACAAATCAAATCAAAGCATTTATTTCAAATAAAACAGTTACAGGCACTTTTGAATTGTCAGAAGGTCGGTCTGTCAATAAGATGAAGCTAGTCGCCCATTCCAAAGAGTAGGCACCTATGGAAAAGAACGGGCAAGAAAGTCCATGGACACTCTTTTAAATTTTCAGGCTATTGTTACAAATATTTGATTACATCATTCATGTTGAAATCAACCGTGTGAGAACGATGCAGAAATATATTGTATGCTGAGAGCGTCCATTATGGAAAACACACAAAAAACAATTCAGAAATTAAAATACCTACGCCGTGGCAGCTAAGAGATGACCAATCCCCTCCGACGGCGTCCGTTCACGAACATGACGTATGGATCAGCATCATACAGCTCAACCATATTGAAGGGAACCTAATGACCCAACACACACGCCACCATCAGCGAGACATTTGAGTGAGCATAACATACTCTTAACAGCCAGAGCACAATCAAGTTAATAAAAAAGACTAACCCAATAAATAAACGCCTTACAGCAATACACTATTAGAAATTTTGAAGTTTTGGGACTTTTATTAAAACAATAAAACCGGCAGAGAGTATTTATATTCCTTGCTTTAAATGAATGCATCAACATTAAACCGGTAAGACTTTTTATTAATAAGATGAGTAGTGCAGCAGTGTGTTTTACCATTTTTAAGAAATGAACCGCTAACTTATATTTTGACTGAGTTGTTTTGTTATTCCATGTCAGTTGCATTTTGTTATACCATGTCTTATGTCACGTCACACGGGAACGACGGGAACAACGGGAACGGGATAAAAAGTATCCTATGTGATATGTCCTTCTCCCAGTTCTTATCTACCTCCCTACCAATTTTGAGCCATACTGGTTAAGCGGTTCTTGAGTTATGAATAGAGTAACTAACACGACTTTCATTTATATACATAGACTTCATTCAAATCGGAGCAGCCCTTTAGGAGGAATTCAGTGACGTAGGTACACACGTACAGCAGATTAATAAAGGAATATACCCATGGAAAGCATTGTCATCTACATTTGTAACAAAGATATCATACCTCTCTCTACCCCTAGAGCTCTTGTTTCAGTCTCTTTAAGTTAAATAAAAAATCTTAAATATTTATTTATTTATATTTATTTTTTTCTCTTTTAGTTCATGAGGACAATTTTAGTTAAATATTTTTCTTTCTTTTTTTTTATTTTTTCCCCTTTTAGTTCTTATGTACAATTTTCTTTTTAAGTAACTACAAAAATTAAAAAAAAAACTATAAACTTGTCTAAAAACAAAAAAAAACTTGTGATTGGCCGGGTTTGAACCGAGGAACACCAGCCATCGCGAGTAGACCATACCACTATCGCCTACGCCACAGCCGCTATGTCAAGCCGCGCGAAATTAGCGCCCATATTATGCGTGAAATATTGCGAAAGAGAAAACTCGAAAACATGCGCTTCCCCAGACATAAGACTGAGCTAGATCGATTTCTCGTCCCCGAAAAGCCCCACATATTAAATTTCAGCGAAATCGTTAGGGCCGTTTCCGAGATCACATGCTTTTTCAAGCGATCAGCGCCATCTGCCGGGCTGATTTGTAAATCTAAACCATCCAGGTCGCCACTCAAACGCATACAGAAAAATTCATTAAAATCGGTCAAGCCGTTTAGGAGGAGTTCAATGACATACACACGTACAGCAGAATTATATATATAAAGATAAACCGTTGGTGCAGTGATTAAGCGATTGACTCCTGCGCTGCATGTCGAGGGTTCGATTCTCAGAGGGAACATATCTATGTATGTATCTATGTGCACAGACATCGGTATATACACTATATATATAAGTGTATACACCTAAGTTCATATGTTTGTAAACGCACCCACGATACAGGAAAAAACCTAGTGTTGGGCTATTTTTTTTTTTTCAGAAACTACAATTGATTAATGAATGTGGCGAGGAAGCTAGTAATAATAGACTTATGCTAAGTACTAGCTTTCCGCCCGCGGCTTCGCCCGCGTAGAATTCGGTTATATCGCGCTTTTTAGATGTCCCTCGAAAATATATTTTTTTCAACAAAAGGTAGCCTGATGTCCTTTCTCAGGGTCTAAAGATTGTCTGTACCAAATTTCACCAAAATCGGTTGAGAGGTTTAAGCGGGAAAACGTAACAGACAGAGTTACTTTCGCATTTATAATATTAGTATGGATATCATTAATGTGAGTAATACATAAGATAGCGGAACAGGTATTTGATCAGTCATTACTCACACAAGACATAAAGAGATGCAATATAGAACCCTCTGAATGGGAGCGTTTGGCAGCAAAGCGGTCAGAATGGTGCAGAATGGTGTACGGACAATTACGCGAGTTTGAGGAGCAGCGCAAAGCTGACCTCGATACCAAATGCGACCAATTAAAGGCCCGCCCATCTGCTGCGATCACATACAACTACGTCGACGGCGTGCTTACGTGCCCTCACAGTGCACGAAGTTTCGCCGCCAAGATAGGGTACATAAGCCATCTTCGGGCGCATGAACGCCAAATCATAGGAGTCGAAATGGTCGCCGTGGCCGAAATCAGTCGGGAACATCATCATCACTCACACAATACCTCACATTTACACTCGGAATATTAAGAAGCAACGTTTTATGTAGTGAAGAATGTTAGTACTATTCATCTCCATCGTGCTCTTCTGGAGATATGGTTCCTGGCAGTTCTTTCACACTAATAAACGTAACAATGCGGCTTTTCCTGCAGTGATAAATAATTTTAAGTGTCGCAGGAAAATAGTTGGAGCCGAGATTAAGCTAATCTAGTAAGATAAGCCTAATCGGTTAATTAATTTAATTCGGTTCGGTTCAGTTCAATTCCATCTTTTTTATGGCAGCTGGAAAAGTCCTAATGGACTACCCACATCGGATGCGGGCTCTACCCGGGGATGTGGAGGGGTGGCCAGACTCTTACCGGCTAAAAAACGTTTACCTTTCCCGGGTCCCGAGTCTTCCTAATTCTACGGTAACCCCGGCAGGTCTTGACTCATCATCGCGAGTTCGTCAGGTCTCTCCTCACATGAGTGGCGAGTGCGAACGCGTCACAACGGCAACTCTGGTCATTTGACGGACGTTACACTTCCCAGATCCTTCGTCCGTCGGACATGGTTTTTTATCTTAGAGGTGCCTTCCATTGGGGCCTGGCGGTTAAGCCAAGCCCCCCGACGGCGGAAGTGAAGCATGCCTCCGTCCGCTGCTCAGCCAACTCGACTCAGCGGACCCGCCGGAAGGTTTGCTCCTTAATGAATTCTCTCTCCTTAAATCTGGCCAGAAGATTACTGCAGATCTCTACTGTGAGCAGCTTCACATAATGATAGATAAACTAGCCGCTAAACAACCGAGACTGGTCAATCACACAAGGCCACTGCTGCTTCAGGACAACGCGAGAGCACACATTGCACAACAGACTGCTACCAAATTAAAGGAGCTTCAATTGGAATGTTTAAGACATCCACCGTACTCCTCGGACCTTGCTCCAATAGACTACTATTTTTTTAGACATTCGGATAACTTTTTGCAGGGGAAATGGGAATGAGGAGACAACCGAACCTCGCTTAGAAGCGCCTGCCCCTGTACCGTGCAGATCTGGACGGCGCCGGTGTTCCCCTCTCCGACACCCGGGGGACGCGCTCAGTTGGAGACCACTCCACTGGCATCCTATCCTATCCTATCACATTCTATTCAATGGCACATCTTATGCTAACCTGAAGGTCAATTCCATTTATTTAAAACGTTCAAAGTTTAACTTTTCTAAGTCATATGTACTTTCTAGGTATATATTGGACACCAATGACTGCTTACAAGGCGAAGGAAAACATCTTGCGGATACCTGGACTTTAAGTCTGAAATTACCAACCCGCATTGAGCAACCGTGGTCATTACACTCAGTCCTTCTCTACATGAGAGGAGACCTGTGCCCAGCAGTGGGACGATAAAAAGGTTGTTGATGATGATGTTCAAAATGTAGTCGCTGTCTCATTTCTGTAACAAACAATTGTCAAAAACTTTTACTACAAGTAACTTGAACTAAGAGTATTTTTTGACAGATTAAGACTAGGTACGATTAGAGATAAGTGAATGTGCTTAAAATTCCGACAATTATTCCATTGGTTCTTAGAATTTGTACAAAATGTATTTAAAGGATGCAAAATATTGCTTTTGATTGATAGCTGGGGTAATTGCCTGTCTGTTTCCCATAAAATATAAACAGAATGGGTTTTTTAGAGGTTCAATATTGTTTTACTATTCTGAAGAAATAAAAAAAGGATATTTTTTATTTCTTCAGAAAAGGATAAAGGATAGTTTTCAGGGTCGTTCTGTCAGGCCATAAAATTGTGATTTAATGCGTTTCTAAGAGGGCCAATAATATCGTGGGACTATTTTAAAACAATACTTAAGTGACAGACGATCTGAGTAGTGTAGTAATTTCAGTAAGTTTGGATTACAAAATCTGTTTCAATGTCGTCTTAACAAAAAACGAAATGTATTAATAAAATCATTAAACTGTTTCTTAGGCAGGGAAATTAACTATTTAACAAATTGACTCTACACTTAAATTACGTACCTTTTAAGTCACAACTTTCATTCTTTAGGTATGTAATTATAAAGTTGAAATCCGCGAAATCATTTCGTTGTCCGTTTGTTTGTTCTGGAGTGGCGGCCACGTACTGGAAGACGCAGCGTAGGGAGGCCTCCAACAAGGTGGACCGATGACCTGGTGAAGGTCACGGGAAGCCGATGGATGCGGGCAGCTCAAGACCGGTCAGCGTGGAAAGCCTTGGGGGAGGCCTTTGTCCAGCAGTGGATATCTATAGGCTGAAGAAGAAGAAATACGACAAATCGGATTAGGATCTTACCGCTGAAACTTATACACTTGTTCAACATGTGTCTAGTGTCAGTGGAACGTCAAAGTTCATATAATAATATATTGTTCAAAAGGTGTTTAGCCCAAGCAACTGATAAACTGTTTGCCGTAGCGTGGCTTAATTCTACGAATAAATTTGTTAACTATATCTGCAGGCGTATCGTTAAGTATTTTTTTTTCTATTATAATCTAG
Source organism: Sesamia nonagrioides (assembly GCA_017933935.1). Classification (NCBI taxonomy): domain Eukaryota; kingdom Metazoa; phylum Arthropoda; class Insecta; order Lepidoptera; family Noctuidae; genus Sesamia; species Sesamia nonagrioides. The sequence continues at coordinate 19,197 of JADWQK010001088.1, forward strand.
TACTTGACTGACATCCAACTTGATGGCAAGCAGTGAAGCGAGCAAGCGAGCAAGCGGTAAAGCGTGCTAGTTTATTAAGAGCCTATTCACTCTTGCAAACCGTTTTGAACCAAATCTCGGTCACCAATTAGCCTCTTTGCCCGCCTGTCTTCCGAATCCTAAGTTGCCAGGTGGAATTTTGCAGCACCAGCCCAAATGTGGCTGTGGTACTCCACACACGAAAAGACTGTCCTGGTGTGAAGTACCGCCGGATCTTTGCGCCAAGTTTCCTGTCAGCAACCTTGGCTTTGGATTCAATGAACGATCTGTTTGACCAAAGTTCAGGTTTATTTTGACTTGTTTTAGGTTCGTTTTCACTGTAAAATAATTATAATACCGCTAATTAGGTAATTACCGCGTAGAACTGTTACAATTTAAATGTCACCATACCAATATTATCTGAACAATAACCACCGTAACACTTACCTAAAATTACGGAACGTTCTTCGCACGCGTGTTAAGTAAATATTTACTTCGTTTCAATAAGAATCGATTGCCCAATTCTCAATAAAATGGTTTCAATATTTGTAAAGCTTCATCGGACCGATACGAAAATATCGAGTTCATTAATATTTATGAGTTAATGATTGTAAATGGTACTGAATTGTTATTATTTGGGTATATTTACATAATCAGCCTGTATTGTTCCCAATGCTGGAGAACAGGCCTCCTATCTTTGAGAAGGAGTGGGCCGTAATCTACCATGAGGGCCCAGTGCGGGTTGCTAGATTGCACATGATGTCTGGTGAGGCCGTACGGAGGACGGTCTAAGCAGTTGTGTTGCGATGTGTGCCGGGTACGATGCGTCAAATGTTGTTGTGTCGGGAGTTTGATCGTGGAGGGTCTCCACATCTATCTCCCTCTGGCGCAGCATCGTTGGTCGTGTTGTTGGGTTTAACATTGCACCACCTCGCTCAACTGCCGTCTTCCTTCCTTTTCACTAAGTTTTTTTAATTGATTGGGCTTAATAAACTAGCGCGCTTTACCATCAACGATTGCATCACTGCTTACCATCAGACGGGTTTGTAGTCAAGCACTAGTTTATAATTATTAAAAAAAAAGAAGGAGTGGGCCGTAATCTACCACGAGGGCCCAGTGCAGGTTGCTAGATGTCACATGTCTTCAAATATGTGATACTAGGATATGCCGGTTTCCTCACGATGTTTTTCTTTAGCTTTTCAGAGCAGTGGTTATGAAATTATTTACATAAAGTACACCGCCGGAATGGATTTTAACCAACGACCTACAATTTTGTAATTCGGGATGGTAACCCCTGGGTTACCACGGGTTTTATGACCTCATTAGAGTGTATGGTGTCTGAAATTTTAATACATTTTTAAGGTTAAGTACCTCAAAAGGACAAACACAACCCCTATAAAATCACATCGTTGTCTGTTTGTGTGTCCAGTTTTCGAATTGAAATTATTATCAAATACTCGGGACTCCCAAGAGGTTTTTTTTTTAATTTGTAAACTAAATCCTGTCTGGTGATAAACAGTTATGCAATCGTTGATGGTAAATCACGCTATATCTCGGTAATGACGCATGTTTTGATACTCGTAAGGGAATCAAAGTCTATAAGATACTTCTCATTGCCCTAGTTTTTAGCAATAGCTTGTTTTGAATAGATT
>JADWQK010000763.1:0-126867 GCA_017933935.1 Sesamia nonagrioides
GTTCGCAGCGATCCAGTTCGATGTTTCCGAATCGTCATCGCACTTCTAGAAGAAAAATTATGATGTTGAAAAAAACTGATAAATGAACTTGTTTAATGGGGCTGTTCATATCATTAGAAAGAAAAAAAACCGGCCAAATGCGAGTCGGATTCACTGTCTCAGGGTTTCATGTCACCATCTATAAAAATGACGTCTGCAGTATGGGAGCCCTCTTTTTAATGTGTTTACAATATTTGTTGTTACATGATCTGTGTAAATTTTCAGACAGACTGTCAGTAGTCGTAGTCGAAATAGGGTCCTTTTTCCACGTTTTAGGAAAGGTACCGTAATTTGGTAAAGGGGTCGGGGGTAGTGAAGTCCAGTCCAGAAAAATATAGTTTTGTTTTCGGTCATCACGCTTAAAAAATTTAATGTAAATAAAAAAAAATGAAAAAAATACGGCATAAATAATAAATAACTATAATTGCTTAAGTTGACAGAAAAAGTTATGTAATAGCTTTACCGCGGCAGTTTCTCAGTGACACACGTTTTTTTTTTTTTAAAATACATTTAGATTTAATGGTATTTTTATATACATATTTATATCAAATCAAATCAAATCATTTATTTCAAATAAACCAGTTACAGGCACTTTTGAATTGTCAGAAGGTCGGTCAGTCAATAAGATGAAGCTAGTCGCCCATTCCAAAGAGTAGGTACCTATGGAGAAGAACGGGCAAGAAACTCCATGGACACTCTTTTAAATTTTAAGCTATTGTTACAAATATTTGATTACATCATTCATGTTGAAATCAACCGCGTGAGAACGATGCAGAAATAAATTGTACGCTGAGAGCGTCCATTATGGAAAACATACAAAAATCAATTCAGAAATTAAAATACGCCGTGGCAGCTAAGAGATGACCAGTCCCCTCCGACGGCGTCCGTTCACGAACATGACGTACGGATCAGCATCATTCAGCTCAACCATATCGAAGGGAACCCAATGACCCAAAACACACGCCACCATCAGCGAGACATTTGAGTGAGCATGACATACTCTCAACAGCCAGAGCACAATTAAGTCAATAAAAAAAGACTAACCCAACAAATAAATGCCTTACAGCACATTCGTGCATTGTGCTCACACGTTTGCCATGCAATTATACAATACTAAGAAATTGAATCTACACAATGCTAAGATAGTTTTGTCCAAGGTTCAGCAGCTCAAACAGTGTTCCCGAATCTGTGGAAAGTTTAACTCCTGTGCAGCTGCAGCTGTACAAGTGCCGAACACCTCAGTCAGCGATACAATTCCGTAACGTACAATATGCTTGGCTACATAGTGTGTAATACAGGCTTTGAATAAATAACATAAACAATTACATATTAAAACTACAAGAGGAAAAATCAAAGAACAATCATTGTACAGAAATCGGACGCAGCTCAAGCCCAAGCCTTTTTGTCCTCAATATAATCCTTCACACTATAAAATGCTTTCTGACACAACTTACGTTTAATGAAGGATTTGAATTTATTAAGGCTCAGATCTTGAACCACCTCTGGAAGTCCATTGTAAAAATGTATACATTGGCATCTGAAAGAGCCACCTATTTTCTTGAGCCTTGTTGTAGGTACAATAAATTTGTGCCTGTTCCTAATATTTATATCATGGACATCACTGTATTTTTTAAACAATTTTATATTTTTATGAGCATACAAAAGATTTTCATAAATATATTGAGACAGCACGGTCAGTACATTAATCTCTTTAAATTTTTCTCTGAGAGAGTGTCTCGGACTTAATTTATAAATTGCACGAACAGCTCGTTTCTGCAAAACAAATATTGTTTGAATATCGGCGGCATTTCCCCACAACAGAATGCCATACGACATTACGCTGTGGAAATAGCCAAAGTACACTAAACGGGCCGTCTCAACATCAGTCAAATTACGAATTGTTCTAACTGCGTATGCAGCAGAACTTAGCTTTTTTGACAATTTTTCTATATGTGAACCCCATTGAAGCTTAGCATCCAGAGTTATACCCAAGAACACTGTGCTGTCGTTAGATTTCAATTCTTCGCCCTTTATCAACACTTTAGTTTCCACCTGCCTCACGTGAGGTAGAGTAAACTTAATGCATTTGGTTTTTTTCTCGTTTAAGAGTAAATTATTAACATTAAACCAATGAACTACTTTGGAGATCGCGCTATTTACATCATCAGTAACCTGCTGCTGACGTTTCAGTTTAAATAAAAGTGAAGTGTCATCTGCAAACAACACTATATCGTGGTTATCCTTTATTAGGTACGGCAGGTCATTGATGTAAATAAGAAACAAAAAAGGACCAAGAATTGACCCCTGTGGGACTCCCATTGTTACTAAAGATCCAGGAGATCTTTTTCCATTAACGTCAACGCTTTGAATCCTACCACTCAAGTAAGATGTAATAAGATCCAGTGCAGAGTTCCGGATCCCGTAGTGGCGGAGTTTCCTGATTAACGTATCGTGAAGAACGCAATCGAATACCTTGGACAAATCACAAAAGATGCCCAAGGCATCGCATTTATCCTCCCATGCATTATATATATGACCTAGAAGTTCAACACCGGCATCAGTAGTTGAACGACCCCTTGTAAAACCGAACTGTTTGCTATGTAATAATTTATGTTTATTAAAAAAAATTAGTATTTGGTTTAAAATTAATTTCTCAAAAATTTTACTAAAGGTAGGTAGTACAGAAATAGGTCTATAATTTGTGGGGTCTGATGTACTACCAGATTTAAACAAAGGTATTATTTTACTATTTTTCATGAGATCAGGAAACTCTCCACAGTCAATACAAGCATTAAAGATAACAGCTAGAGTGGGTGCCACAATATCAATAATAGACTTAGCAACTTCCACCGAATGACCCCATAGGTCAGCAGTCTTTTTACATTTAGAGTGTGAAAGATTTTAATTATATCTCTACTGATAACATGTTCAAAATGAAACTCCGAATCACAAACATTAACATTTTCTTTAAGCAAAGACTCCGCAACAGAAGGTGATGAGTTTAGGGATTTAGTAGTTGAAACAGGAATATCCGAAAAGAAATTTTCAAATGCCTCAGAGACTTGCGAGTCTGATTTAATTATGTTGTCATTAATAGACAGGCTATAGTCAGTATTTCTATCACTGGACCTTTCCGTTTCACTATTAATAATTTTCCAAGTCGTTTTAATTACATTGCCACTGTTCTTTATCTTTGAACTCAAGTAACGTGACTTGGCCATATAACAAACTTGTTTGAATAATTTTGAATATTTTCTAACATATAAATTGAATTCAACAGTGTTAATATAAATCCTCTCATTGTACAATTCATAAAGCCGAGTTCTACTTTTATGAATACCGATGGTAGCCCAATCAGAGAAAGATGCTTTACTATTAACAGAGATAGTCTTGGGAACAAAGGTGGAATCAAATAGCTTACAGTATATATTTAAAAAATTGTCATAGAGATGATTAGGATCAGCATTAACAGCACTGGATAAGACTGGCAATTTATTGATGAGATCAAATCTAAAAACCTCCAAGCGGCTTTCGGTTTTGGGGTTAACAGTGATATCCTTTTTGGCCACTTTTTTACTATGGTTTGGAATAGTAATCCTTTGTCCGCAGTGATCAGAATCAAATAAATTTAAAACTTCTTTGTGGCTTGGTATTATGTTTGTAAAAATATTATCTAGGCACGTGGCACAAGTAGGTGTTATTCTTGTGGGCTCCAAAAATAGGTTTACAAGATTGTAGGACTGAAATAGACTTATAATTTTATTACAATAACCGGAGTTCTCTAATAAATTAATATTAAAATCACCGCAAACGATAATGGCTTTGTTTGAAACACAAATCTTGTGTAAGACTTCATCCATTACCTTTTCAAAGTAGTCATACAATCCTGAAGGGGGTCTGTACACACTTAACACAATGAAGCCCTCCAACTCTATACAGGCAATTTCAGCTGTTCGTTCAACAGACAGGCCCACAATATCTTTACGATTTTTAAATTTCAACAGGTTACTAACTAAAATTAATGAGCCACCATGTATAGCATTAATTCTGCTAAACGAACTACCAACTTGGTGATTCTTAAAATTAAACAAGAACTGGTGACTTTTTAGCCAATGTTCGGTTATGCAAAGAATATCAATACCATAATGGTTCATGAATAAATCAACCTCTAAATCTTTGTTCCTAAATCCTTGAATATTTTGATGCACCAAATTAATATGATCTATTGACTTTAAACTTCCTCCCGAGTTACCTTTGTAATCCTGTATATTATTATAGCTAGAGGTTGGCTCTATTGTCTTAATTTCTAATTTAAATTATTAATGATGTCAACTGATACCAAATTATTGGCAGAATTAATTAGAATGTCATTGCATTGCTCAAAAGAAGCAAGTTGTTTAGCCAAATTCTTGGCTGTAATAGAAAAAAAAAATATGATAGCGACACAGCTATCTGTCTTTTAAAGTAATTAGAAAGATAATACATAACATTGTTATGTCTATCTCTTGTCAAATACAAATTCTTAAAATAATTATTAATGTCAATTAAATGTAATATTTTATTATTAAATGTCAAGTTGGACATTGTCATATTTAGTTCAAATTTAATCCTATTTTCTTCCTGTGGCAACTGGTCACTGTAAGGGAATGTAAACAAGACAACCTTTCCAATATTCAGATTGCTTAATGTTTCACAACTCTTAAGCAGTTCTCTTTTGCTCAAATTTCCCCTATTACCCACAAAAATTAACAATGTTGTATCCTGGGAAAAGTTACATTTAATAATTTTTTGCATAATTCCATATAAAGAACAACCAGGCATGCAGTAGTTCAATATTGAGTGACCCGGACATTCATCAGTCAACAAGCACCCCAAGCCCTTACCTATCTCATCACAGAACAACACAACATCATTAGTCAAGCTTTGTTTAAGACTATTAAGATCATTACAGTCACGGCTATTGGCACTATTAGCAGAAGGAACTATGACATCAACACAGGGCTGCGGCAAGGTGGTATTACATGATGTCAACGAATGATCCAGTGTAAGCACATCTGATGTTAGGCCGCACTCACAGTTGGTTTTTTGTGAGTTAACCAGCTCATTCATCGCCAACACATATTCTCTCATTAGGTCTTCTGAGGTATTATACTTATTAGTCATTGAAATAAGTTTATCTTGCAGATGGTCAAGTTCAGATTGCAATGACTCCATGTCTATGTCATACCTCCTATTACTTTGCTCTAAGTTATAAGAATACATATCCAACTGTTTCAGCAAATTTAATCTTTCCCTGTTCCTCTTAACACTTTTTATAAAGTACCTTTGTCTTTTCACCATTTTTTGAGTTTTGACAATGTACTTATTAATTTTTATATATTTTTTTAATTTATTTTTGCTGGTTACTACCCTCACTGAATTTGATGATCTACGTGTAATAATGTTGTTAAGGTATGATGCTGAATTGAATTTGACAACACTTTTTTTTTAACCACATAGTAATGTTGTCCAGACTCGGAACAACTACTTGAAACCGCGACATGCAGCGCAGCAGTCAGTCGCTTAACAACAGCACAAACCATGCCATTGTGCCAATGTGGATTATTATTATTATTGAATAAAAATTTAATTGACAGTTGTTCGTACTGCGGCGACATATTTGTATGAGATGGTTACAATCTTATATACAACGTGTAACATAAAGGGTATATAGATAACAAAGGCATGGCATCTTTACATGATATCAAACGATATTGGAAGGGTTTTTTAATCCTATCTTTTTATGTTAGGAAGTTATGAGGAAAAACACCGCCTGTGATAGGCTACTATCATACTAGTCGCACAATGATATTGAAGACATTTATCAGATTTTGGCAAGTAACGTGACGGGTAACGAGTAGTTATTAACGTATGTAGTGTGCTGCCACGTTTGTTATGATTTGATTTTAAGAAACACACGAAACCGAAAAATTGGTACCAATTTTTTGAGTATTTTATTTTGAGTTGAAACCCTTCCGATATCGTTTGATATCATCTAAAGATACCATGCCCTTGGTATGTATATACCCTTTTTGTTACACGTTGTATACATAAAAAAGGCATGGCATCTTTACATGATATCAAACGATATTGGAAGGGTTTTTTAATCATATCTCTTTATGTTAGGAAGTTATGAGGAAAAACACCGCCTGTGATAGGCTACTATCATACTAGTCGCACAGAGATATTGAAGACATTTATCGGATTTTGGCAAGTAACGTGACGGGTAACGAGTAGTTATTAACATATGTAGTGTGCTGCCACGTTTATTATGATTTGATTTTAAGAAACACACGAAACCGAAAATTTGGTACCAATTTTTTGAGTATTTTTTTTTTTTGAGTTGAAACCCTTCCGATATCGTTTGATATCATCTAAAGATGCCATGCCCTTGGTATGTATATACCCTTTTTGTTACACGTTGTATACCCTTTTTGTTACACATTGTATAAAATTCTCGTGTCACAGTTTTCGTTCCCATACTCCTCCGAAACGGCTTGACCGATTCTCATGAAATTTTATGAGCGTATTGAGTAGGTCTGAGAATCAGCCAACATATATTTTTCATCTCCCTAAATGTTAAGGGTAGTCCACACCTAATTTTTTTTTTTAGGCAAAATTTTTAGGTTCTAATTTTTTTTATGATACAACATACAAAAAACAGTCTCGTCTCGGCGTTCGAGCGAAGTGAACGTTTACTTAATTTGGTGACTCACTTGTTTACGTTAGGTACTAAGTGCAATTTATCGGTCGCCTACGAATTCCGTTACGTACCTACTTGACGGGCACAGTGGCCGCCCGGCCATGTAAAACAATGAATGAGCCTACAAATAACGAGTTAAATAGTAGCTTGAGTGACATAAATGAAATGGAGATGGCAGAGATCGCCGAGGGAGATCAACACGAAGCAGATAAGATATTACTGACAGTGAGTGAGGAATCAGAAGAGCAGAGGCCGACTAAGAGAGGAAGAGTGGATGATGAAGATGAAGGATGGATATTACAGCAAAAGAAGGACAAGAAGAGTAAATCAGAAGATACAGGCGTAAAAATTGAAATTTACATTTCCTCAGAAAATAAAATGCCGAAACAGTTAACTTTAGCCAGAATTTTTAAAAGTGAAGGTATCACAGATATTAACAGAGTAAAATACATTAATCCATATAAAATACGTGTTGATACAATAAATGGAAATAGCGCAATTAAACTAGAAAATAGTAAGGAATTTAGCAACAGAGGATGGAGAATACATAGGGGCCATGGAGGTTAATTTTTCATATGGCGTCATTAAGGACATCGACATCGATATGACGGAGGAAGAAATCGTCAAGAATATGTCTTCATTAGAACCGGGAGAAATAGTTTCTGTCCATAGACTTAATCGCAGAAGTTTTGAAGCGGAGGGGTGGACACCTAGTGAGACAATACGCATTTGTTTTAAAGGATCCTACCGTCCACCATACGTATTTGTGCATGGATTGAGAATCAGGGTTGATCCGTACGTTTTTCCGGTGTCTCAATGTTATAGGTGCTGGAAGCTTGGGCACACTGCAAAAAAATGCCCGTCCGACAAAATAGTGTGCCCTAAGTGTGGTGGCAATCACGACAATTGTGATACCACAGTTTTTAAATGCGTAAATTGCAACGGGCAGCATATGGCGCAAGTAAGATCCTGCAAAGTATATCAAAAAGAGAAGAAATTGAGGGACTTAATGGCAGAATTCAATTGTTCCTATCAGACTGCTCGATCCATGTACGTTGAAGTTCATCACCAAGAACGAGATAACAATAAATACATAATACCTACCCCCACAATGTCAACAAAAGAAAATGAAGCAAGTACAATAAAACTTAACCAAGTGTCGTCATATGCTGATGTAACAAAAAATAATAATATTACTACGAAAACAACACCACAAAACAAAATAAAATTTAAAATTAAGTCACAAAAACAAACGGAACAAGAGGATGACTTGACATTTGTCAGTCACATAACCAATGCGGAGGTATATACTCAGAAAAATACAAATGAGGAATCCGAAGAGAAGAACGAAAGAGAAGTAAAGTTCAGTGAGTTGATAAATAGATTAAAGATAATAATATTTATGAAAAAAGCCCTGAAAGAGAAAGGTTTGCCAGGGAAGTATGTAGAGTTAATTCGTGCTATGTACAGTCGATCTCGTACCTACGTCCGGTCGGCTGCTGGCAATACCGACGAGTTCAGTGTGGCGGTAGGCTTGCACCAGGGATCGGCTTTAAGTCCGTACCTCTTCCTGTTGATTATGGACGCTCTTACGTCGGACATCCAGGAGGAGGCACCCTGGTGCATGCTGTTCGCCGATGACATTGTTCTCGTCGGTGAAGATGGACCTGAGATCCAGAGCAGATTGGAGAAATGGCAACAGAAGCTGGAGAATGTTGGCTTGAAAATCAGCAGAACCAAAACCGAATATATGTTCTGCGATTTCGGCGGTCTCTCCACTTCTGGAGCCATAGCCCTTGATGGCGCACTCCTACCAATCTGCTCCGACTTTCGGTATCTCGGTTCACTCGTGCAAAGCGATGGCGAAATAGATCGGACGGTTAAGCACAGAATTAACACTGGGTGGATGAAATGGCGGCAGGTCACGGGAACAATTTGCGACTCCCGCATTCCCCTTAAACTTAAGGGGAAAATATATAAAACCATGATCCGACCTGCTGTCTTGTATGGATCAGAATGTTGGGCTACGAAAGGGATGAATGAAAGGCAATTGCATGCAGCCGAGATGAGAATGCTAAGAGGGATGTGTGGTGTTACACGAATGGATAGAATAAGAAATGAGTACATAAGAGGAAGTCTGAAAGTGGCACCGGTAGCTGAAAAGTTGTGTGGAAATCGGTTGTCATGGTACGGGCATGTGTTACGGAGAACTGAGGAGAATGTCGTGAGGAGAGTCTTAATTATGAATGTTGATGGCTATAAGAGTAAGGGAAGACCAAAGAAACGATGGATGGAATGTGTGAAGGATGATATGGCTAAGGGGGTGACTGCCGAGATGGTTTCTGATAGGGATGCATGGAAGAAAAAGACATGTTGCGCCGACCCCAAATAAATTGGGATAAGGGCAGGAGAATGATGATGAATATTTATGAAAAAAGATCCTTTACAAGTGAAAGTGCAGAACGTTGTTAAATGCTGCCTGGAGTGGTTAGTATTAATGGTGGTAGAAAACATAGCAGAGTGGCCGGTTCTTAAATTAGTTTATGAATACTTTCTTTCATAATGGCACACAAGCGTAAAATTTCTCAATTTAATATTATCCAATGGAATGCACAAAGTATTCGACCTAAGTTGGTGGCTTTTGAGCAATTTTTAATTCAGGAGAAAATTCACATTGCTACCCTTAGTGAAACTTGGTTAGAACCCGACAGCTCTTTAAGGATCTCGAGTTACAATGTTTATCGTAAGGACAGGCATGACTCATACGGTGGGGTAGCGATTTTCATAATTCCGTCAAAACTAGTTTACATACATATAATAGCATAAATGTTGTCATAGTACAAGTTCATAACTGTGAACATCTTCATTACATTATATCAATATATTGCCCTCCGTCGGTGCGTACCTGTCAAGCCGATTTGGAACACTTATTTAATTACGTGGATAGGAAAACAATGATTCTCGGTGATTTTAACGGTCATCATACTAATTGGTCACATAAAATTGACCCGAGGGGCTCCCAATTATATGATGCACTGGTAGATAGTAAATTTATTATTCTGAATGACAGTAGTAATTCCACACGTGTAAAGTTAGTGAATAATATATTGCAGAGTTCCTCCCCTGATATCTCATTGGTGTCATCCGATATAGCAATACAATTTAACTGGAGGACTTTCAACGAGAACTTGGGAAGTGACCACCTAATTATAAAAATAACTACAAATATTGAGAGAAACTCGAATTTAATTCACGTACATCGTAATTTTAAAAAGGCTGACTGGATTTCTTATTCTAAATCATTAGAGAATAACTTCGATAATTTTAATAAAAATGTAGATAATCCACAAAAGTTTTATGACGACTTTATTCAATGTATTAACGTAGCTGCTAACCGTCACATACCGTTTTATAAAACTAACAGCAATCCCGCAAGCTCCTTTGTGCCTAAACCCTATTGGCAACCGTCTCTGTCTAAATGTGTTGCTGAGCGTCGTTTAGCCCTCGCCACATTTAGACGTAACCCCACCCCTCGGAATTTAGAAAAACTTCAAGAAAAAACTCGAGTTTCACAAAGGTCAATCCGACAGGCACGGCTTAAATCCTGGCAAGATTTCTGTTCATCATTGGACAGTAATACCACCCAAAGCGAGGTCTGGCGTAAATTGAAGTGGTTGAGAGGTCGTAATGTCCCAAGATCCTATGTTGATAAGGAAAAGGCAGAGGTTTTGTTGCACACGTTAACACCTGACTATACGCTCCCCAGTGACCCTAGTTTTGTATCTGGTATAACTAATTTGGATATTCCAATTACTCGACAGGAATTAGACCGATGTATGCGTTATAAAGACACAACTCCGGGAAGTGACCAGATATCCTATTCAATGTTGTCCCATCTGCCCGATAGTGGAAAGTACATTTTATTATTTTTATTTAATAGTTTTTACTCACTTAGTTTTGTGCCTATTCAATGGAGGAATATCACTGTTGTACCTATACCAAAGCCGGGTCGTGATCCTGAATCAGCAGGTAGTATTCGTCCTATATCTATGATGTCGTGCATCTGTAAAACCTTTCATTGCATTTTATTAAAAAGATTAGAGTGGTATATTGAAAAGAATAACATATTGTCACCAGAAACCACAGGATTTAGAAGATGTCATTCCACTATAGAAAATTTAACTAGTTTAGTATCAAGAATACAAACCGGTTTTTCACGAAACAATATAACTATAGCCTCATTTATAGATATTGATAACGCGTATAACAATGTTGATGTTAAAAGTCTTATTCATAATATGCAACAACTTGGTGTGAGTGCGCTAATGTGTCGGTATTTGTGGAATTTTCTAAAAGAGAGATATTTACAAGTTCGGGTAGATGCGGAACTTCGTTGTACAACGACATGTCGGGGCCTGGCACAGGGCGACCCCTTATCACCCTTGCTTTTTAATATAGCATCTGTAAATATTTGTAAACAAATAGATAATATTTTTGTGTCACAATATGCGGACGACTTTGTTCTATATGTCACTTGTGTAAGTATTGACGAAGGTACAAAGCAATTACAGTCCGCTTTGAATAAATTAGTTGTTATACTGTGTAATATCGGGCTAGAAATATCGGCTAGTAAGAGTAGAATATGCATATTTAAAAGAGGAAATCTGTTAATGTTTGTGTTGATGGCTTACGTTTACAAGTAGTCGATCACGTAAAATATCTGGGGCTGTGGTTAGACCGATCATTAAGATGGGCTAAACATATAAATGAGTTAAGAGAAAAATGTCAAAGGTTTGTTAATATTTTTAAAGTGCTGGCTGGGTTCCGTTGGGGTATACACCCTAGCAATTTAAGACGTATATATATTGCTATGATCCGCAGTAGATTAGACTATGGAGGATTTTTATATGGTGACAGTTGTAAAACACATTTAAATAAATTGGATAGGGTTCAAAATCAATGCATGCGCGTCATAGAGGATTTATAAGATCTACGGCTATATATGTGATGCAATGCGAACTTCACCTTCAGCCATTGGCTATACGCAGATATTATCTTGCTGGGAAATTTTGGTTAACCCTAGAAAGATAACTTTATTTTTTTGTATTGAAAAGATAAACATGCGCCTCAGAGGCGCACCGTTTTAATAGCCGATTTTTTTGATGCATGTCAATTATTTTTGATTCATTTACTACTGTAAATTTCTTAATTATTAATAAGTAAATAAAATACATACGTATAATTATTATTTTTTTATTTAAAATATTAAAATTTGTAGGATTTTATAAACCCTTAACAAAAATTAGGAGTCTTCTGAACTTAGATAGAAATTTTTAAAAATAAGCAACTTTTACAGTGTTTTTTTCTTATTAACTACTTAATTATATTATAATCAGTCTCAAATTTTGAAAAATACTGAAAAAATCAACGGCTAAAGACAATTGTTGCAAACAACTTTTTATGTTCTCCGCACTATGTCTTTTTACATTTTTGCACGTTATTTTGAATAATTCTTTTTTTTTTCAAATTTCAGTTAGTTCTTTCACATCAGCTTCTTCAGACATCTTTCTGTTACTTTGTGGAGGGATATTCAATACTTTCTCTCAAGCGTTTTGATAAAGTAGGAATTTCCAACCTAGTTTTCAAGCGCGGTGCAAAAATATTTCGACATATGCAACTAGGTGTAATTTGAATGAATCATATTGTTTGCAGACGTTTTTCTGGTATTTTGTCCTTTAGCAGTAGACCAAACATGCATATTCTTGCCCCTGATCACAGCAGTAGGCGGAATTACTATGCGTTGGTCATGTCCAGTATTTTTAGTGACACTCTGCGATGAATTGTTATTCGAATTTTCATAGATCATCACTCCTTCTTGGCCATCAACATTAGTCATTGATATGGCCCTCGATCTCACTGACACTGCCCTCATCAGAGCCTTCATCTTCTTCAGTCAATAAAGAAACAATTTCTCTTTCAACCAACACACTTCTGCTGGACACGGTGTTAAAACACTCCTAAAAACAATTGATCACAATAAGTATTCGCTAATAAAAAAACCAACTTTTATTACTTACCTTATATTAGTAAAAATATTAAAAACAAATTCAAAATGAAAGTGGCAAAAGTTACACAAAAGATAAACATGCGCCTCCCGAGCGCAACACATCGCTCTAACAGCAAAGCTATGGTACTTACCGAACAGTAGCAGCCGTCTCTTGAAAGTGTTGACCAACGACTGAATTGGCTAGGAAACACATGCTTGTACACGTGTCGGTAACAAAATTGCAGCGAAATATGTATTTTGCGGGCGCCTCTGAGGCGCACGTTATCTTTCTAGGGTTAAAGATGAAGTCTACTTCTAATAACTCAATCATCGACATTGTGGTAACGTTGAAAGACCTTTGTCGTGAAAATTTATATTGGAACAGTAGAAATAAGCCTTTACTGATATCCACCCATGATTTTTGTAAAAATATATCCATTTTTTCGAGTAGGCAGTTAGAGATGTTTTCTCTAGACACTTGGGTTAGCAATGTGAATATTTTGTCAGTGCTACAACCGGTTATCGCGGCTATTAGTAAACCAAAACACCAATATGATTCATGGGAAATGAAGCAATTGTGTTGCAATTTTATAAATACCAATTATCAAGATTTTTATTATATATACACAGATGGTTCCAAAGACAAGGATAGATGCAGTGGTGTAGCCCTTTTCGACCCTCAGACAAATAGTTCAGTCCAATTACAAATTAATGTTAATATATCTATTATGTATACAGAGTTGATCGCTATAGCTGAAGCAATTTCCTACATTAACTCTTTTGGGGGTGGTAAGTATGTTATATTTACCGACTCAAGGAGTGCAATTTATCATTTGGCTCGTTGCACCTCGAGCATTCGAGGAGCACCGATAGCCTATAGTATTTTGGATTCAATTTATAAAATGTGCAATAGTAACAAAATTGTTAAAATACAATGGATACCTGCGCACATAGGTATACCTGGAAATGAAGAGGCTGATCGACTCGCTAAGGAAGCGGTTATAAATGGAACACCATTCTCTTGTTTACCACCTTATACTGACCGGATGTATTTAGTGAGGAATAAATGTAACCAAATGTGGAAAGAATATTTTGACGAGAGGTCTGTGACTAAAAGTATTTGGTATAAGACGATACAACCTAATCTGTCCACTTCCCCTTGGTTTGTTGGTTCTGTTCTGTGTAGATCTGATGTTGTGATTTCCATGAGGCTTCGATCCGGACACATTCCACTAAACAGCTTTCTATTTTTAATGCGTAAATCCGATTCGCCAAATTGCGACGAGTGCGGTGTGGTAGAAGATGTGTACCATGTGATGGTGGAATGTGCTCGGAACGAAGCCGAAAGGGTCAAATTCCAATTAGAGACGGGAATCAACCTGAATCATATTGGAATGTGCAACAACATTTTAGCTCACCCCTTGTCAAAGAAATCCAGAATGTTGTACAAACTTGTCCAAATAGCAGTTAAGCGTAGATCGTAAGTTAATATTGTTAATCGTATGTATGTGTGTACGAGGGTGACATGATCATGCTTGATCAAACCCTTCTTAATCAATAAAGAACAAAAAAAAAAAAAAACATACAAAAACACAATCCTAAATTTTCACCCTTCTACGATAAACCCTTATTTTTAATAGCCATTTTAGTTTTAATTATTTTTCATCTCCGGTCGAAAACTGTCGTAAATCGTCATTTAATTAGTTTTATTCCCGAGGGAAATCTAAAAAACGCGATATAACCGAATTCCACGCGGGCGAAGCCGCGGGCGAATGCTAGTATTCTTATAAACAAGAGTATAATCTGTTATCAAATTACCTTGATCCACTTCCGGAGCAGGCAGCACCGCACGGGGTCGTGCCAGTTCTCGCCGCACGCGAAGCAGAACGTGTGTCCGCAGCGACACGTGACGGGTGCTGCCTCCACGTACGCCACCTTTATCGCGTTGCTGCAGTCCGGGGACGGACACCAGCGCAGGAGCCGGTTGCACTACACGTGGTACAAGCATTAGAGTGTATTATAACCTATTGAAGGACGTAACCTGTAACGGTTTGCGAGCATCACTTAGTTTTAAGTGTCCGTCAAAGCGGTTCAGCAAGAATACGTTAGGAAACCCACATATCTCCGAACCAAAACATTAGATGATATGTGACATCTATCAACCCGCGCTGGGCCCGCGTCGTGGATTATGATTATGAGGGATATGCTCTCACCAAGAGGAGGCCTGTGTCCGAATAGTGGAAATATTATCGGTTGTATTATGTGCAGGATAATCGTCTATGGTTGCAATATTTGTAAATATGTGAAAACTGTGACTATCAACATAATAAATGTTATTGCTTAATCCATACTTCCATTCCAATATTATAAATGCTCTCTCTGCAGTATCTCTGTCGGTCTGTCTGTCTAACTGTCCGGCTTTCACGCCAAAACTACTGAACCGATTGTAATGAAATTTGGTAGACAGATAGTCTAGAGCAGGGTAGAAAGCGAACCTTTATGCATCAACGTGCCATTTTTTCTAAAAAAAAGTTTAATGGGGTCATTCGCGTGCCATCAAATAATTTTGACTTTCTGATTATTGGCAAAATAATAATTATAAATACTATCAAAACTCTTTATTAAATAAAGTAAGCAAAAGAGGTACATTTTGGTATGTTTATATTAAATTTCAGTAAAATTACTGTGACTTCTGTTGCTGCAGGTTAGATGACAAATAATTTATGTTAGGGTTGTAAGATATTACTTTTAGCAAAATGCATGCTGAACTTGATTCATCTGTCAAACGGTTTCTAACCGAGTTTTTAATGTTATTCATCTCTGAAAATAATGACTCGCAGGCATATGTAGATGAAAACATGGTTAAAATAGCATGAGCCAGCTTCTTCAAACAGTTAAATGTGTCTGGTAACGCATTCCATGTTTCCAGAATTTTATTATTAGCATTTTTACTTAAATTACTTGTCGATCTTTAAGTTTCAATTAATTCCAACTCTTTCCTTGTTTCAATAAATTTTTGAATCCATATTGAACTATATTGGAAATCAATCAGCTGCATTTCAAATTCTTCAATTTCTTTTCAAATCTTTACCAATTTTAGTGCTTTGAAGTCCAAAAAACCACTGATCTAGTGCAATTCGCACCGCTTTTAGTGCTCTACAGACTTTGCCTTCTGGCAACACTGCAAACACTGCGCAGCGCAGCTCTAGACTCTAGAGCCTGAGAAAGGGCATAGGCTATATAACATCCCGCTATGACCAATAGGAGCAGAGCAGTATCAAAAAAATGTTGCGAAAACGGGGGCAAACGCGTAAATATTGCTCCCGTTATTTTAACAGGCGCTTATTTTATTTCAACACGCAGACGGAGTTGCGGGCAACAGCTAGTTTGTAATACTTTATACCTGTTGTAGTAATTTTATTCCAGGTACAGTTTTCTTCACATAATAATATACATAAATACAATTCTTTTATACAAAACATTGTAAAGCATTATAAAAGAGTCACTATGAAATTTTTAGCCCATTCTTTTCGATACAAAACTACCTTTTGGAAGGGGCAACTAAAATCATACCTATGTCTTGTAAAACATGTATGTAGCCTTCAAATAGGCCATTTAAATTGTTGACTATCATACAAAAGACAAAAAAAGAACAGAAACATTGTCAGCAGTCACCGGTGACCGTAGTGGCTGGCACAGTCAATGGCTTAAAGATTATTAAGACTTATTTTTTTACAGTGCTTCAAATACATTTGCATGTCCTTATATGGAACGTAAGTTACATTGCAATACGCAACATGTTACGGGATGTACCAAAGAACAATCGTTGCAGTATTATTATTTAGGTTTTAAACCGCTTGTCGGCTAATAAAATAATCAGCAACTGTTCGAACAGACGCTGCCTCTCTGTGAGAGGGAATGGGCAGTAATCCACAAAGGGGGCCAGTGTGGGTTGTGAGATGTCTCAGGTCTTCGAACAACCGTACAATTCATAAGTCCGACTTACGAGTTGCAGATGAGGAAAGGTAAGGTCGAAGTTTCTTACGTTATTACTAGGCACTGCACTCGGTCAGCCAATGTCTGCTAATGACTGACCGACTGACCCATTACGATTTTATTTGGTGTCTGTTGTCTAACTGTCAACAATAGGGTATTTGACTAAAAAAAACTAATTAGTCCGTCAGTCACATTTCCAAAAAATACTAGACACGTATTTTTTCTTTTTTCATATAAACAAAAAATCAAGACGACACAGTGCGTTGAAAACTCGTGTGACGTCACTGCACGCTACACTTTTTAGCGAGCAGTGACGTCACCAGCCACCACTCCTGATCTTTGGTGCCTTTTATATTTGTCAATTTTTGTTGATTTGATAAAACAAAATATACGTATCCAATATTTTTCTATAATCTGAATGACGGACTAAAAAGAATCAATTTTTTTTTTAACCAGGAATCATTCCTATTACACCTTCATCTGCCGTCTGCTTTAGGATCTTACAGGCGTGGTATTATGTATGTATTATGTGAATTTACCTCAACAAAACTATTGGTGATGATGTGTTGGTACTTGAGCTTGACACGCGGGTCGCGCACCAGGCGCATGACGGTCGCGTCGTCCACGAGGATGTCACAAGCGTGAGCCGCGCACGCTATTGTCTGACCCTAGAAAAATTAACACAGACTTTAGGTTAAGAAGTTTCTTCTTCTTCTTCAGCCTATAGAAGTCCACTGCTGGACAAAGGCCTCCACCAAGGCTTTCCACACCGACCGATCTTGTGCTGCCCGCAACCATCGGCTTCCCGCGACCTTCACCAGGCCATCGGTCCACCTTGTTGGGGCCTCCCTACGCTGCGTCTTCCAGTACGTGGCCGCCACTCCAGAACCTTACTGCCCCATCGGCCATCAGTTCTACGAGCAATGTGCCGTGCCCACTGCCACTTAAGTTTAGCGACTCGCAGAGCTATGTCGGTGACTTTGGTTCTTCTGCGGATCTCCTCATTTCTGATTCGATCACGCAGAGAAACTCCGAGCATAGCTCTTTCCATTGCCCTTTGTGTGACTCCAATAATAAAACTAACTACATATAGAGAAATCTCTAACTAATTTTCGTTAAATCAAACATTGTAGACGCATTGTTGCGCATAAGTACATCACTAATAATATTCAGAAAAATTCAAATAATACAATTAGTGAATGCCATGTAGTGTACTTACTACTAATAGATACTTCGTGGTAACACTATAACAATATCAAAATCTGTTACGTAGCATGTAGCGTCAAACTAATTAGGCCTAGGTTGCTAGTTCAAAACTAACCAACAGGTTGATTCCGTAAAAAAAACTCACCGTGGAAACTAAAGTTTAACTTAAGTTTTCACGCAGAGTTTTTAACAGAATAGATCAGAGGGACTTTTCGTAATTTTAATAACATGCACTGTCTGATCTCATTGTCAATACCTCCTCCCCACATTTTTGAATAACTTGTAAACATTCGTTCGTCACCTAGATGAGACTGCGAATAGATTATGAACGAGTACATTATATTAGGAGAACAATATATTACGAAGATTGCTTTGATTGGAAACTTTTAATTGGCCTTCTCTCACTAGCTATCTTCTACCTGTATTTTAAGGTAGCTGTAAGTTTCCTTAAGATATAAAAATAAATAAATAAAGGTAATGGCACTAATAACAGTACTTTGATAATATTCAGTTGTATCTAATGAAATCATCACATGTGCAGTTAATGTTATCTTTTACATAGGTTCATACCTAATATTAAAAACCAAATAACACCGACATTTCAATCGCTGAAAAGGGTCAATGACACACACACACACACAAAGGAGTGTCAGGTACTTATTACTTTTGTTACAAAAAGAAAGTGTAATATTTGCATGTGTGTGTTGTCTTTAGTTACTCATGCAAGGGTAACCTTGAAAACGGAATTATTTTGATTGTAATATTTATGACGCATTGAAGTATCTGCATTAAGGTCGAACACACAAGACCAAAACGTAAGACGTCTGACTTTTTTTTTAATACTTAAATCTTGTTCGCCATCCCGCCTGATGGTAAGCAGTGATGCGATCGTTGATGGTGAAGCGCACTAGTTTATTATGAGCCAATTCACTCTAGCCTTGAAGACACTGAAGTTCAGAATGTAATACCTATTTTTTAACCTTTTTTTTTATTGCTGTTATCAATTCAACCTAGGAGGTATTGTATGTATTTTCACCAAAATATACAGGCCTTATTTTGTATGTCATCTATGAAACAATTATGATACATATTTAGGTAGGTACAATGAAATTGTATGCACAATTTCTTGCTGAAAGTGTTGTCTTAAACTAAGCAGATAGAACATAGGTATACTTACTAGGCCCTCCTCCATTATTTTAGTAGTTAAATATTCACACCAACATTGTGTGCAAAATCTGTGGCCGCACTCCAGACCCGTCATCAACTGTAAAATAATATGCATCATTGAACACTGAAGGTAACATTAATCCATTATTTGATAACATTCCTTTACAATTGGATTCACATATTTATACATAAATTATTAAACCATAAGAAGTATCTGGAATGTAAAACAACAGTTCGTTTCATATGGGAATCAAACCCATAAAACACGTAGCGCTACAACCGATTATTAAATCACTGCGCCAATCGGGCGTTTTTGTATTGGCATTAAAAAACTGGCAAAAATATTATGTTTTAAAATCCATACTAATATTATAAATGCGAAAGTAACTCTGTCTGTCTGTCTGTCTGTCTGTCTGTCTGTCTGTCTGTCTGTCTGTCTGTTACGCTTTCCCGCTTAAACCTTTCAACCGATTTTGATGAAATTTGGTACAGACAATCTTTAGACCCTGAGAAAGAACATAGGCTACCTTTTATCCCGGAAAAATTTGATGTTCCCGAGGGAAATCTAAAAAGCGCGATATAACCGAACTCCACGCGGGCGAAGCCGCGGGCGGAAAGCTAGTTAATTAATAAAATAATGTTCATACTAGATGTTATGAATATATTATAATAATGTCACCTCAAAAATCTTACCGACCGATTTCATAATCGATCGTAGATTTTTCACACTTCACTTCGCTTCACTTTTTCAGACTTTTCTGCTTCATCTTAAAAGAATGATCTTGTAAGATGAAGCAGAAAAGTCTGGAGAGACTGAGATCATCACACTAAAAATCCTAAGAATCCTGAGGAATCTTAGTACTATTTGAATATTGTATTATTATTATTACATATATTTGAACTCTCTTGGACAGTAAAGTCTTTATTATTTACTTATGTAGTCTATTCGCGTAGATCACCCAATGTCGCAATATCGTCTATAGCATTTCATTGCTAGACATAGGCCGAAAATCCAGTTGAATGGCGAGCAATAGGAGAGCACGTCATTCAATTCGATTTTTGGCAACTCATCTAGCTGCTCCCAGCCTTCCCGCGAAGATCATCGCTCTACCTAAAACCACTACGGTGTCTCTTCTATCACGAGCGCGCGTGGGGCCACGGGAGTCTAAATTTTACCACGGCCCTACACCCTCGTGCCTGCCCGGTCTGTCCGGGCCTCGTCTCTTAGCTCGCTCTACCTTGCCTAAATGCGCCCCACCTTATGTTTACCAATTCGCAGTCTCCACTCAAAACCCCGACAACTTCAACGGTCATCGGGCAAATCATCAATATAAGTGAATTGTGGACACAAGCCGACGTCACTGCGCTCAAGTAAGCGCGCAACTTCATACAAGATGTAGGTAATACGAAGAGAAAGTCGTAACGCGTCGTGTTTGCGCGGGCAAACTCTGTGCAACTATCTAGGTACCATTCTTTTTCTCATCTACCTATCTATACTAATTATAAAGTTGAACAGTTTCTTTGTGATTTTGTTTGGACGTTTTAATATCTGGAAAACCGTTGGATTCGAAAAAAATACTTTTGCATTAATCTATGACCCTTAGAAGTCTAACAAAGAGAATAAAAGTCAGAAATAACACAAAGGCTATTTAGGATTTACTTTATGGTTTATTAATGGGTGATACCTTTGAAGTCGCGAATTCGAGTTAGGGCCTCTCCCTTAAAATTAGTTTTCTAACTCTATGATATAATGGATATGATCAAACTTTCCGTCAAGTTGGTTAGGTCAATGCTTAAGCTAAGTAAACAGCAAAAATAGCTCGATTCATACTATATGACGGCTCAGAGCAAGAGATAAGTCGAATTCGCCTGGCAGTGGAGGCCATGAGGGGGTAAGGAATAGTAGTAGTATAAAGTTTATATCGAGCTGTAAC
This sequence comes from Sesamia nonagrioides, assembly GCA_017933935.1. Taxonomy (NCBI): domain Eukaryota; kingdom Metazoa; phylum Arthropoda; class Insecta; order Lepidoptera; family Noctuidae; genus Sesamia; species Sesamia nonagrioides. Next base: position 21,131 of record JADWQK010000763.1, read on the forward strand.
TGTATTGTGGAAAGTAGTTTGCTGATAACATTGTTACACATAGATTTCCTGCCAAATGAACGTAAACTTCTGAAGTAGGTTGTCTAATTAATCAAAGAAGTTGCGTTGATAAGAGCCATTGTTTCGCCCATCATAGACTCGAAAAAAAAGTTTCGCACTCTGGCAATTTTTAAATGTACATTTTTGTAAACTTGAAAATATGTATTTTCTTATAAGATTGACGTGATAAATAAAATAGTAAGTCAAAGAAATTAATGCCCAAAAAGACAGTGTTTTGGGTTTTTTATACATTTTAGTCGTTTTTTTTTTAGTTTTCTAATTACTATTGTATTAAGAAGCGTTCCATGAACCATAATAATTTTGATTGTTTATGTTACTACTCTTCATAAGCTTTTTATGAGTATTATTTTACTTTGGTTCATGGAACACTTCTTAATCCATACTAATATTATAAATGCGAAAGTAACTCTGTCTGTCTGTCTGTCTGTCTGTCTGTTACGCTTTCCCGCTTAAACCTCTCAACCGATTTTGATGAAATTTAGCACAGACAATCTTTAGACCCTGAGAAAGAACATAGGCTACCTTTTATCCCGGAAAAATTTGATATTCCCGAGGAAAATCTAAAAAGCGCGATATAACCGAACTCCACGCGGGCGAAGCCGCGGGCGGAAAGCTAGTATAATAGTAATTCTAAAACTAAAAAAAAACTACTAAAATGTACAAAAAAAACCAAAACACTGTCTTTTTCGGCAATCATTTCTTTGACTTACTATATAATTTTTCACGTCAATGTTATATTATAAGATAATACATATCTTCAAGTTTACAAAAACATTTAAAAATTGCCGGAGGCCTAAACTATTTTTCCAAGTGTATGATGGGCGAAAAATGGCGCATAACAACCAGCCTCCTTTAACTAAAATATTGTAAACAAAAATTCAGAACTTTATACGGTGAAATTCAGTGAAGTTACTTAACAATATTCCCCCTTATTCATAAACGCTTTTATTATTTTACTTAACTAGTGATTAGTAATTGTTTAAACATACATTTTAGAAGTTTGTACGTCACTTAACTTTAATCATCATTTATGAATAAACCCTTTAAACTCTGTGGTGTTTATTCATAAAGGACTATTAAAGTTAAGTGATATTAAAAGGTTAAAAATGTATGGTTAAACAATCGCTAATTACTAGTTAACTTTAAGCGGTGTTTATGAATAAGGGGGTATATGTGTTTCTGAACATAAAAAGTATCAAAACAATTAGTATTGGATGATCAGCCTATACACTGCTGGGACAAAGATTTCCTCTCGGTGAGTGGGGGTGGGCCGTAATTCACCACGCGAACCCAGTGCGAAGATTTCCTCTCGGTGAGTGGGGGTGGGCCGTAATTCACCACGCGAACCCAGTGCGATTATTAAATCTATGTATCTAATCGATAATTATTAAATCTCTGTAAATACATACCTACTGTTACGGTGGCAAACAACATTTTGTTCAAAATACAAACTGGCACTAAAGAAGCAACAGAAATATGTAACAAAGAAATGTAACCCATATTATGATTTTAAAAGAGTGTCCATGGAGTTTCTTGCAGGTTCCTCTCCATAGAGATCTACGCTTTGGAACGTGCAACTTAGCTTCACTTTTCATGGACTGACCGACATTGACTATTGAAAAGCAACAACGGATGGTAATTAATTTGAAATAACAATTTTGATTTTTGACTAACCAACAAATTACAAAAAAAAAAAAACAGAAAGTTTCAATTTTGCGAGTTTAGCCTTATTACTTAACCAAACACAGTAGTTACTATAAACGCACGTGCTAAAGGTGAAAAACCTTTAGTCATTGGTATCTTATCGGTTTCCTTTGGGGCATAAGATAACAATAACAAAGATAAAGTTAATAACAAAAACAAGTCACTTACTGAGGTTGGAAGGATTGAAAAACATATTTCACATTCCTCTGTCCCTGATGTTGATATCCGTCTGGGCAACTAGAATAAAACAGAGGACAAAATTAACCCAATATCCCACTGCAAGGCTTCCCCTCATATAGAGGAAGTTGTTGGATATTAGTGCAGGATTATCATTTCGGCAAATTATAAGCCTTCTTTGCGTCGCCAAAACGACTGGACCTATGCTTAAAGCAGCAGTGTAATTGCTTAATACAAGGAATAGTAAAAATGCTTTTTTTTTTATTTTGACACTTCAACAACATTTTTGCTTTATTAATATTAGTGAGCAGACAAATTTTTCGCACTTATGAAAGATATCTTAATAGATGTCTTTCATAAGTGCGAAAAATTTGTCTGCTCACCAAGAATCAGCAAAAATATTGCTCAGTAAGAATATTGCTAATGCAATATTCTTACTTAGGTATACAGTATGTTAAATAACAGAGGGCGTTCCCTTAAACTCGTTAATATACAACGTGTAACATAAAGGGTATACAACGTGTAACAAAAAGGGTATATACATAACAAGGGCATGGCATCTTTAGATGATATCAAACGATATCTGAAGGGTTTTAACTCAAAATAAAATACTCAAAAAATTAGTACCAAATTTTCGGTTTCGTGTGTTTCTTAAAATAAAATCATAACAAACGTGGCAGCACACTACATACGTTAATAACTACTCGTTACCCGTCACGTTACTTGCCAAAATCCGATAAATGTCTTCAATATCTCTGTGAGACTAGTATGATAGTAGCCTATCACAGGCGGTGTTTTTCCTCATAACTTCCTAACATAAAGAGATAGGATTAAAAAACTCTTCCAATATCGTTTGTTAACATGTAAAGATGCCATGCCTTTGTTATGTATATACCCTTTATGTTACACGTTGTATACATAACAAAGGCATGTATGATAGGAGGACACGTCTCTTTAGAGATGGGAAGTTATGGCTTCTGTAATGAAGCCTGGTCACTGAAAATGTGGTGACCCCATCGGATTACGGCAATAACCGCTGACAGCCAACCGGTGCGCTAACTGCGTTGAACATTTAAGAAGCTGGCTGCTGACCGCAGCTTTTGAGTATTTGACGAGTTTAAACTCCGATATCGTTGATATCATCTAAAATGCCATGCTGTCTGCTGCTCTGACCCACCGTTATGTCAATAATAGATTAAAATAAAAATATCAGCATAGAAAAATAATCATAAAAAAATCCGAATAAAAAAAAAATCTAATTGGAAATAAATTTGAAACCTCCTGTTTTAAATCAAAATAGTAGTCGTCATGTATAAATAAATTGCGACGTTGCCGTCTTTCATGTTCGCGTGTACAGTGTGTTTCTTTTACACGTCAATTTAAAATTTTTATTGAATATTTTCAGTGAAAAAATTTTAAAACATTTTGTTTTCGAATGGAAATATTTTTTTAGCATGTATGTATGCTATACTATTTCGGGTTAACGGGAACGCCCTCTGTTAGTTAACGTACTGTATAATTATATATTAGCAATATCCTTCACCTTAATACTAATTTTGATGGATATTGTTACGCAATTAGGATGCTGGGTACCAGAACAGTAAGCCTTTCAGCTTTACTTTCCTTACGCTCTATTAATGTATAAACAAAGATAGGTTAGAGACACAAACTAACAGTGAAGGTTATTCAACCAATCCTTGGAAGCATTATAATGGCAAAAAAAAACAAGGTAACACTACCTGATCTTCGGTATTAAACCTTCTTTGTCTATACCTCTACATAACATATAATCAGCTATAGGCTGATTCCCACTCCTGGGACAAAGACCTCTCGGTGAAAGGGAGTTGGCCGTAATCTACCACGCGGGCCCAGTGCGGGTTGGTAGATGTCATATGCCGGTTTTCTCACGATGTTTTCCTTCATCGTTTTGAGAGCAGTGGTGATTAAAATATTTACACAAAGTAAAACGCCCGACGGGGTTCGAACCCACGACCTGCAACTTGTAAGTTGCGGCCGATACCACTAGGCCACAACTGCTCACTACTCTTTACCTATCATAATCATACTATCTGAAACTATTTAAAAAAAGAAAAGATTTTATTTTTGCATATGTTTCTTAGTTACGCTTCACTCTAAAATGGCTGAATAGAATAGGATGTAATTTGACACATGGGTAAATCTTGATCTAGATTAGGATATTAGTTACTTGTCCAATATTCCCACAGGATCGATACCCATGCGAGTAAAACAGCTGAACTCAATAGTAATGGCGGTAATCTTCGGAAACTACTGATCCGATTCCGAAATCTTTCGCTTTTGGGACGCTATAGTATAGCGGAATATCCTAACCGCTCACATATCCCAACGACCGTCTACGCAGTTGGAAATTTACCACTTCTGTGTCTCGGAACAAATTATATCATCGCATTGTTTACATTACGCGCACCGAGCGACCCAATAAGTCATTTGCTATTTTAAAACCAGAAATTTCACAAGGGATATTTCGCAGGCAGAAGCTAGTAGTAAAAAGTTTCTCTAATTCTAGTCTATCTCTTTATGAGAATTAAAGCAAGAAATACATAGCTGCGAACAAAACAACAGAGCAGTTTTCTTTGTAGTTGTGTTTTAACATCACATTATGTCATTGGATATCAGCCAAAATAAGACAAGGGCCATAAGAAGGACTAAATTGTGAGGGTCAGGTTTACAGTTGTGCTATTGGTGATACACACATTTCTATCATCATCAACATTTTTATCGGCCCACTGCTGGGCACAGGTCTTCTCTCATACAGAGAAGGATTGAGCGTAATCACCACGCTTGCTCATTGAGGGTTGGCGATTTCCGACTTAAAGTCCAGGTTTCCTCAAGATGTTTTCCTTCATCTTTTAATCAGTCATTGTTGTCCAAGATATACTTAGAAAGTACATATAACTCAGAATAGTTATATTGGTACTTGCCTGACCTGGAATCGAACCCACACAGTCATACTTGAGAGGCTGGTGTTTTACCCACTAGGCCACCACAACAGGTTTCTATAGGCCAAGTTAATTTACTTTTCTTTTTGGTAGTTTTTACTGTCCCACGGCTGGGCAAATGCGCGTCAGGAACTCTTTTCCTGCCCCACTTCGAACCAGCCCTCACGTAGTAACCATTCAGAATGCTTAATCATCGGTTTCAATCTATATGACTATTTTAAGAAGGTAAGTGTTTCTTAGATAACAATAGGTAATAGGTATTCTTCACAACTACAAGGAAACTACTGTTTAGTTACAGCAGAGTTTGAGAATTAGTAATAATTTGTGTTGATAAGCCTTCCTGTAGTCAGTTGCCATGGTAGCAATAGGCAATCAAGACATTAATACTTTTCTATTACAAGTTTGCATGATTTTAATATTATTGCAGATTCAACAATGAAAAAAATAAATAAATTCATTGTTGTGAAATGTTGTGACCTGGAAAACAAAAAACACATTTACTAGCTAAGCTAAAAACATTGTTGCAATTGCATATCAAAAACTACCTATTTTAGTTTTAGAATAACTTGGAGGGAATGCTGCTAAAAACTGTAGGTCGTATAAATTTGACTTTGAAAAATGATGTGACTTGGGATTCTCCCAATACAATTAGGATTGTTTTTTTAATTGAGGTTACTAGTTGAAACTTAAATTTACATATTTCACATCAGGCCCAATTAAAACTAGCATCAGGCACTAGCTGTCTAGCATTTCTGTTGTCAACTAGCAAATTATAATTATTTATGATACTCGTGTGAAAATTATCAAACAATATCCATAAGTATCCATGAGGCCGTCTAAAATTTTATAAGTCTGCTTTCACATTAAAAGTGACATCATTACACATACATAGTTAGGTAAAACGTTCACAGCATTCTTTATCCAATATGTTCTACCTCTTTGCTTAAATCATGACTAAGGTTTGTGTCATATATGTAATAACGTGGGTACCTTCAATCTTGTGGAATATTCTTTAATAAAAATATACGCTAAGTCGAGGGTAGGTTGACGTTACACACAGTGTTTGTACTGTGCTATGCTACTCAGCTCAATAAACAGATTTACTTAAATCTCGGAGTTTTAATGGACATAACAGTGGCGACGAGTGTAAATTGTGAACTATGGAGCGTAAATTAGTGAAATTTCATGAGTTCAATGTGAAAACAGACAATTGGGACAGTTACATAACTCGACTCAATTATTGCTTTGAAGCCAGTGGAATCGTCCTCGATTCGGTTAAAAAAGCTAACTTTTTTACGATATGTGGTGCTCAGACTTTCGATACTGTTCTTGCGTTAATTACTCCAAAAAAATCAAGTGAAGTGACTTTTCCGGAAGTTATAGATGTTTTGACCAAACATTATAGCCCTAAACCAAATGAAATATCAATGTCATACAAATTTTACCATCGTGATCAAACAAAGGACGAGACAGCAATGGATTATATCGCTCAATTAAGAAAAATCAGTACCAACTGTAATTTTCCAAATCTTGAACGCATGCTGCGGGACAGATTAGTGTGTGGCATGAGCGATAGCAAACTGCAGTACGAGCTGTTGAAGAAAGACAATCTAGAGTATAAGGACGTCGTTGACGCCATGGTGTCCGCTGAGTCCGCGGGGAGGGACGCGCGCATGATGCGGCACGCCGAGCACGCGACCACGCCGACACATGCCGATACCGCCGCGCCGTGTGCGCCGCCCCCGCCTGAGCCGATGGACGTCAACGCGTTGAAAAGCAAAACAAATGTTCGTCTTTGCTACAGATGCGGAGATCGTCACGGTGGTGAATGCCGTTTTATTAATTCGGTTTGTCATTTTTGCAAGAAAAAGGGTCATATCGAAAAAATCTGCACTGCTAAAAAGAAAAGTACCTCTAGAACGTTAAACCACGCTGAAGTTGTGCAGTCTGACGAGCAGCTAAATGGGGTTTACAACGTAGAGAGCGCGAACACGCGCGTGCCTGCCTACAAGCTACGAGTGTTGCTGAATGACGTGCCTGTTGACATGGAAGTGGACTCGGGCGCCGCCTTCTCACTGGTCAACGGGCGCACGTGGGCACGCCTAAAGCCGCGCGTCGCCGCGCCGCGTCCCATGAACACTCGGCTGCGCACCTGGAACGACTCGCAGGTTTCGGTCATTGGACAAGCGACAGTCTCGGTTATGTATAAGGACATTAAAACTTATTTAAACGTAATAGTGGCTAGAGGTTCAGGGCCAAATTTAATTGGACGCGATTGGTTTGAGCCTCTTGAAATTTCTATAAAGTTTAATAACATTTTAGATATTGAATTGTCAGCAACGAATGCATTATTAACCAAGTATGGGGAGGTTTTCAAGGACGAACTCGGTACTTACCGAGGAGACCCCGTAGCGATTCATTTGAAACCGAATGCAACACCTAAGTTTTTGAAAGCTAGGGCGGTACCGTTCGCTATTAAAGCTAGGGTTGAACAAGAGATAGATCGATTGGTAGGCGAAAATGTTTTGCGACCCGTATCTTATTCAGAATGGGCCACCCCGGTAGTCCCAATAATAAAGAAGAACGGTGCAGTCCGTCTTTGTGGCGATTATCGTAGTACGGTGAATCAGGCTACTGAAACCGATACTTACCCAATGCCTACAGCTAGTGAAATTTTCGCAATTATATCTGGGGGAAAATTTTATACGACATTAGACCTGGATCGCGCATATACACAAGTGGTCGTTACAGACGACACGTCTCGCCTTTTAACATTAAACACGTGCAAAGGTCTGTACACTGTACATAGGCTAGCATTCGGCGTGAAAGCGTGCCCCGGCATTTTTCAACGGCTGATGACAGCGTTGCTGGCGGGGGTACCTGGTGTGGCTGTGCTGATTGATGACGTCATCGTCAGCGGCCGTACCATGGCGGAGATGACGCAGCGTCTAGATATTGTATTAGGACGTATTGAGAAAGCGGGTTTACGTCTCAATAAGGACAAGTGCAAGTTCGCGAAGGAGCGAGTGGAATTTTTGGGTTTTGTTATCGATGCTGACGGGATTCACCCAGCGTCGAGTAAAGTCGAGTCCATACTCAATGCTCCAGAACCTAAAAATGTCCAACAGTTACAAGCATTTCTGGGTTTGTACAACTTTTATGAGAGGTTCGTAGCTCATAAGGCCACGATATTAGAACCTTTACATAGATTGCTCGACAAATCGCAGAAATGGGTGTGGACTGACCGAGAGCAGACCAGTTTCGATACTGCTAAGCGTTTACTATCTTCTGAACTGACACTTGTACATTATGACCTGAACAAGCCGCTGGTCCTTACCTGCGACAGTTCAGAGTACGGAGCGGGAGCTGTCTTGTCCCACATCATGGAGGACGGACATGAGCGTCCTATTGCCATGGGATCTAGGACATTACATACGCACGAGCGTCGTTACTCGCAACTTGACAAAGAAGCGACCGCTATAATGTTTGGCATAAATAAATTTCAGAATTACTTGATGGGTAGGTCTTTTACGATAGTCACTGATCATAAACCATTGTTAGGAATTTTTGACCCCAAAAGGCCCATACCTCATGTTTTATCACCTCGTTTGACACGAATAGCTTTGATATTAACTTCGTATAGTTATGACGTTATATATAAACCAGGAACTCAGATAGGTCATGCTGATGGACTGAGTCGCTGGCCACAGCCGGTTCCTGAACAAGCTGAACCACAGCTCTGTGACATACTGCTGATGGCAGAGGCCCCTGATGACTTTCCGATCAATGTAAACAAAATAGCACACGCTACAAAACAGGATAATGTCCTTAATCGAGTTAGTCATCACATTCTATGCGGTTGGCCGGCCAAAGTATCAGATGATCAGCTACGTCCATACTGGTTACATCGGGCTGAGTTGTCGTTGCATGAGGATTGCGTCCTCCTAGACTGCCGCGTAGTAGTGCCGCCGACACTTCGTGAAGCAGTTCTACGTGCTCTTCACAAGACGCACAGTGGTATTGTTCAAACTAAATCACTCGCCAGAAGTTATGTTTGGTGGCCACGGTTAAATGACGACATTGAGGCTTTAGTACAAACTTGTAGTCAATGTTGTGAAAACCGGCATATGCCACCAAAAACTAGGTACGAGTGGGTGACACCAGTGAAGCCTTGGTCTAGATTGAATATGGATTTTGCTGGACCTTTCCAAAATAAAACTTTTTTTATTATAGTTGACGCATATTCGAAATGGCCGGAAGTGTTCATTGTCAATAATATGACTTCAGCCACCGTCATTAAGCACTTAAGAATGATTTTCTCCATCCATGGACTGTGTGAGACACTAGTATCGGATAACGGTACTCCTTTTGTTTCTTCTGAGATGAAGGCATTTCTAGAAGCTAACAAAATTAAACACATTACGTCTGCACCTTTTCACCCATCCACTAATGGCTTGGCAGAACGTATGGTACAGACAGTTAAAGATAAACTTCGTAAAATGGACGGTATGTCCTGGGATATTAAAATTCCAACCATGCTTTTAGGACTTAGGGCAACTCCATGTGCGGCTACTAACAAAAGTCCAGCTGAGCTTTTGTTTAACAGACGGATCCGCACATTACTAGACACTATTAATCCACATGATCAAACGCGTAAAAATAGGGAAAGTCAAATCTTAAGAAATAGTCAAAAGAAAAATAGACAGACAGACGTAGGGTACAAGGTTATGTACAGGAATTTTAGCAATGGACCTCGCTGGTTACCAGGTACTGTAGTAAGCAAAGATGGTCCAGCCAGTTATCGAGTTGAAACGGGAGATGGAATGGTAGTCAGTAGGCATATAGATCAGTTAGTCAAACAACATAGTGCACCAGATTCAGAAAGACAGATTACTAATGAAGAATTAGGACAGACTGAAGAAAGGGAAATGGTAGAACAAAGTTATGGGGAAAGACAAGATCAGGAAAGGAATCAGTTTGAATCTGATCTAACGGAGAGTGAGGAAATGATAGAAATACCCAGTGCAGACAAATGGGCTGAAATGTTAGGTATTCCATTAGAGTCAGAACCTAGTTTTGCAGGTGGTAAAATTAGAAATAAACTTGCGGTCCATGGAAAAACTCCCTATACCAGATCAGCTCCAAATTGTGACTTTATGTTGTAAGTAGTTAAAATACATAATTTGGAACCTAGAAAATAAATACTTTTTTCATATTGCCATTGTTATAATATTAAGATTAAATTGATATATATAAGTTAAGTAATATGTGGTGAAGGGTTACAATAAATAATTTCAATTTTGTACTATATTAGTCAGTTTATATGTTTTCATATTATTGTTATGTTTTACATACTTGGGGGAAAGGTATGTCATATATGTAATAACGTGGGTACCTTCAATCTTGTGGAATATTCTTTAATAAAAATATACGCTAAGTCGAGGGTAGGTTGACGTTACACACAGTGTTTGTACTGTGCTATGCTACTCAGCTCAATAAACAGATTTACTTAAATCTCGGAGTTTTAATGGACATAACAGTTTGAATTAGGGTTGTAACGGAGCTTCGCCTCCGCATCCGTTACTGCGGAAGTTCCGCAACAAATCGTATCTTCGCTTCCGCCTCCGCATAATTTTTAGCGGAGTTATATCGGAGGTTTATTTACGTATTTATGCAATAAATAAATAGTCCGGCCGCGTTTGAGCGCGAAATGGTCAAGAATCAACTAGTGCGAGGCGGGAATGCGGCAAGCACAATTTGTTTCTCCTTAATTTTCATTACAAGAAGGTAATATTTTTTTTACCAAGTATACTACTATTAATGCACGTATTTAAAATAAAAATGTTGTTTTAATTAACCATAAATTTCAATTTTATCTGTATGTACTTTCACCTCCGCCTCCGTTAACCTCCGCATCCGCAGAGGTGAGACTCGTCGCTTCCGCATCCGCCTCCGCCTCCGCTAACAAGCCTCCGTTACAACCCTAGTTTGAATGACCTCTGCAAATGCAGCTTTTTGGAGAAACCTTGTAATATAATAAATTATTCATAACATTCTTACCTTTGGCCTTTGTATGACTGGTTTTCTGAATGGATTAATGACTCTAGCCTCAGAGAACAACTGATCTTGGTCCCCGTCATAGAATCTTTCCATGAGCTTTTCTTTATCCCATTTGAAATGGTTTAAAAGTATGCGGGTTGTTGTTGCTGGTATCTGAAAAGCAATACTTGTTCTACTAAATACAGACCAATAAGGAGGAAATGACACCAAAATATAAAAAATACTCTTGGCACAAACATGATTATGATTAGACTTATTTGGGAGTTGGCAAATAATAAGAATTTTAAATGTATAATCAAAGTATTTTACAATATTATTGTTGTGTGCTACTCCTTCATATTTACAAATAAACAGTTAACTGTATTAGCATCAGATAATTATCCAAGCAGTCATCAATGTTATGAGTCATTCCTCCCACTTCAAGGAAACCTTTGTTATTTTATATTCAATGTGACTATTCCCTCAGCACATACTCTGATTTAATACTATGAACATGCAATATTGTATTGTAGATATGGCAACATAAAAACAAGGTGAAATGATTTTTAGTTACACTTTATAAGGAAATTAGGTTTATGGAACAACAGCATTTTATGAAAGCATAGAGCATTACACCACTTTGTTGGTAGACTTAACGAGGTACGAGGTAATAAATAACATTTCACCATATCGAACACAAATAAATCGGAATGCGACACAAAAGAACCTATGGAAGAACGACAGTGTACGAGTAACCTCATTCGATTAGTCCATTGTTTACCACTAACATACTGACCTCGACAACGGTGTTCACTTCTTTGATGCAATCAACCATATGCTGAACGATTTCCTCCGTAGATAACACCTCATATCGGTATTCCTCAAGCTCCGTTTGCCGTTCCCGTGTACTGTGTGTCTCAACGTCCATTGCAAAGTCGACATCGTCTCCGCTAGACTCATTCCCCGAATCCACATCATCCTTTGTGTCATCTTCGGAGTCCATCGCCGAAACTTTGACTAAATATGTATACTGGATAATAAGGGTACAGCCAGAGTACGTCTAATGATGAAATAATTACACCTAAGATTTAGGAAAGGTCAACAATGAAGAAAATAGTTCACCCGCGGGCTGCCAAAACCTCTGACGTATGGATAGGACAGGGTTACCAAGTTCAAAATTTAAAAATCACATATTTAGATCAATCACTAAGGTCCGTATTACAGAACGTCACTCAAAACTCAAGCTCTACAGTCTCGTTTCGAGCCATTTGATTGGTTGAAACTTGAAAGTTGAAACTAGTTTTAAGTAATGCTTAGGCAGAGATCAATGCTTGAGTTTCCTTCTGGAATACGGACCTAAAACGACATCTAAACGGAAACCGTTTATTTTTATGTAAAGAAATATCTTAAAAAATATTTTGAAACCAGACACAACTAAATTAAAAAAAAAAAAAAACAATTAACATAGAAAATAATAATCATGACGATGTTACCTTTACATTAAAATTAAACAGGGAGCCTAAACCTTGAAGACTACGCTGTGACTATGCTCCAAACAAGGTAGTACTTGACAGTTGACATCTACATGTATTTTAACAAATAATACCCATGTTAGTATTGCCATGCAAAGACTAGCAGCATAAGTACTCTGTGACTAGCAGGCTAATTCTGTTGTCATTTTGACACTTCAACAACATTCATTGCGTTTTTTACTTTTTGGCCTGACACATTTTTCGAACATATGAAGCAATGGATTAGCAATGTACATTGAAAGGATTCGAGTCTATTACGCAATTAGGATGAAGTGCCATTTGCACAATGGCTTATATTGGTCTATTCATAGATAAAAATATTAGTCAGTCTCGCTCGTTCATGATTTTAAATTTTTTAGGACCACGCATTACGGTTTACTCTGAAAACGATTTTAAACTTTGTTACATTACAATAAGGTTGTTTTACCGCAGCAAGCCCGATCGAAACGCTTGAGACAGCACTAGAGTAGTAGTGCATCCTTTTCTATTGGGATACCAAATTATAAAAATTGTCTTTAGAAATATTTGGTAGTTTGTTCAGTAAATTGGTATTTGCATAAATTTTTATTTTTTGTACTTGACAGTGCAAATAATTTTTTACTGTAAATAACCAACGCAAAATAAATTAATAAACTAAGTTGTATGTTGTAATAGCAGACAACAACAAATAAGCAACATAAAGTGTAGGGAAAACTTATTAGTAGGCTTGTGTTATCCCTACATGGCCATATAGTGCTTAATTTTCTCTCTTTAATTGGAGTTTTTGACGGGAAGCTAAGATGAGTGCCACGCTCATTTTTCATTGGACATTTAAATTATTTATAGTGTCGTTTACTAAATAAAAACGCGTGATTTATGAAGTAAAAATTGCATTCAGTGAATAATTCATAAAGAACAGTGAAATATTGTAGCATAGTGGCCACATCATGGCTTTGTACCAAAACTTCCTCCTAGTGTCAGTTCACGCGGGAAACGAAAGGAGATAGGTTTAGTTAGGATAAGTTGATAAGTTACAAAAGAAGACAAGATATTAATTACGACATGGCCTAAAGGTCTTAGAAACCAGACCATAAAATCCCCCAAAAAAAAATTTCTGGCATTTAGTAGTCTCTTTCTTTAAATTAGAGTTTTCCTGTTTCCCAATGTTGAGGCAAGGGCAAAGAGTATAGTACTAGCCCCGCACGATGATATTGCGATTGGCGGCCATCTTGGTGACGTAGTCGAACTCGCACCGTCGGTACCGTTCGCAAGTTCAGTCCGCGCTTACCCACTTACGCACATCGAATATTTTTGTTAGCTTTTTGTTTTTGTTATCCTGTTTTATTGTTGTTCTTGAGTTTTGTTGTTTAGTTTTGTTAGCTGTTACTCGTTAAAATGAGTAAGAAATTAATTAATAGTCGTGCTCGTGAAATTATAATTAAAGTGGACAATTATTTTGTTAAAGAGAAAGAGGACTGTAAGTTAGTTCTTGAAAGTATAAACCGTGCTTTATGTATATGCGTGCTAAGTGTATAGTTAGGCAAGGGAGAGAACCAAGAACATAATGTCACAAAGTAATCACTACGTTTTAATAATGTAGTAGACAGGTAGAACAGAGTACTTTTTTATACATGAAAACTGGTAGACTACATTATGCTCTCTAGCTCAGCTCGTTTTTTTTTTTATTTCAACGTCGCAGTCCAGTTAAAGATTAGATTCATGATGTCGCTATATTTATAAAATGAAGTGAATAGGGATAAGGGAGTGAGTTAAAAGAAACGTCCAGATCCAGACTTATGGTTTGAATCATTGCTATAATATTAAACTAAGGTAGATATGTCACTAGCGCACTAAAAATGAAGCGTACAAAGGAAGTAAGTCCTGTATCTCGCTTTATAAGCCCCGCACGATGATATTGCGATTGGCGGCCATCTTGGTGACGTAGTCGAACTCGCTCCGTCGGTACCGTTAGCAAGTTCAGTCCGCGCTTATCCACTTACGCACATCGAATATTTTTGTTAGCTTTTAGTTTTTGTTATCCTGTTTTATTATTGTTCTTGAGTTTTGTTGTTTAGTTTTGTTAGCTGTTACTCGTTTAAATGAGTAAGAAATTAATTAACAGTCGTGCTCGTGAAATTATAATTTTAATTATCCATTATTTTTATTAGTGTCCACTTTAGTGGACAATTATTTTGTTAAAGAGAAAAAGGACTGTAAGTTAGTTCTTGAACGTATAAACCGTGCTTTAAAAAGTGCTTCGGACACTACTGAGGACATTTTAATACCGAAGCAACTGCTAATAGTTATTAAAAATATTTTGCAAAATTCTACCAAGTCACGGAGCGTGTGGCATGTGCCACAGGCATTGCAAAAAATACTGTGACAAAATTGCGACGAGAGCATGTGTCAGAAACAGCCAGTGGCAGCAAAATGAGAACTCTTACTAAAGGAAAAAGACAAAAGAAGGAATATTTCGGCATGTATACGGTGAGGAGAGAAATACCCACAATGCGCAAAATATTGGCGGCATCAAAAGTAGACCTTAATTATACTGGTAGTGAAACTACATTAAGAAAAATAATTAAATGTGATTTAGGCTACCAAAAAAGACTGGCTCTAATTGAAAGACCCCAAATTCAAGCGTGGAGGGCTAAATATTTACGACGTATGAAAGAAAATGACTCGCTTGGTACTAACAAAAGACCCGTTATTTATCTCGACGAAACGTGGATACACGCACACATCACGGTAAAAAAATGTTGGCAAACAGCAACCGATGTCGGAGTGAGATGGAACGACAGCCCCGGCCTAATAATAGTTCATGCGGGAAGTTAAAGCGGTTTTGTTTACAATGCCCTTTTAATGTTTAAAGCAGACACCAAAACGGGGGATTACCATGATCAAATGAATGCTGAGAATTTCACCAACTGGCTTACAGAAAAATTAGTACCCAACATACCACGCAACTCCATAATTGTGATGGACAACGCCCCTTATCACAGTAGGGAAGAGAATAGGCCACCAAGTATGAACAATAAAAAACAGTTGATGGTTGAATGGCTACAAGCTCACGACATCGACTTTCCCAACGACAGTACAAAACCTGAACTGTATTTATTAATTAAACGGCACAGACCGGCGAAAATCATAAAATTGACAATTTATTAGCTGGCAATGGCCATGAGGTCGTTAGATTACCACCCTACAACTGCGACCTCAACCCCATTGAGTACATCTGGAACCTGGTAAAGATGAGGGTGTCAGAAAAGAATGTGGAGCAGTTGGAAAGTCGCATTGAAGCTCTGACGTTGGAGGCGTTGGCGTCAATAACTCCAGGTGACTGGCGAAAGGAAGTTAATCATGTTAAACGGCTTGAAGAGGAATATTGGAATAAAGATCGAATAACTGGCGAGTTATTTGTCATAAATACGGCAGACGACAGTGAATCATACGACAGACACAGAAAGCAGTTCTGATTCGGAAGACTATATGAGTGGAATTGAATAAATAGGGTAAGATTATACTGAATTACATATAAACATTTTTTTACATGCTATCCTGGTTTTATTTATAAGCTGATAGATGTAGGTAGTAATTAAAACATGACTGCTACACAGTGGACTCTGGTTCAATTCCCGCTCGCAAATTAACAGAAATGTAGTTAATAAAAATTAGTATACATGTAAGAAAAATATATGAATAAGTATATTTTTCTTACGTCTACAAGAATTATTTCCTTGAAATTTTTAATAATGAAAGTTTATTTGTCAGAATATGGATGAGTAGGTATAAAGAGTGTATGTATAATAAAATTATAAAAAACAAATAAACCCATAACCCCAGTTTATTAATTTTGCATTTAACATTCTTTTGCTAGCTGTCCTTTTGCGTGACAGATGACGTCACAAAGCTGTTATTGTGACAAGGTTCCATCGCAATATCATCGTGCGGGGCTTATAGTCACTCTCGATACACTCGTAAAAACAAACGACAAACACTAACAGCGCAACCGACAAACACTAGCCATCTTTTTCTTCTCTATGCTTTAGATTGCGCCCCATCTCACTCACACTGTACCAATGCATGCCGAATAAAAATATACATGTGTGCTGCTGCTGTGTTCGGCACATTTTTTTTTGGTCAGTTTGTTAGAATATATCGTATCTGTTTAATATTTTATCAATGGTTTGAATTGATTTATTTATAAAGATTACAAATTACTTGTAAAGAAATAAATACTATAAAAAAAGTAAAAAAACTAAAACCCAACTACGACAAAAAACGACGCTGAAAAAGTATAAAACAAGATTTTCAGAATACTGAACTGAACAAAGTTGCTATTGTAGTTGTAAGTAAATGGACACAGTAGTAATGTCATACAATACTATTCTGAAGTATGCAATATTCACTATGTAGAGATAAATTTTCATGTTTAGAAAGGCGTAGTCACACGTTACATATACCTACCTACCGTAGCACCTTGACAACGTGTGACTACGCCTTTCCAAACATGAAAATTTATCTCTACATAGTGAATATTGCATACTTCAGAATAGTATTGTATGACATTACTACTGTGTCCATTTACTTGCAACTACATTAGCAACTTTGTTCAGTTCAATATTCTGAAAATCTTGTTTTATACTTTTTCAGCGTCGTTTTTTGTCGTAGTTGGGTTTTAGTTTTATTACTTTTTATTATTTGTACTATTTTGGTGTTAAAGTGTATTTGTGGCGCATAATATTAACAAAAGTTAAACTGATGAACTAAAAACTAGGTACTTGACATATTACATAGATCTACACGCACATAAAGGGTGTATCTGACATCGACGCACAAACAAGTACCATGAATCCAGTACATGATTCTGAACCCCCCAGTGGTGGAATTTTTCGTCAGCTTTTTCATGATTTAAAAAATATACAGTATGTTAACTAACAGAGGGCGCTCCCGTTAACCCGAAATAGTATAGCATACATACATGCAAAAAAATATTTCCATTCGAAAACAAAATGTTTTAAAATTTTTTCAATATGAAAATATTCAATAAAAATTTTAAATGGACATGTAAAAGAAACACACTGTACACGCGAACATGAAAGACGGCAACGTCGCAATTTATTTATGAATGACGAGCCGCGTATGCGGCGGCGATCTAAGATCTAATTGATTGATGTGTATTGGTTGATGTGTGTTGGGCAATGCAACGTTAGGTAGATACTATTCCGCGCTACTATTTTGATTTAAAACAGGAGTTTCAAATTTATTTTCAATTATAATTTCTTTTTATTCGGATTATTTTATGCTTATTTTTCTATGCTGATATTTTTATTTTAATCTATTAATGATATATATTACTTAACGAGTTTAAGGGAACGCCCTCTGTTATTTAACATACTGTATATGTAGTTTTTTCACTTTAGAACGTTCATAATTGCTATACTTTTATAACCCAATAATATTTTAAAGTAAAAATTAAATAATTCGCTAATTACATAAAAAAGCGCAATGAAAACAAAACTCTAAAAACTGTCTTATCTGCTGATTTAATAGAGTTCACATCAGGGATCAACGTCATACCTACAAACCCGCACGGCGGCACGCTTGCAACGTTCAAAGCCCGAGCTGACCTTTTTCTTTAAACACTGTGAATTCTGTAACCGCTCATTAACGACATGAATGACTATCATAATTTTATTAGTGGCATGCGGTGTAGGTAGCCTTTTCGCGAAGTTTGCGTTACGATGTCAGATACATCCTGTATAACAACATAAGCCCGAAGGCATATAGTGCAGAGGACATTTTTATTGGAGTTTTAGCCAGTTATCAAACTGTTTCCGCCTTCACCGCGTGGAGTTACTTCCAGCTTATGTCGTTTTCATTAGTGCATTACATATTCTATTAATGTTCACACTGCTCTGCATTGCATAAAGCGATTCACAGTTCCCGTGATCCGCGCTTTACTCTTATTGCTCATATTTAACATCATTAAAGCATTCTTGTAATTATGTACAAGCATAAAGCACTCGTGAAGCTCTTTCACGTGATACCAAACACGGTATATTTATTTTAATTTTATATTAAGGCGGCTCCAGAGGAAAATCACACCGCAGGCCGTTTTTATGTAGTTTTTCGGAGCTATCTACTCTTTATCCAAAAGAAATATCAACTTATTAAAAATACATAAATTTTCTCCATAATCTTGGCTCCAAAATTGTAGTTAGTTAGTTTTTTTTTTTTTACTAAGCATAATGTTTAAATAATTCCTTCACAACGAAACCTCTGACAAGAGAAATAATTATCAAAAACGTGCATCTCCTCGAAAAGTAAGCATTATTTAGATTTCGTTCTTACACTAATGGATAGGCAATTTTATGACGAACATTATTGTAGAAATATTTTTTTAAAACGACCAAAACAAAAATTTTATTCAACAATCTGAGCGTATTTCCCATCATTTCTCTTGCCCGAGCTATTGAGATTCAGTATGCCACAAGCTCTCGAAGGGGGAACCCGTGTCGTTCGTCATCGCGCGGTCCGCCAGCATAGCGGTCGGCGCGTGAGCGAGAAAGCATCTGCTTGCTCGCTCACGCACCGCATGTCGCATAAAGTATAATACTATCATAAAATGTCTCTGTTATTGATGTTCATTTTGGTGTTCGTTTTTTTAACTGATTTCAAAAGGGAGGAGGTTATATGTTTTTTTATGTTTGTTTGCGGATATCTTTACTATAATATAAATAATAGGGTATTTGACTAAAAAAAACTAATTAGTCCGTCATTCAGATTATAGAAAAATATTGGATAGGTTTATTATATAAGTTTACATTTCCTATATTTTGTTTTATCAAATCTATAAAAATTTACAAATATAATAGGCATCAAAGATCAGGAGTGATGGCTGGTGACGTCACTGGCCGCTAAAAAGTGTAGCGTGCAGTGACGTCACACGAGTTTTCAAAGCACTGTGTCGTCTTCATTTTTTGTTTATATGAAAAAAGAAAAAATATGTGTCTAGTATTTTTTGGGTAGGCCCCCGACAAGGTGGACCGACGACCTGGTGAAGGTCGCGGGAAACCGCTGGATGCGGGAAGCGCAGGACCGGTCGTCGTGGAGAACCTTGGGGGAGGCCTATATCCAGCAGTGGACGTCTTTCGGCTGAAATGATGATGATGAGTATTTTTTGGAAATCTGACTGACGGACTAATTAGGTTTTTTAGTCAAATACCCTGTTGCATAAGTTGGTAAAAAATGTATATTTTTTTTTTAATTAGAAAGATTATATCTTCAAGGTAGTCTCATGTTAAGAAAATTAGGGTCTGATGATGGAAGACTAAGGAAACCTAGGAGAAATTTTAAAAAACATGGGGGCGCCTAGGGCATTTCTATGTTTTTTCATTAAGTGTTTTAACGCACTACAATTTAGTAAAGTTCGGACTTGATGATGGAGCCGGGAGACAGCCGAGGGATCCCCTTAACGATTCACATCAGCTGCCTCGTGTTTGTGCTTAATAAATTTATATTGATAAGAACTTTACACCTAAATGAGTTGTGATTGTCATTAAAGCTCTGATGATGAAGACAAAAGCCAGTTAAGGGAACTCCTCAAAGGTTTACAATAGTTACCTTGTGTTTGGACTTAATTCATTTATATTGATGAAAACTTTACACACATATAGGTTTAAATGAAGGTCTGCAATAGATCTGACGATGAAGCCCATAGACAGTCGAGGGAATTCCTCAACAATTTACAACACTGTACTTTAACATAGTACAAACACTACCTACTCCTCATGCTTATGCAAAAATCAATTAAAATCAAGAGACTGAATTTAATTTGTGTTATTTCATTGCGTTATTTCTAGAAATGCTCATACTTTCATTGTGGTCTTATAGGAATTAAAGCAAACGAAATACGTCGTTTGCTTGCACGCCTTTTCCAAATATGCTGCCGTTAGCGTCCAGTCTGACCGGATATTGTATTAGTCAGATGTTTATTATTTTTCTGTAAAAGGAAGCTTTGTGTAAATAATATTATAGTATATGTATTTGTTTTTAGGGTTCCGTACCTCAAAAGGAAAAAACGGAACCCTTATAGGATCACTTTGTTGTCCGTCTGTCTGTCTGTCTGTCAAGACCCTTTATCTCAAGAACGCGTGGACGTATCAAGCTGAAATTCGCATGAAATACTCGGGTCCATTGTCCCTTTAAGCTGTAAAAATATCAAACTTCTAAGCCAAGCCAATCAAAAGATACAGCCGATTATGTCGATATTTTCAACGAATTTCGACACTCGCAAAGGAATCAAAACCTACAGGATACTTCCCGTAAACTCAGAATCTTGAAAATTGGCATGAAGCATTGTCATATAATGCAAATATAGGAAAAATTGCGAAAATCACATTTTTTTAGTTATATAATATAATAAACATATTTTAATAAAACGGAACTTACTACCTTATTTCTCACGAACGAATAAAGGTATCAAATTGAAATTTATACCAAATACCTATTGTCCCTTTAAGCAGTGAAAAAATCAAACTTCTAAGTTAAAGCTATCAAAAGATACAGCAGTTTATACCGACACCTTAGACGAATTTCCGTCAAACGCTAGGGAATCAAAACCTAGAAGGTACTTCCCGTGAACTCAGAATCTTGAAATTCGGCACGAAACAACGTTGTATTATAGTACAGACAGATAAAGGAAAAATTGTGAAATGATAAATTTGAAGTTACATAAAATATTAAAATATTATTTTTGCTTACATGACATAAAATATTTTTTTAATAATTATAAACTTACTACCTACCCTTTTTCACATGAACGCGTAGAGATATTAAAGTTTAAATTCATATCAAACACTTCTTAAATCTAATTGCCTCTAAACTGTGAAAAATTCTAAATCAATGCTAGTATTATAAATGCGAAAGTAACTCTGACTGTATGTTACGCTTTCCCGCCTAAACCTCACAGCCGATTTTGATGAAGTTTGGCACAGACAATCTTTAGACCCTGAGAAAGAACATAGGCTACCTTTTATCCCGGAAAAATTTGATGTTCCCGAGAGGAATTTAAACAGCGCGATATAACCAAACTCCACGCGGGCGAAGCCGCTGGCGGAAAGCTGGTACGTCATAAATTGTAAACCGCTACGTTTGTACGGCGGGGTACCCTCGGTGTGCGAGTCCGACTCGCATTTGGCCGGTTTATTTTTATACGATAGTTTTGTTTTTAACAATTTATGTATTTGTTTTATTAAACGAGAATAATAATATAATATCAGTCTTGCCTGAGCCCAAAAAAAAACATCAATTCTTTTTTTTATGTAGGTTTCCTGTCTGCAGAAATTTATTTGACCCCGATTACGTTTTCCCTTAAAATAATAAATAATGACAAATTAACCTTTATTATATTATTTTTCTATCCCTTTGACCATCTGACTTAGCTAACTTTCAATCTACATAACCAACTTCCAACCCTGAAGTTACAGTCATAACATATTTAGTTGTAAAGCTCTAATCAATACAAATTAAGTAAGCTCAAACACATTACAGTTGCTTCCGATGTGGATTCCCTTGATTCTCTGTCATCTCCATCATCAGGTCAGGCCCAAATCTTCACGGTTTTATAGTATCATCCGATATAAATACGAGTATCAAGTTTTCACCCGAAGCTTGCCTACAATTTTCAATAATTGGCCTAAATTTCTTAGAATTTCCATTATCGACACTGACGTGGTAACAATGAGATTACATAGGCAGCATACTCTTTCATATAAAAAAAAAAGAATGGTCAAAATCGGTTCATTAACGATAAAGTTATCAGGGAGCACACATAAATCGAATTGAGACCCTTAAAAAATAAAATACGCAAAATTTTTATTATGAAGTATCGTCTACATTTGTTTCAGCCTATAATAACCAAAAGTATTTGGGCGCACCAATAAACAAAAATAATATATAACAATTTAACTTGTATTTGTAAGTACTTCGTCCGCCAGACGGCGCTAGTAATATTTTGCGAAGTATTATAGAGGTGGGGCGCGGTGAAGAGGGAGCAAATGCTCGAGGTCATTTGGTGAGGGTACGACCTTAACATAGAACTTTTTGTCCGCTAGAGGGCGCAATACTAAATTTGGTGACAAGCTTTATAGCTCATAACTAACAGAATATCAAAGCCCTTCTAATGATACTACAGTGGTCTTATTCTGATAAGTAGTAAAGAAGCTATGAACGAAAATATGTGAATTATATGCAACCAGCCCATGAATACAGGTAAAGTCACAAGCAAATGCTAGCAATATATATATATATATATTCAAAATGTACAAGTAAAGCGCTTTCAAATGATACCAAACACGGCCTATTTATCTTAACTTTATTTTTTACTCTGTATATTTTGTCCGCTAGAGGGCGCCACAGTAGATTTTGTGAAACCCCAAGGCTATAACCAGCGGACAATTAAGACGCTTCTAATGATATGTCATTTGTCAAATTCTGATAAGTAGTTTAGAAGTTACGAGGGAACAGATGAACATACATACATACATAGCCTGTCAAAATCATAACCCTCCTTTTGATTTGCCGTAGTCGGGTCAAAATATATTTAATTTATACTGCTTCGTTGCAGAAGTATTGAGAGCTTAAAGGATAGGATAGGTGTTAGGTTAGCATTTATCAAATTTCGGTCAAATTTCTTTATTAGATTTTCAACTTTAGCGGTAAAGCATTAAGACTCAAGATTGATTGGGAATGTTTTACAGTTTCGGGTAGATTGACCTGCTGCCCGTAGTCTATCCATACTAATATCACAGTCTTAGGTACGTATTACAGAACGTCACTCAAAACTCAAGCTCTACTTTAGTCTCGTTTCAAGCCAATTGATTGGTTGAAACTAGTTTTATGTAATGCTTAAGCAGAGATCAATGCTTGAGTTTCCTTCTGGAATACGGACCTAAAAATCATACAGTCGTTCGACGAAGACGTCTAGACAGAGCAATCGTGCGGGGTGTGAGGGACGAGACGCGGGTAAGCGGCACCCGAGCTGCGAACAAAATGATGTTCGTAGCTCGGTATCCAGAGTCCAGACGCGGCGTAAGGCGTGGGCGACGTGGGCCACCGCCTACTACGGCCTCGCGGTACAAGGGGCCTCGCGCCTTCAAATATTTGTATGCATTGCTTCAAAGCAAGAAAAAAAAAAGATAAAAATTAATTTGTTGAGAAATCATTATTTCTTTAACACATTTAGCCTTATGTTATGTTATGTTATGTTATTGGTTTGGTTTCCGCACTCAGTCCCTCCAGCGGACCATTGTGCGTGGACCATGGCGGCCTTTGGCGGTTATTCCAACCAGCCCACCTCCCTCCAGAAGCCCATCAGGTCTCCTAGCCTGTTGAGAATATCTGTGTAAGATCTTGGTGTTCCTATGGTTTCGTTTCTGATTTGGGTAACGCCTGTACACTCGAAGAGTACATGCGCAACTGTCTCGTCAGCCTCTATGCAGGCTCTGCACAGAGGGCTGTCTGTTATGCCTATTGTGTGGAGATGCTTATTCAGCGAGCAGTGGCCCGTGATGATCCCCGTCATCAATCGTAGGTTCCTCCTATCCAGGCGCAGCAACCTTTTGGTTAGCCTGTCATCCAGAGATGGCATGGCCTCCCTGGACTGCCTGCAGCCCGGTGACGAGGACCACCAGATCTCCGCTTGTTCGTAAGTATGCTTTTGTAGCCATTTGCGTATTTGAATAAAGGGGATAGGCACAATGGGCTCCGGTCCGCTGACCAACGCGCTGGATGCCCTTCTAGCCAGCTCGTCAGCTGCGTCATTGCCCAGTGAGCCGCTGTGACCCTTTATCCACTGTAGTGTCACAGTGTTGCGGTTTGGTACGGTTATCCGTTCCAATGCATCGTGGCACTCAAGTATAAGACTTGATGTGATGCATCCCTGCTTTAGGGATTGGAGGACGGAAGCACTGTCAGTGAGTATGCGGACACGCGTGTCCGCAACTCCTCTGGCTTTTATGGCTAGGGCCGCCAGAGTTATGCCCACACACTCTGCTTGATAGACTGTGTTGAGCATCCCTAGCGGTCTGGATATATTTATGTTGAGGTCTTGTGAGAACACTCCAACGCCCGTTCCTTGATCGGTTTTCGATCCGTCGGTGTATACTCTCAGCTCCTCCGGTCCTGAGTGGTCGCACTGCTCTTCTTCAAGTACTATCTGATAGTGCTTTTGAAAGCAGTACTGTTTTGGTACCCTGTCATTGGGTGCTTGTAACATTGGCCGCCTCTCGATTGCATCGAGCATCAGGCGTGTATGTTTGACCCTGGAGTCTTTGCTCAGGGTTCCCGATAGGTGGAGTCTGAAGGCAGCCAATGTCGCTTCCTCCCTCACAACGAGGTGAAGGGGGGGCAGTCCCAACATCGCCTGCAGCGCGGCAGTAGGCGTGGTTCTCATGCAACTGGTGATTGCCACACACGCCAACCTTTGCAGTTTCTCGAAGTCTTTTTGGGCTGTGCTCAGACTAGTTCTTGGCCACCAGACTAGTGAGCCGTATGTTATAATTGGCCGGATGACTGTGGTATAAAGCCAGTGAGTGACCTTGGGGCTAATTCCCCAGTTTTTCCCAAGCATCCGCTTGCACTGCCACATTGATATGCTGGCTTTAGTTGTGATGTAGTTGGTGTGTTTCGCCCAATTCAGCTGTTTGTCCAGGTATATACCCAGATATTTTGTTTCAGCGGATAGACTTAGGGTGGTGCCAAAGA
Source organism: Sesamia nonagrioides (assembly GCA_017933935.1). Taxonomy (NCBI): domain Eukaryota; kingdom Metazoa; phylum Arthropoda; class Insecta; order Lepidoptera; family Noctuidae; genus Sesamia; species Sesamia nonagrioides. The sequence continues at coordinate 46,368 of JADWQK010000763.1, forward strand.
ATCTTGGTAGATTTAGCGGTGTGAGCTTTCTCTTTTTTGTGAAGAGAATCAGCTCGGTCTTATCTGGGTTCACAGAAAGTTGGTGTGTATTACACCAATTTTCTACGATTTTTAGGGCCTGGTGCATTAAATTGCACAGGGTGTTTTCATGCATACCGCTTATTATTATTGTTATGTCGTCGGCTTAACCCACGGTATAGTAGCCTTTGTTATTTAATGTATTTATTAGGCTGTCAACAACCAGGTTCCATAGTAACGGCGAAAGAACGCCCCCTTGCGGACATCCCTTCGCCACGATGGCCCTTGTGGTGTTGTTCACAGTAACTTGTACGGCTCTTTGGCCGAGCATGTTAGCGATCCAGCCTCTCAGTGTCGGGTCTATGTTGTGCCTGTTCAAGGCCGTGCTGATACTTGTGAAGGTGGTCTTGTCAAACGCGCCTTCAATGTCGATGAAGACGGCTAGTGCTGAGCATTTGTGGTCCACGGCGCATTCAATCTTGGATACTACGCTGTGTAGCGCGGATTCTGTTGATTTGCCCGTGGAGTACGCATGCTGTTGTTTGTGGAGTGGATTTGCCCGGAGAGGTCCGTCGCGAATATACCGGTCGCAGATCCTCTCCAGGGTTTTCAGTAGAAAGGATGTAAGGCTTATGGGTCGGTATGATTTGGGTTGCGTGTAGTCTGATTTGCCAGGCTTGGGTATGAAGATAACCTTCACTTCCCGCCAAGCATGGGGTATGTGTCTATACGCTATGCATGCTCGAAAAATATTTACGAGGCACGGAGCGATGTACACCAACCCCCATTGTAGTAGGGCTGGGAAGATGCCATCCAATCCCGCGGACTTGTATGGTTTGAAGGTGTTGATAGCCCACTTTAACCGGTCTACTGTTATTAGTTTGTGGGCGTTGGACCAGTCCTGCTCTGTTGGAGTCCATTCTGGTACAGCCTCCCAGGTCCTGTCTTCCAGGAGTTTACAGTCCGGGAAGTGTGTTTCCAGGAGGACTCTGCTGGTTTCCTGATCCGTTTGTGTGTAAGTGCCGTCGGGTTTTTTTCAGCGCTCCAAGGGTTCGGTCCTGATCAGTTGATAGTATTTTCCTTACCCTTGCAGCTTCATTGTTGTTTTCTATAGACTCGCAAAACTTCCGCCATGCAGTCCTTCTGGCGGTTCTGATTTGCTTTTTGTAGGTGTATTGGGTTTCTTTGTATGTTTCCCAGTCTTCTGTGAGCCTACTGTTTTTGGCTCTGTTGAAGTGCTTACGTAGTGTTTGGCGTAGCTTACCGAGCTCGGGATTCCACCACGGACTTCGCTTGCTGTTAGCCTGCGGTGTCCTTAATTTACAGCAAGCGTGGTAAGCTTCTATTAGGTATTCTGAGAGCTTTGTTACAGTGTATTCTAGCTGTGCAATTTCTTTTATGTTTGTTTGTGCCAAGTGCCTAGCTAGTAGGGCAGCTAGAAGGCGCTTGTACCCGGGCACATCGGTACGCCTCGGGTTACGTTTGGGTACGGGCCCTCTCACGTTAGTGGTCAGTGTAAAGCGGATCCTTCTATGGTCTGAGCATGAAGGCTCGCCCGACACATGCCAATTCGTAATAAGGCTCGTAGCGTTTTCTGAAGCTAGTGTTAGGTCTATGATCGTTTGTCCTCGGACTGTAACCCAAGTGGGTTCAGAGCCTCGGTTAATAATATTGAGGTTAGTTGAGAATAAATAAGTGGATAGTACCTCTCCTCTGGGGTTAGTTGTCTCGCTGCCCCAAAGTGGGTGGTGGGCATTCGAGTCGGTGCAGATGATCAGGTCCAGTCCAGCATCCTCGCAGTGCCGCACTAGGTCGACCATCTCCTTCGGCGGGCAGTTTGTGTCCTCACCTGGCATGTACACCGAGGCTAAAATGACGTCTGCGGCGTCGCCTTCCGTCCCGAGCCTAACAGCCGTCAGGTCTCTGGAACAGAATTGGGTGAGTAGTGTGGCGGGGGTATCTTTGGGTACATAGACGCAGGTTCTAGGTTTATCAGTGTTATGTGTATTAAGCATTAGCTTACCTCCGATGTTGCTGAGGCCACATATTCTGTTGTTCCTGATCCACGGCTCTTGGATCAGTGCGATAGTATTAGGCTTAACCTCCAGCGCTCTGCGTAAGCTAGCCGTAGCAGTCTGGCTGTGCTGGAGGTTAGCCTGTATGATGTTGAGTGGCGTTAACGATGATGAGTGGGGTGGGGTGTTAGTCGGTGTCCGATCCATCGGAACATCCTACCCCTGCCCCATCCCTGTACGCTCCGTGTTGCTCTCCCGGTGATGCCAGGAGCTGTATGGCCCAGTCAGGAGATGTGAGTGTAGATGGCCCGGCTTCCTGTTCGTCCGCCATCGCTGCCCGGGCCATGTACTCCTCCAGTTGAGCAATGTCTGTGTTGTCATTCTGTGAGTCGGTCAGTGCTGTCCGAGTCTCAGTCGTTGGGTCTGGATTGCAGTCGGAGGGCTGGGTGCGGGGCCAGAAGCGCACGTATATCGACCCCAAGAGGTACGACACACGCCGCTCCCGAGCCAGGACCCTTTCCACATCCTCCGGTGGCACACCTAGGGTCAAATAGGACCCATAGTTGTCCCCACCGACAGTGGTTGCCTTGTAGAGTGACCACTGTGCCATGTTGTAACACTTATTCTGACGAATAAGCGTTTTGTGTAGCCTCCGTATGTCTCCCGTGTACCGGGGGACAAAGAGGGAGGCCTTAACACGGGTGGGCACGTCCGACTGCTTGAGTACCGTTAGTTTAATGTCGGCGTCCGGGAGGTTTAGTCGGGGCACGTTTTGAGTCAGCGAGGTCAAGGCGCCGTCGTCCTCGCACCACACCTGCACCGTGCCATCCGCTACCCGTGGGTATCCGCGGAAGGCAGGGAGTTCAGTGGCGGAGTCGCCGTCGTCGAAGAGGATCAGGTGTTCCAGTCCTGCCTTGACCTGTTCGGCTTCCTCTGGAGTTAGGTCTCTTGAGGGGGGAGAGCGACATATTGCTACGGCGAGACGCGCAGGAATGTCCTTAGTGGCCCGCGCGTAGGTCTTTGTTTCTCCCTGGTCAGGATGGATCCTCACGCGTTTCGCATCCCCCTGGAACGTGCTCGGTGAGCCCGAGTCGTCTGGGCGCTCCCTCTTTGACGAGCCCGTACCGCTAGGTCCCGGCTGCGCCGAAGAGACGCCCGTCAGGGTATCATGCTTTTTGTGCGAGGATCCGCCCCGCTTCCCTCTGGTCTTTTTGTGTCTTACTGTCTCTGTCGTTGGCAAGGATCGGCTTGCGACCCCGGCTGGCTCTGCCGCATATGAGGGTTTTTCGCGCGGGGTTACCCCCTCGCGTACTTGCCCCTGGGCTAGTGGTTCCGCGTCCGGCCTCTTTTCGCGCTGGGTTGCCCCTTCGCGTACTTGCGGCTGGTCGCTTGGTCCCACGTCAGGCTGCTTTTCGCGCTGAGTTGCCTCTTCGCGTACTTGCGGCCTCCCTGCCTTTTCGGCGTCCGATTGCGCTCCGCGCTGGCTCATGCCTTCGCGGATTTTGCGCTTTCGGTCGCCTACTTTCCTCCCCCGGCCAGTAGGTTTTCCGCGCTTAGGTAGCAGGCGTAGACCATCCGCCGGGCGAGTGGTAGGGCCGCCAGGTTCGCTTACCTTTCCAGACGCCGTCTGTACGTTGGTCAAGTTCGGGTTGGTGACGCTGTTTCTCACGATGCTCTGATGCCAGAAGCTCGTGGAGGGCGTACATCGTTTGTCGGGTGTTGGCGCGTGTGTCGCTGCCGGGATGGTGTTGGTGGGCGCGTTGGTCGCTGCCTGTGTCATGGGCGCTAAAGCAGCCGGCCGTGCTGAAGTGCACGGCAAACTGATGCAAGAGTTAGCCCACCCCAGAGTACGTTGGGGGCTGACCGCCGTGGCGGTGTGGGATTCCCCGGCTTGGCCGGGACCCACCTGGGTAGTCTTTTCTTGTTCCTGCATTTTCATTTTTTGAGGTGGTGGGCTTTTTTGGAATCGAGGTTGCCCTTCCTCTAGGACCGACGGGATATGGGGATAGGAGGGAAGGAAGGAAGGAGAGGTGTTTGATGGTAGAAGGAAAGTTGGGGAGGGTAGGTCACCCTAGGTCTGGGATTTGACCTAGGGATTTTGAGAGGAGTGACGGGAATTCATGGATAAGGACTAGGATGGGTTTGTGTGGATCTTACGGAACATGGGATGAGGTGTGAGGGTTACCCTAAACCTGGGGTTTGGTGTTCGGGCACTTCTCTTGTCCGGGATCTCTTTCGAGATGCCCCAGACGCGGGACCAGCCGCGGTGGCCGGTCCCGCAGCCGGGATTGGGCTATCCGCAACCTGCCCACCCGCTCGGTTGCATGAGAAGAAGTGCCCGGCCGTCCGGGTCGCTCCACCACGGATGTACGTATACATACGCGTTGGTACGGTCCGGCTTGCCCCGAGTCACACATTTAGCCTTAATCAGACCCAAAATTAAGCAACAACATGGTTTAAGTCAAGGCCGCCCAACCCCAGGCCCGCGGGCCATAACGTGGCCCGCGAAAGAATTTTGAGTGGCCCGCGCTAGTAGGTACCTATGCTTTGAAAATTTGATTTTGAATCAAAACGTTGATTTAGATTTGAGAAGATAGGATATATATACATACGTAGGTTCTTACCTAATTCAAAATTTGTTTCTTTACTTAGGTAATAATAATATTTCTAAATAAATAATTCATCAGCCTAAGGCATTAAGTCCGCCTCTGTACATATCATGTGCGAAAGAATAAATAAATAAATCAGCAACTTGCTCTCAAATACAACCCTGTGGAATCGGAGGTATCGTACTACAGGTATATGCCGGACCCAGTTCTCGAAAATGGCCATATCACATTGTACTGGGATCAATTCATCATCACTGACAGGACTATTGTTGTCAATAAGCCTGATATAGTGATGGTGGATCGATCAGAGCGGCGTGCAATGATTGTTGACATAACTACCCCGCAGGATGAGAGCCTCGCGAAAGCTGAGAAAGATAAACAAATCAAGTATCTTGACTTGGATCACGAGGTCGTCGACATAAATGGGAAATGGATTCAGCAATAATTGTACCGATAGTCGTGACAGCCAATGGCTTAATAGCCAAGAGCCTCGACCAACATCTCCGGAGGCTCTCGTTAGGCAGCTGGATCAAGGGCTTGGTTCAGAAAGCAGTAGGTACTTCTAGACAAGGCTCGCATTGTCAGAAGCTTCCTCTCTCTGGAGCCCTGACGGCCGGTAGCTTGGTTCCTGTTCCCGATACCGATAGGCCACTATTTTTTTTTTTTATATTTTTAAATGGTTTTTTTATGTTTTTTTTTTATATAGAGATATTTAAAGATGTAAATTAATATGTAAATATAGTGAAATAAAGGACATATTCATAATAAAGAATAATTCTATTTTATATTCCTAATAATTTTTATTGCGCTTTTCGTGAGAGTAACTGAAATAGGAAATGTAAGTGGCCCGTCATTAACGACTAAATCTACCTTTTGGCCCTACTCTTAAAAAGTTTGAGCAGCCTTTGTCTCTTACTAAGGTGCGTATTACAGAACGTCACTCAAAACTCAAGCTGTACTTAAGTCTCGTTTCAAGCCATTTGATTGGTTGAAACTAGTTTTAAGTAATGCTTATGCAGAGATCAATGCTTGAGTTTCCTTCTGGAATACGGACCTTAGAACCGTATTACAGAACGTCACTCAAAACTCAAGCTTTACTTAAGTCTCGTTTGAAGCCTTTTGATTGGTTGAAACTAGTTTTAAGTAATGCTTAAGCAGAGATCAATGCTTGAGTTTCGTTCTGGAATACGGACCTAAGGTCCGTATTACAGAACGTCACTCAAAACTCAAGCTCTACTTAAGTCTCGTTTCAAGCCATTTGATTGGTTGAAACTAGTTTTGAGTAATGCTTAAGCAGAGATCAATGCTTGAGTTTCCTTCTGTAATACGGACCTTAGGTGCGTATTACAGAAGGAAACTCAAGCATTAATAGAGTGACGTTCTGTAATACGCACCTAAGGTGCGTATTCCAGAAGGTAACTCAAGCATTGATCTCTGCTTAAGCATTACTTAAAACTGGTTTCAACCAATCAAATCGCTTCAAACGAGACTTAAGTAAAGCTTGAGTTTTGAGTGACGTTCTGTAATACGGACCTAAGACTCTAAGGTCCGTATTACAGAACGTCACTCAAGCATTGATATCTGCTTAAGCATTACTTAAAACTAGTTTCAACCAATCAAAAGGCTTGAAACGAGACTTAAGTTGAGCTTGAGTTTGAGTGACGTTCTGTAATACGGGCCTAAGGTCCCAATTTCAGAAGGAAACTCAAGCATTGATCTCTGCTTAAGCATTACTTAAAACTAGTTTCAACCAATCAAATGGCTTGAAACGAGACTTAAGTAGAGCTTGAGTTTTGAGTGACGTTCTTATAATACGCACCTCAGTGATGAACATTATGCTTTGTCGCAATATCCCTTTAAATATATCCACAAAATCAAAAAATCAGAAACTGTCAACATTTTAAATTGTATTTTACCGATGCATAGATCAATTTATGGGTATCGTCATCTCCACCTAACAATAAGACCTATAATTTTTCATTAATTTGAATCTAATTTGTATTTTCATCAATAAAAACTTGGGAGTGTTAATTGTTTTGTTTTTTTTTTATTAGTATACAAAATCCGTCTTCATATCGCCATGGAAATTTTTCGCCTCACGAAATTTTTCTTGCCCACATCAAATTTAGGTCTTGCCCTGCCTCTGTCGGTATCTATCATTAAGGGCTGACGCGTGTTTGTTTTATAATTTGATATGAGTGTCAATTTTGAGTATAATTGGGGTGCTTGTTATGAAAAAGCCATCCTTTTTGACATCCAAGATGGCGGACGTCATTTTTTTATAATTGAATATGGGTTTCAATTTTAAGTAAATATAATTGGGGTGCTTGTTACTTCGAGCAACACAGGGTCTGTTCTGTAATCTGTCTCGGATTGTCCCCTTAGTAAAAATAGAAAATTAATTAAATATAATACAGCTATCGATGTTGATCTGCAATAAATAAATAATTTCATAGATATTGTTTATTTGTGTAATGTTTTGTACGTAGGTTGTATTACGAGAAAAATAAAGCTGTCATGTTGTGTCACTCATGCTTTCCACATATTTTTCATTGGCGACGAGGATTTTTATTATTTTAAAGAGATACACGCGTGAAAATATCTATTGGAAAGGTCTCGGAGTTCAAAGTGAGTGATGGTAACTGGGCCACGTACATAGAAAGGCTGGAAAGTTATTTTGTGGTAAATAATGTGTCGGTTGAAATGAGACTGCCGACATTGATAGCGGCTATGGGAGACGAGGCTTATGAGTTACTGAGCAACTTGACCAGCCCGATGAAGCCTAATCGGAAAACATACGCGGAAGTGGTACAAATCTTAAGAGATCACTTGCAACCAGAACCGTCTGAAGTTGCGGAACGGTACAGGTTCCGTCAACGTAGACAGTGTGGCGGTGAAGCCATTCATAATTATGTTTCGGAGCTTAAAAAGTTGACGAAAAATTGCGGTTTTGGCATTTCGTTAGATGAAAATTTACGCGATCAGTTTGTTTGCGGTCTGCGGTCGGAGATAATAAGGCAGCGGCTTTTCGCTGAAGAAAATTTGACTTTTGCGAGGGCATCATGATGGAAGCTGCGGAACGGGATGCGGCGGTCGTAGAACATCCAGGGCCCGGAGAGTATGATAAAGGCGGAAGTACGAGCGTATCTACGCCAGTACACGCGGTTAACTCGGGGCGGGGTCGAAGCAACCGCGGCGGGGGCGGACTGCCCTTCGGAACACGCCCGCAGCGGAACTATACCTTGCAGTGTGAAGCATGTGGTGGTGATCACATCAAGGATGATTGTCGCTACAAGAAATTTATTTGCGGTCACTGTGGACGACGTGGTCACCTGCGCCGTGTTTGTCCTCAACGAGCTGGGAGTTACAAGTCCGGCAATAATACGGTTGCTCACGTCCAGATGGAGGGCCGTGGGCCGAACATGCCGAAAACAGCGCTGTATCTGAGCTTTTAGGGGAGGACGAACCTCCGTCTTCGGACGAGGACACTTGGACAGCGGAGGAACCGGTACACCAACTGTCGTTAAATGGGTATAAACTTGAGCTGCGTCCGATTTCTATACAATGATTGTTCTCTGATTTTTCCTCTTGTAGTTTTAATATGTAACTGTTAATGTTACTAATTCAAAGCCTGTATTACACACTATGTAGCCAAGCATATTGTACGTTACGGAATTGTATCGCTGACAGAGGTGTTCGGCACTTGTACAGCTACACAGGAGCTAAACTTTCCACAGATTCGGGAACACTGTTGGAGCTGCTGAACCTTGGACAAAACTATCTTAGCATTGTGTAGATTCAATTTCTTAGTATTGTATAATTGCATGGCAAACGTGTGAGCACAATGTACGAATGTGCTGTAAGGCATTTTTTTGTTGGGTTAGTCTTTTTTATTGACTTGATAGTGCTCTGGCTGTTGAGAGTATGTCATGCTCACTCAAATGTCTCGCTGATGGTGGCGTGTGTGTTGGGTCATTGGGTTCCCTTGAATATGGTTGAGCTGAATGATGCTGATCCATTCGTCATGTTCGTGAACGGACGCCGTCGGAGGGACTGGTCATCTCTTAGCTGCCACGGCGTATTTTAATTTCTGAATTGATTTTTGTGTGTTTTCATAATGGACGCTCTCGGCGTACAATTTATTTCTGCATCGTTCTCACACGGTTGATTTCAACATGAATGATGTAATCAAATATTTGTAACAATAGCTTGAAACTTTAAAAGAGTGTCCATGGAGTTTCTTGCCCGTTCTTCTCCATAGGTACCTACTCTTTGGAATGGGCGACTAGCTTCATCTTATTGACTGACCGACCTTCTGACAATTCAAAAGTGCCTGTAACTGGTTTATTTGAAATAAATGCTTTGATTTTGATTTTTTGATTTTGAAACCGGTGAGTTTACACGTTTTGGTGGATGGAAAGGATTTGTCGATGGAAATCGATACTGGATCGTTAGTTTCATATATTAGTAAACAAACGTATCAAAGGTTTTTTTCGCATCTTCCGATTGAAAAGTCATCAATGATTTTTAAATTCTATGACGGTTCACAAGTACTACCTTTAGGAACAATAAAACCTTTAGTGGGGTATAAGAATATAGAAAAGAATTTAGATTTATTTATTGTGACAGGAGGAACCACCTCGTTATTAGGGCGACAATGGTTATCTGAACTAAAAATTAAGATTCCAGTGTTTAATAATTTTGTTTCTCCCAATAGAGTTCACGGTCAAGATAAATTAAATGAATTATTTGACAGATATAAAGAATTGTTTACGGAGGGACTGGGTCGATTCAAAGGAGGCAAGGCACGGCTGCGTGTGCGGGAGGGAGCGACACCTGTGTTCTGGCGCGCTCGTCCTTTGCCGTACGCGTTGCGGGACCGCGTCGAAGCTGAGCTGGACGGAATGTTGCGTGACGGCGTCATCGAGCCCACCGACAGTGCGGACTGGGCTACTCCGCTCGTAACGGTGCGTAAGGCTGATGGTGGACTCCGTATTTGCGCAGACTATAAAGTTACTTTGAACCCAGTTCTGATTGTAGATAGGTATCCGTTACCACGTATCGAGGACTTATTAGTCAAGTTAAACGGTGCGTCCATTTTCTCAAAAATCGATTTATCACAGGCTTATAACCAAATAGAGTTAGATGATCCCGATAATCTGACAGTAATTAACACTCACAAGGGGTTATTTAAATATAAAAGGTTAGTTTTTGGTCTAGCTTCGAGCCCTGGAATTTTTCAAAGAATCATGTCGAATCTTTTAAGTGATATCCCTAATGTGGAAGTTTTCCTTGACGATGTCATTATAGGAACGAAAGGAGGTAATATTACTGAACATCTTAATATTTTAGAACGGGTTTTTCATCGTTTGCATTCTAATGGAATGAAACTCAAACCAAATAAATGTCTTTTTTTAACTAACGAAGTAAAGTATTTGGGTTATGTTATATCTGCCGACGGAATTAAGGTCGACCCAGAAAAAGTGGAGGGCATAGTTAAAATACCACAGCCCACCAATATTTCAGAGTTGAGGGCTTTCTTAGGAACCATTAATTTCTATGCGAAATTTGTTAACCGTTTAAGCACTATTCTCGCGCCTTTATACCGATTACTTAAGAAAGGAGTCGTTTGGGAATGGGATACCAACTGTAAAGTAGCTTTTAAAAAAGTTAAATCATTACTCGTTAGTGCTGAAGTGCTCCCTCATTATGATCCAGATAAGACCTTAATTTTAACATGTGATGCAAGTTCTAAGGGTATAGGTGGAGTTCTTAGTCAGCTGGAACCAGTGGCGGCATCGCCCGGTTGCGTATTCGAGCGCCCCGTTGTTTATATCTCGAGAGCGCTTTCGAGCGCCGAACAGCACTATTCGCAGATCGAACGGGAAGCACTAGCTATTGTTTTTAGCTTAGAAAAATTACACCAGTATGTATACGGTAGGCGATTTCTTCTACGTACAGATCATAAACCTCTGGTTACGATTTTTGGACCGAAACAAGGTATACCTTCTATGGTAGCGAGCCGTCTCCAAAGATGGGCCATTAAGTTATCCGCTTATACTTATGATATTCAGTTCGTTAGGTCAGAGGCGAATGGAGCAGATGGGTTATCACGATTACCAGCACAGGCAGCACTAGTCTCTCCTACTAATAATTGTTGTAAAATACCAGATCAAACATTTTTACATTTCGCACAAAATGCATTATTGTTAGATTACAATGAATTAAAAAAGCAAACTCAGCGAGACCCATTGTTAGGTAGAATTTTGAGTTATTTGCGTAACGAGTGGACGGTGACGTCAGAGATCCCTGCACTTCAACCATATCATAACCGAAAACGCGAATTGTATGAAGAGCTTGGTTGTGTTCTATGGGGTTATAGGTTAGTGATACCGGATGCGTGTAGGTCAAAGGTACTATCGGAATTACACGAAGCGCACATGGGAATCGTTAAAACGAAGTCGTTTGCTCGTAGTCATGTTTGGTGGCCAGGTATTGATGAAGCGATCGAATCGATGTGCAGGGCATGTACCGTTTGCGCGGCTGAAAGCGATGACCCACCACGGCATATACCGTGCCCTTGGCCTTGGCCTGAAAAACCGTGGGCTCGAGTACATGTTGATTTTTTGGGTCCGATAGCCGGTAAAATATCTCTTGTAGTAGTTGATGCTAGGACTAAGTGGATAGAGGTTAGTCAGGTACCTAGCACAGCTGCTAGCCACACAATTATCAGACTAAGTGATATTTTCGCTCGTTTCGGATTACCGAAACAGTTAGTATCTGATAATGGACACCCTTTTACCAGTGTCGAATTTTCAAAGTTCATGGAAAGTAATGGCATTAGCCACTTGTTCTCCCCTTCTTACCACCCCGCCTCCAATGGCGCTGCAGAAAATGCAGTACGTTTATTTAAGCGAACAATTAAGAAGGCAATTAGAGGCAACTTAGACATTTTATTATTTTTAAATAATTTTCTTCTACACTACAGAAACACAGAGCATTGCACAACAGGGGAAACGCCTGCTTCGCTTATGTTTGGCCGTAAACTCCGTACGAAACTTGATTGTTTGAGACCAAATAGAGAAACAAAGGTTAAAAACGCTCAAACACGACAGCAGGAATCGAGGGGTAGCGTTACTCGGAGCCTAGGTGAGGGGGAAGAAGTCTGGGTTCGTCAATATAGAGGTAGCAATAAGTGGGAGCCTGGCAGGATTGTTGAGAGAATGGGTGTTACAGATTACAGAGTTCTCGATGCGTCAGGTAGGGAAATACATAAACATGTGGATCAGCTTAAGCGCAGACGGAGTTCATTGATCTGTCCTTCCACTAGTGCGAATCTCGCAGAGGAATCAGAAGGAGTTTCAACTGATGGTTCCCACGGAAGCATTCCGAGCCGTCCGCCACTCCTCAGCCCGCCACGCCTGAGCCCCGTAAGACCGAGTGGGGTACCAACCGACGATCAGTTCCAGGATTGCGTTGAATCTCCTCTTGCTTTGCCCACCGAATCGTCTCAGTCTCGTCCAGTGCGTAGTTGTCGCCTTAATAATCCAGCTAATTATAGAATATGACCTCTTATATTGTAAACCTACCTATCTTATCCGAACGTCTCTGGTTTTGTTAATAAGTAATAATGACTAAATTATCTGTTGTTGAGGTTAAATACCTGTGTAATGATTAAGGGTGGAGGTGTTGTAATGTTTTGTACGTAGGTTGTATTACGAGAAAAATAAAGCTGTCATGTTGTGTCACTCATGCTTTCCACATATTTTTCAATTTGTGACAACCCTGGCCGATGCGTTACTGTCTAGACGATGTCTGTCGGCATTTGACACGAGATCAAAGGCGACCTACTGTATGATTTTTATACTGTGCTAATATTATAAATGCAAAAGTATCTGTCGGTCTGTCCGGCTTTCACGCCAAAACTACTGAACCGATTGTATTGAAATTTTGTACACAGATAGTCTATAGCCTGAGAAAGGACATAGGCTATATAACATCCCGCTATGGCCAATAGGAGCGGAGCAGTAACGAAAATGTTGCGAAAATGGGGGCGATCGCGGATGTACATATTGCTCCCATTATTTTAATAGGCGCTTATAAACTGAAGTTCACGCGAACGGAGTCGCGAGCAACAGCTAGTTTTGAATAATTTAGTGCCTTTGTTAGCAACTGTCTTATTAATTTTCGCCTCCCTGTTCTCGCCATTTGACTCAGGATATTCGTAATGTAATGACCAATCTGACCTCATCTTTATAGGGTTCCGTATTCAAACATTGAATAAGTACATCATTATAATTTCAATATGCCCATCTACCTGTTTGTTTACGGTTTAACATAACACACAAAGCAAACACACAACCTTGTACGAGTAGTGCTGTTGAAACCCCGTACACTACAGAAACCCTGCATATAAAGGATGCTACAAATCTAGAAAGAAGGAGACCTGGAACGTCAAAGAAAATTTTCACTCACATTAAAATACCGATGGGAAGACCTCAACACAATATCAAACCTAATACCTAATGACAGACTTAAGAGAAGATTTGATCCAAACATAACTAAAGAAAAGAAATACAAGAATTTTGGTAAAAGAAAGAAGCTCTACAATTGTATCTTCTGTAATGGTAACCACTACAATAGCGATTGTGAAAAGGTTAAGACTCTAGAGAAAAGAAAAGCAAAACTTCAAGATACATGTTTTATATGTTTTAGGCAGGGACATCACCATTCTCGGTGCAATAATAAAAGGAAATGTCACTTCTGTGGCAAGTATGGAATACATAACTCAGCATTATGTCCTACTAAAGTGCAACCCAAGAGTCGAGGTGAAAGGGAATCGACAAATGTAATGCACGTAAGCAGAAAAAAGTCCACAATATTGCAAACAGCCATTGTTGCAGTACTAGGCCACAGTGATAGCAGAAGAAACAGTATCCTACTGTTAGACACAGGAAGCGAGAGAAGCTATATTACAGAAGCTATGGCTAAAGAATTGAATCTTCAAGAGGAAGAACGAAATAACCTTGCAATATTTACGTTCGGATCTCAACAACCTAGAAAGATAACAAGCTCATTAGTAAGGATAGATCTTATGACAAATAATAATACAATCAGGTCAATATTTGCTAACGTCATACCATCAATATCTCCAGGGGTACCATATCCAGAGGAAAATTTACTGGGGTGGAAGAATTCTGGCAAATATCAGTTAGCTGATGGTGGGTCATTGCTTGACCGGGTTGATATATTGATAGGTAATGATCATTATTACTCTATAATGGCAACTGATAAAATACAGATAGGACAGGATTTGTATTTGATACATTCTGAATTTGGATGGATAGTTTCTGGCAGAATAAACACTACCAAATGCGTGCAACGATTAACAGTACTCACATATTTTGAAAATTCTGGTAACGATAGTTTTAATCAACTAGATCCACCACTACACAGAGAAAGTTTGAAATGTTTGTGGGATTTGGAGTCCATAGGTATAACAGACTCACCTGGACTCACCTAAAGCAAATAGGGATGAGGAAGCTATTATGCATTTTAACGAAACCACAGAGTTTATAGATCACAGATATTATATCAACTGGCCATGGAGTGATAGTCCATCAGGATTGCAATCCAATTTTGGGCTGGCATTTGGTCGACTCAAAGGCTAAAAGATTAGATGCAGCTACAATAACATCGTATGATGACATAATCAAAGATCAGTGGAGTAATGGAATAATTGAGGAAGTTCCTAAGAGACAAGTTAACCATATAGTACATTACCTTCCGCATCACGGCATCACGGCACCAGGAAAGGTACTACGTATAGTCTATGATGGATCAGCACATGTTGGGGACAGTAAAAGTTTGAATCAGTATCTTTATTGCGGACCTTTGTTATTGGAAGACTTAACAGGGCTGTTAATTAAATTCAGATGTCACGCTATTGGAATAGTAGCGGATGTCGAAAAGGCTTTTCTTCAAATTGGGCTTAAAGACATAGATAGAGATGTGACAAGATTCTTGTGGCTGAAGAACCCTCATAAACCAGTAACCGAGGACAACATCATCCATCTCAGATTCACCCGTGTTCCATTCGGTCTTACAGCGTCACCATTTATTCTAAATGCCACAGTCAAACATCATCTGAAATGTCCAAAATTCGAATACATAAAGAAAATAGCCAATGATAGGGGGAAGTGGGGCACCTTGATACAGTTTTTACTTAGACCCAATAAAAGACGATCTATTGATAGTTACATCCAATTTAATAACCATAATATATTCAATATATATTCAGTTAACTTGTTACATACAAATTAACCGATAGATTGAATCACAAAACGTGTTAAAGCCTATTTACTAAAAAATGAAATTTGTATCAATGTGCCCCACATGCGGGGTACATTGGTACATACACTGGTACTTAGGTTCATAGAAATATTCCTATAAATTAAACAAGTTTTATTGATTTTTCTGACCTTTATTTATTGATTTTTTTAAATTATATTTATTCGCTGCTTTTGCTATTGATAATTTTTCTTCCAACACATCAGATATCGCAGAAGCCACGGAAATTTCATTGATGGAACTTTTATTCATCTTGCGTTTAAATGTTCAAACCATTTTTTTATAAAGAAAATAAAATATATTACCTAAGTCTCACATACATGTATATTCAACAAAATATTGGGGTATCAATGTGCCCCAAGACCACTTGTATCTATCTGCCCCTGCCTACTACAATCGAAGTCAACATTTTATAAAAATTAAAGCAATAAATAATTAAATAATTTAAGTCTATTTAATGTAATGACAGATATGTACTTACCAAATGTCTTAATATAACACAGGCAACACTAAATACATTAGAAGAATTACATCCGAAAGAAAAGTACGAAAATTTTGTTGCGAACATCAGAAACAGTTTTTTACGTGCTAGTCGCTAGTCGTCGAGTGAACGTTGCTCTGCGCTAGTGTGCGTGTAGGCTTTACTATATACCTCCTTATCAGTGGCGTACGGCTCTTCTAACGCGTTTTGTTTTCGACGAATATTGACTGTATCTATGTGCCCCTTGTATCAATGTACCCCGCCTCCCCCTATTTATGTAGATAACCTTTTGACTGGATCAAACGCTGTTAATGAAGCAGTAATGCTGTACCATAATTTGAAAAATACATTTGATGAAATTTCTATGAATCTAAGACAGTGGAGTTCTAACTCTAAAGAATTTATAAAACATATTCCAGGCGAAGATGTATGTCCTGACAAAACGATAAAAATACTCGGTATAGAATGGAATTTAGAGCAAGATACATTAAGTTTGAGAGCAAAAGTAAATGAAGATAATAAACACACAAAAAGAGGAGTCTTGAAAACTATAGCAGCTGTATACGATCCTTGTGGATTTAGCGTACCTAGTATGCTGTCTGCAAAGATTTTAAACGATTCGCCGCAAGGATCGTAAATAGTAGACAAGGAAAGAGGCGCGGCTGAAAAATCCCTCAACCATCTCTTGGTAGGAAAGAGTACCTTGCTTCAGATTTGCAACCGTATGTAGTCCATGTCCAAAAAATAGAAGCATCCTCAAATACCAGTACAACCTTACATCCCATGGCCTTTGGCAATTTTTTAAAGAAAAATAAATTTTAGTATATAATACCAGGTAGTGTGAAAAGAATAGGTAGGAACAGATGTGCTGTGGCTTTCACTACTCACAATGCTGCTAATGATTTTATTGGAAATAAAAATTTATCTACATACAATTTTAAGGCGTTCATTCCCACCTTTAGTGTGACAAGGATGGGACTGATTAGAGGTATCCCTAATGACTGGTCTGTGGAAGAAATTATAGAAAATATGTCAGTACCAGCTGTTGGCTGTGGTAAAGTGTTAAAAGTTAGGCGTCTCAATTACAAAGTTACCACCACTGAATCTACTACATGGAAGCCCTCTCAATCAGTAGTTCTTACCTTTGATGGACAAGTCCTTCCAAAGAGAGTTTTTGTTTGTTTTAACTCTGTTCCTGTTGATATTTACACATTTCCCACTATTCAGTGCTATAAGTGCTGCCGCTATGGACATACCAAAGCATTGTGTCGTTCTGTACCAAGATGTTTTAAATGCAGTCAGAATCATACAGGCGATTCATGTTCAGTTGAGGATGATGCGGCTGTTTGTATTATGTGCAATGGTTTTCATTTTGCTACTAGCAAAGTTTGTCCAGAATTTAATCGCCCGAAAGAAATTAAGCATACAATGGCACACAACTGCATTTCCTATATGGAAGCATGTAAACTACACCCTCCAGTGTCTTAGGTGCGTATTACAGAACGTCACTCAAAACTCAAACTCCACTTAAGTCTCGTTTCAAGAAATTTGATTGGTTGAAACTAGTTTTAAGTAATGCTTAAGCAGAGATCAATGCTTGAGTTTCCTTCTGGAATACGGACCTAAGTCATATGCGAATGCTTTAAGTACCCCAGTTAAACCAGCTTCACAAAATAAGAATGCAAGTCCAAGTTCTGGCAATGCTAATCCTGTTTCATATAATAAAAACAGTTTTTCTGAAACCTCGGTCACTTCCTAAGTTTTCCAAGGGTTTTGACTGTGCTGCTCATAATGCAATTATTAAAGAAGGTCAAATTCCTACCCCGGCTAATGGTTGTGGTTTAAAAGCAAAATCAGATGGTGATGGAAACTTGAAACATTCGCAGATATTAAATTTAATATTGAGCATTCTTGGTGCATTGCTTCATAGTAATTCAATTATTTTAAAACCGTCCGACGTTGCCACTCTAAATGAGTTTTTAAAACAAACAGTTGATATTGTTACGGGCTAGGGGTACTAAAATGCCGGTTAAGGGTTACGAAGTTTATTGGCAACAAAGGTACAGTCGATTGTAGGCAATGACAAATAGAATGTCGCTGACGTTGCACCGAAGTCTTCTCTTACGTCCACGAAGTCCGTGTCGTAAACACACAATAACAATATCAGATGTTACTTTACGTAGTACTCAGAGTTCTCGTTACAGTTGTCGCAGTAGGTCTTCTTTAAGATCGCTTCTTAACTGTCGCTGTTTTCGTATCGCTAGTCGAGTGTAGACTGACTCTGCGGCGGCGTCACGGTGCTTTATATAGTCCAGCTGATCGAACATTCCAGATTCCTCTAGACGTAATAATAATAGCACATAACTTCGAGGTCACTCGGAAGTACCTACGGTAATTCCCGGAAACGGGTTTCTAGATATTTCGATGTCGACACTTTGTTGACAAAACTGTTGATACCTGTACCA
The DNA here is from genome assembly GCA_017933935.1 of Sesamia nonagrioides. Lineage (NCBI taxonomy): Eukaryota > Metazoa > Arthropoda > Insecta > Lepidoptera > Noctuidae > Sesamia > Sesamia nonagrioides. Next base: position 64,306 of record JADWQK010000763.1, read on the forward strand.
TTCGATAGGCCGTCCTAAGTCTAGCAATGCGTTTTATTATTGTACCTAGAAAATGTCTAGATCTGGAAAAATAGGGCTTAAAAGTGATTCACTGCATGTCACGCGATATTGAACCTTATGCCATCGACATAAGGTCCATTTGTAACATTGCCCCCTTCTTAGTCATGCTTGTCCCGAGCATGATTTGATCCATAATAGCGAGCTAGGCGGTCTAAGTGTACGATTTTCAGCTTCCCTCTAGGTCCTTTCTTAATCCGGTAGGTGATATCGTTTATTCTGGTTACTATCGTGTACGGACCCTCCCATTTGGCTTGGAACTTTGGACTCTTTCCTTTTCTTCTAATGGGATTATGTAACCATACCAAAGTTCCCTCTTCGAATCCGGGCACGTTAGCTTTGCGGTCGTATCGGATCTTCATTTTCTCACTGGTTTTCAGACCATTCTCTCTCACTAGCTCATGTATTCCATCTAATTTACGCCGCAGGTCGGCCACATAGTCGACGGCTAGAATAGGAGTATCGGGAGGTGTTCCGGTTAGTGCATCTATGGGTAGTCTAATTTCTCGGCCGAAGTTGACTTTCGCCGGTGTGCAGTTTGTGCTATCATGTGTTGCAGAGCGGTATGACATTAAGAAGAGTGGAATGTATTGGTCCCAATCCCTTTGATGTTCTTCCACTACTTTGGCCAAATGATTCTCCAACGTCTGATTAAATCTTTCGACCATTCCATCTGACTGTGGGTGATATGGTGTTGTACGAGTCTTGTGTATCCCGAGCAGTTGGCAAACCTCTTGAAATAGTGAAGACTCGGAAGTTTCTACCCTGGTCAGAGTGTAACTCCAAAGGGATGCCAAATCGACAGAACACCTCGTGAACTAGCTTTTTGGCGACTGTATGAGCTTCTTGGTTGGGTACTGCAAAAGCTTCTGGCCATTTGCTGAAATAGTCTTGCATGACGATGATATACCTATTCCCTTCTTCAGTAACAGGGAATGGCCCAGCTATATCGACAGCAACTCTTTCCCAAGGTGCACCAACATTATACACTTTCAGCCGACCTCTGGCTCTCGTTTGCGGTCCCTTTACTGAGGAGCAAGCTACACATTTTCTACACCAGTCCTCAACGTCTTCGCGGCAATGCACCCAATAGAATCTTTTTCTCACCTTCTCCAGGGTTTTCTTTACTCCTAGATGTCCTCCGGATACTCCGTCGTGCACCTGTCGTAGTACTGACGCGACTTTATCGCAGGGGACAACTATCTGTAAGGTGACCTCCTGTCCACTGGGCGATTCCCATTTCCTCTTGAGAACTCCATTATCAATTATCAGGCTATCCCATTGAGCCCAGTAACTTTTCGCTATTGGGCTAAGCGCTGATATTTCACTCCAAGTGGGCCTTTGGCCACGTTTCTTCCATTCGATTACTGCCTTCAGGTAACTGTCTTCCTTTTGTGCGTCTTTCAATGATTGATTATCCCAGTCTTCATCCAAAGCGTTTACCCGGATAATCTTTACGTTCTCTTTCTTTTCCTATTTGGCACAATGTCGGCAAGATTCTTCGCAAGGTCGTCTAGACAAAGCATCAGCATTATTGTGTGACTTGCCTTTTCGATGTTCAGTGACAAAGTCAAATTCTTGCAGCTGCTCTATCCACCTTGCTACTTGTCCTTCTGGGTCCTTGAACTGGAGGAGCCACTGTAAGGCAGCGTGATCGGTACGAAGTGTAAACTGCCTCCCAATCAAATATTTCATGTGTAAGGTCTTAACAACGGCTAGAAGTTCTCGGCGGGTAACACAGTAATTTCTTTCTGGCTTGGAAAGGCATTTGCTGAAATATGCAATCACGACCTGCCTATCTCCTTGTGTTTGAGAGAGAACTCCTCCAATACCAACATTGCTGGCATCCGTGCCTACCAAAAATCGACCTTCCCGACTAGGGTAACCTAATACAGGAACCTCACACAAGTGAGTTTTCAGTAGCGCAAATGCCTGTTCGCAGTCAGAGTTCCATTCAAATTGACACTTTTCCTCTGTTAAACGATGCAACGGCTTCGCTAACTCGGAGAAGTTCTTCACAAACCGACGGTAATATGCACACAGACCCAAGAAAGAGCGTACCTCAGTTTTATTACGAGGCGTAGGCCACTTCGACACGGCTTTTATTTTCTCAGGGTCTGTTCGAATTCCTTGCGCCGAAATAATGTGTCCCAAGTATCCAACCTCTTTCTGGAATAGTATACACTTACTAGGACTGAGTTTTAAATTCGCTTCACGCAGTTTCTGGAACACTTTCTCCAAATTGCGTAGGTGTTCTGCGAAGTTTCGTCCCATAATAATGATGTCATCTAAATAGACCAGGCATGCATCACCAAGCAACCCCACCAAGATGCGCTCCATTAGGCGCTCAAATATAGCTGGAGCATTGCACAGTCCAAAAGGCATGACATTGAATTGCCAGAGACCGTTCCCAGGACCAGTGGTGAAAGCAGTCTTTCCTTTATCCTGCTGACAGATTTCCACCTGCCAGTATCCACTTTTGAGGTCAACTGTGGAGAACCATTTCATGCCACTTAGCAAGTCCAAAGTGTCATCTATACGTGGCAGGGGATAACTGTCCTTTTTCGTGGCATCATTCAACATTCTGTAGTCAACGCAAAACCTTGTACTGCCATCCTTTTTCTTGACTAGGACAACTGGAGATGACCAAGGGCTGGTAGACGCTTCGATAATCCGATTTTTCTCCATATCTCTTAACATTTCCGACACTTCCTGTTCTCTTGCAAAGGGGATACGACGTGGTCTCTGTCTTATCGGCTGTGTATCGCCCGTATCTATATGGTGTTTGACGAGCCCGGTCCTTCCCACGTCACTGTCGGTCTTAGAGAAGATGTCATGGAAGTTATGCAACAGTTGCTTCACTTTGTGACTTTCGAACTTATTTAAATTGCCCTTACAATTTTCGAGTAGCGTCGATACATGTTCCTGCCACTTCTTATCACGTTCCTTTTCGTGCGCCTCTGTTTTTCTCAAAGATGCTACATGGTCGCACACACCAACTATGCAATTCTTTTCAAGAATTATTTCTTTGTTACTAACGTTAATAATGCGCACTTTTGGTTTATCGAAAATCATCATCAGTGTTCTTGCTGTTATCCAGTCTGGGTGATCTCCAGAATCTTCAATTATAATGCAACGTTTACGGCATCCTATTGGTGATAGTCTAATATCTACTAAGGTTTCTGATCTTGGTGGTAATACCGTTCTCCTTAAACAGTACACTGACCCTTGTTTTCCGCCTTGAAGAAATACTTCTTGTTCTGGGAAACTCAATACTCCTTTTGCTACATTAAGGACGCACTGCTGTTTCTTCAAAAAGTCCAGTCCTATTATGCAATCATCTGTAATATTCGCTACTAAAACAGGGTGCGTGAATGTCTTATCACCCATTTTCAAAGTCACATTCGTTTCACCAAGGACGAGTACTGGTTGGCCGGTGGCAGTTTGTAATCGGCATTGTGAAGACCCTCTTTTCCATGCTATGGTCCGAGGAAATAGCTCCGGTCGTGCAATAGTTCTTGATGCACCAGTATCCAACGTGAAACTGCATGACTTACCATTCCCTTCTCCTTCTATAATAAGACTGTTTCCATCACCCACTTGTGATACTGTTATAATGGGGGCTTCAGGTCGACCAGCCAGTACTCGCCCCATAGCCCTGGCTGTTCTTAGTTTAAATCCTCGGCTTCCACCTGTGTCCCAGAAGTACTTCTTCCCTTAGACTTCCTGGGACAATTGATCCGAATATGACCCTTTTCGCCGCACTCATAGCAGGTTGGTCCTTGCCGAGTTTTTATTATTTGGGTTACCTCGCGAATGCGGTGGTGTTGTCGGCCGTCTTGGCGTACTGCTTCCACCTCCAAAGCGTGTGTCAAGGCTGCCTTCAGAGTCTGATGGTGGCCCAGACGAACTGCAGCCCTGACTTCTGCATCTCGGATTCCATCAGTAAAAGCTTGCACCGTAGTAGCATCAATTACTCCCGGCGTTGAAGCATACGCCCTCCGAACAATACGTTCTATTTCCGATGCCCATTGTTGCAAACCCTCACTGCTTTTCTGTGTGCGGTCGCGGAGTTGAGCCCTGTAGACATGTTCCAGGTGTTTCTCCCCATATCTAGACTCTAACGCTTCCAACAAACAGGCTAGGGTATTACAATCGCCGGAAATATTTTCGAGGATTTGGATCGCCTCTCCACGCAGGGCAAGCGTAAGGGCGGTTACAGCTTGATCGTCGTCCCAGTTGTTGCCTTTAGCGACCTTTTCAAACTGTAGACGGAAGGCCACCCATGACGTTGTTCCATCAAAATGAGGTACCTTGAAAGTCGGCAAAGCACTGGGTACCGGTACCACACCTTTAATAACTCCTTTTTGTATAGTCCAAGATCCCAGAGCGATCAGACGTAACTTATTTTCACATGGATGAAACCTTAGGTTCGTAGTAGTGCCTCATGTACTTAGAATACCTGTGTGTTTGTGGAACTTGCCGAGTGACACCTGGGCAGGTACCAGGTGAGAAAGGTAACTAAAAATTAGAGTTATTTTACTTAAATTCTGATGGCTGATATTTATATATATTATGTATAATATTATACTAAACTAGTATCATAAAGTGTCAGACACTTTTCATTGACCAAAACTTTTGTCAGACGCTTTAAAGTTCCATAAAAAAAATAAATGAATTTTACTTATTTTCACATGTCTGACTTTTGCATGTGTTATTGAGGTACACATACACACTTCAATTTTCCGTCTTCCATGGTTTTTTCACTATCACAAATTACTTAATATCAGTAAAAAACAGGGTTCAAAAATATCCGATATTTATAATAAATATCAAAATATCGGATATTTATGATATACATATATCCGATATATATCCAAAATCGGATATATGTATATCCGATATTTATATCCATTTCTTAAGACTGCCATTTTATTATCATATTACTACCTATACGATTGCCACAGGATCATGACAGTTTATTATTATGAATTTATTACAATATAAAAACAACATATTTTTAGTTTTTATGTTGTTATTTTTAGTTTTTATATTGTAACTAGCTTTCCGCCCGCGGCTTCGCCCGCGTGGAGTTCGGTTATATCGCGCTTTTTACATTTCCCTCGGGAATATCATTTTTTTCCGGGATAAAAGGTAGCCTATGTTCTTTCTCAGGGTCTAAAGATTGTCTGTGCCAAATTTCATCAAAATCGGTTGAGAGGTTTAAGCGGGAAAGCGTAACAGACAGACAGACAGACAGAGTTACTTTCGCATTTATAATATTTAAATTCATAATAATAAACTGTCATGTACCTGTGGCAATCGTATAGGTAGTAATAAGATAATAAAATGGGATAATAAGATAGTTATTTTTAGTTGATTTTTGTGAACTATAAGAGTTCACAAAAATCAACTAAAAATAACTATCTTTTTCTGAGAAAACAAAGTCTATAAATATTAGGGAAACAAAATTAAAATGTCTTAAAAATCCTAATATTTGTACTTAGTCGAGTTATAATCAAATAACAAATTAGTCTTTTTCTAGTCAGCTAGAACTGTCAAATCGCCTGTTGACATTCCTAAAGGATTAACACTACACTTCACTTTTAAGGAGTAGGGATGTTTGCAGATGATAGAATTGAAAATTATTTTGGCTCTTTTACGTTACACTATTACTATTGATTGCAGAACCCTATAGAATATGCCAGCAGCGCGTCGGTAAAAGCACTTAGATGCAACATACTATAAATTTTGATATATATCACAAAAAATGGTTTGATATATATCAGATATATATCGGATATATATCATGATATATATCAATTGATATATATCCTTCGAACCCTGGTAAAAAAATACACGGGATAAACAAAAAAAACATGTGCTCTTTACGGATCTAAACTCTATACTACGTTAGGGATGGGCAAAAAATATCGATATATCAAAATATCGATATTTTTTCAGAAAAATATCGATATTTATCGGCGATTTTTTTTCACGCGATATATCGATTTTCGATATTTATTTTCCGATATCAAAATCGATATGTTTTCAAAGCTCTGCTATATGCTCATGCGTCACATCATGTAACCAAACCGATTTCTTAAATTTAGAACAAGAATAGGCTGTATGGGTTTAGTTTCTTTACTTCAAACACAAACAAAAATTACTGTCTATGACGATACGGGATTTTAGTGCTCTTCTTGGCCTTTTCAAAGAAGCTACTGAGGAAATATGTGGTGCGAATTATGTAACGTCAAGCTTAGCCATTCTTGTTACAAATTTAGTAACCCAAGTTACAGATCAAGCAACTCCAACACCTCTGTAGGCAAAAAAGTTGAAGGCAATCTGGCTTCTTTAGAAAGAAATCCTTTTCTCTCAATAGCTACTATTTTGGACACTCGCTTCAAGCGTATCCACTTTACCTCGCCAATTGTTGTGTCAAATCCTATATCCAAAATTAGTGCTGAAATTGATGCAGAACATCGGCGTAGAGGACAATGCTCTCCGGATAAAAATCCTGATCAAGCAGTATCAAAGTAAGTGGGTCCTTTATCTGGACCAGACATGAGAAATTATTAAATCTAAACATAGCTTCGTCAGAGGTATCAGTAGCTGTGTCCCCGTATTTGGACCTATCACTTTTAGAACGAAAATCTGATCCAATAAAGTTCTGGGTAAATTGTCAACATTTCACACCGATTCTCTCGGATATCGGTCTAAAATATTTGATTTGTCAAGCTTCTTTAGGGTCATCTGAAAGGGTAGCTTCAGTGCTAAATCTAGCTGTGCCAAATGGTTGAAGCAGAATAACAAGGGCACACATCAAACAAAGAGTGCTCCTGATGTCAATATCAGACAAATACTGGTTTGAATAATGTTATTTTTACTGTTGTTTTTTTTTTATGTCAAGCAATTCGCACGCCTGATGGCAAAGATCACCTCTGCCCATCAGTGGCGAAGGGTGAAATTTTGACAAAGGGAAGCCGGTCCAAAAAAATAAACACTTAAACACTTACCTACTGCAGGATATCTTGGAGGAGGTCTTCAGATAAGAATAGTATTAAAAGCCCCACCTTCACCATACAAAAAGGACTGATGATTTGATAACAGTGTCTTTCAAGTATGATAAAAGCGGCAGCAAAAGAAAAAAAAAGCCTTTTTCGACGTGCATCTCCATACCACACATGCATGCTTGTTAGTAAGTACTAAGTTAAGTACCTATTGTTAGGGAATAAGAGTCAAGAAAAAATAAAATAAAAAATTACAAAAATAATAGTGTTAAAACCGAACCACACAAACACCGATCCAAAACCAACAAAAATATTAAGCAAAAATAAAGCAAATTATACACAATCACAACGTTATTTATATTGTAATGCAATGCGTCTGTTTTTTTTTTAACAAAATGAGCTAAAATGATGTTATAAAAATTCGGATTACTTTTCATTTTATTAAGCAAATTTTTTTTAATTGACATGATAGCCAAATCGGACAATCTCTGCTCTTTTTGGCAGTTTCGCATATATGTGTGAATGCGTTTTAAAGCAGAAAATGACCGCTCAGCTGAAGCTACTGAAATGGGGAGGGTCAGAATTAAACTGCAAAGAGTCGAAACTTGAGAAAATGCGTCTTTCAAAGACGTATTCTGGAGCTGTAAAAAAAGCTCATAGGTGTCCAATTTATTTAACGACGCTGACGTAAGACTTTAAGTTCATTCAGCAGGTAGTCGGTTGAGCAGCACTCTATATGAATTAAAGCCATAATAACAAACAAAATACACAGTATTTAACCAAATCTGCGATTAAATTACGTTACAGAATCAGTCACAGTTTAAATACCACAAATATTAAAATATAACAAACGAAAAACACGAAAAACGAACACATGTCACATACTAGCAATAATTTATTTTCAACCAAACGAAATGGAACACGAAAATATGCCAAAATAAAAAGAATATGACTTGCGAAGGATTTCATTATAACGTTTCTTTGTCTCATTCTAATAGAGGAGAGGAGAGAACTGCAACCCGGTCGGCATCAGCCTATCTTTTCTCAAAAATTACGGACGGTTAGCGATCATTAGAAAGGGATGTCTGACACGCTCTGTCTCTTTTCGCCTCATAGTAAAACGTTGGCCGAGATAAGCTGTAATTCGTCGAGTTACCTTTAATGTAATTTAGGTACGAAAAATTTAAGCGCTGATTAATTTACGACTATAAAATGAAATGTGATACTTAGGGTATTGCTAAAAATTACTATTGCTATTGTAAATCGCGCAGGCATTTGATTAATAATACTTTGTTAATGAAATAGAATGTAAATACTTTTGTATGAATATGGAACTGATTTTTGAAAGGTAACCCGGTGGGAATCGGCTTGTATGGACTCTTCGCCACTGCTGCCCATAGATAGCTGCAGTGCTGTAACACTACAGTAAAACAGTAACCAAGTATTACTCAGTTACTGCTCTAATACTGCCCTGCGCTACAGTTATTAGGTCTCATTTACCCAGTAATTACACTAGCAAAGTGTTGTGTTGAAGATGTCGATTTTTCTGGTACATGAACCTGTTTTTTTAATAATAAAACTTATGTCAAAACAGCCATAGGTGTATTTACTTGAAAATTTCGAATATTTTGGCAATTTTTATAATTAATTGCAAATTGGGCAAAAAATATCGATATATCGAAATATCGATATTTTTTTGGTGATTATATCGATATGTTTCAAAAATATCGATACGATAAATATCGATATATTTTTTCCATTTGCCCATCCCTATACTACGTGACACGTACTAGGCACATACACACACACAGTAGAGTGGAGCAGATGGTAAGTTTAAGAAGGGGAACCGAGTTGCTATGGACATCTCACTCGCTGTTCAATGCATGCATAGTGCTTACGCGCTCGCACTCCCAGTCGAATAATTTTTGTCTTAAGGGATGTTTGGTCAGTCAAATTTGTCTGACTGATGAAATATAACTTTGTAGTAGTTACCTCAATAACATATGTAAAAGTCAGACATGTGAAAATAAGTAAAGTTCATTTATTTTTTATGGAGCTTTAAAGCGTCTGACAAAAGTTTTGGTCCATGAAAAGTGTCTGACACTTTATGATACTAGTTTAGTATAATATTCTACATAATATATATAAATATCAGCCATCAGAATTTAAGTAAAATAACTCTAATTTTTAGTTACCTTTCTCACCTGGTTCCTGCCCAGGTGTCACTCGGCAAGTTCCACAAACACACAGGTATTCTAAGTACATGAGGCACTACTACGAACCTAAGGTTTCATCCATGTGAAAATAAGTTACGTCTGATCGCTCTGGGATCTTACTCTAGTACCTTCTCATGCAAAAATTCTACTTCCTTCCCAAACTCCATGATGGTAGTGTCTAGTTTATCGAAACGCGCATCATGTTTGTCTATACGGGCGTCTTGCTGGTCTATGCGCGTATCTTGCTGGTCCATACGGGCATCTTGTTTTGCTGTTTTTATTTTAAGTTCGTTGACCTCTTCTTTAGTTTTTTCCCATTTTTCATTTAATTCTAATACCAGCTGCTGGGATTCCTTTATTTGTGCCTGGGTTACCGCCTGAGATTGTTGTAGTTGTGCCTGGATTTCTGCCTGGGATTTTGCCTGAGATTGTTGTATTTGTGCCTGGATTTCTGCCTGGGATTTTGCCTGAGATTGTTGTATTTGTGCCTGGATTTCTGCCTGGGATTCTGCCATACTTTTTATTTGCAACGTCAAATGGGCCAGCAACGCCGATAAATCGCATCCACTGCTTCCGGGAATAGTAGTGGTAGTAGGCGCACTAATAGGTGTTACGACGGCCGCTTCTGTTTCGGGTGCAGGGACACCAAGCGATTCTTCCTCTTGACGCGCCAAATCCATCGCTGCTTGTCGTCGCGTGCGAACTCTTTCGTCTTCCCTTGGCGTGACCGGCATGCCGCTTCTGACACCAATTGTTACGGGCTAGGGGTACTAAAATGCCGGTTAAGGGTTACGAAGTTTATTGGCAACGAAGGTACAGTCGATTGTAGGCAATGACAAATAGAATGTCGCTGACGTTGCACCGAAGTCTTCTCTTACGTCCACGAAGTCCGTGTCGTAAACACACAATAACACTATCAGATGTTACTTTACGTAGTACTCAGAGTTCTCGTTACAGTTGTCGCAGTAGGTCTTCATAAGATCGCTTCTTAACTGTCGCTGTTTTCGTATCGCTAGTCGAGTGTAGACTGACTCTGCGGCGGCGTCACGGTGCTATATATAGTCCAGCTGATCGAACATTCCAGATTCCTCTAGACGTAATAATAATAGCACATAACTTCGAGGTCACTCGGAAGTACCTACGGTAATTCCTGGAAACGGGTTTCTAGAAATTTCGATGTCGACACTTTGTTGACAAAACTGTTGATACCTGTACCATTCGATAGGCCGTCCTAAGTCTAGCAATGCGTTTTATTATTGTACCTAGAAAATGTCTAGATCTGGAAAAATAGGGCTTAAAAGTGACTCACTGCATGTCACGCGATATTGAACCTTATGCCATCGACATAAGGTCCATTTGTAACAATATCAATAATGGATTGCCAAATTATTCAGTGGAATTGTCGGAGTATAGTACCTAAAAAGAGTGATTGAATTTACCTTATAAATAAGTTTAATCCTTTAATTATAGTTTTGTCAGAAACATGGCTAAAGCCAGGTTATATTTTTGGTATTTCTGGTTTCACTTGTATACGTGAAGACAGAGCTGATGGGTATGGTGGTGTCGCCATTCTTGTCAAAAATACTGTCTTTTTCTCAAATAACTTTTCCTCCTCGTAACCGTGATGATATTATTATTGTAGGAGTTTATGTTGACAATATTACTATCATTTCAGTTTATCTGTCCAAGCCTTCTATCGCTGCTTTTGATGAAATAAAATTGTTGCTGTCTAGTATACACACACCATTTTTGCTGCTTGGAGATTTTAACTCTCATCGCCAATCTTGGGGTAGTACCATCACCAATAGTGATGGAGAATATTTATTGGAAATTTTAGACTCTTTTAATCTTTGTGTATTAAATACTGGTGCTCCAACGAGGCGCACAAACCCTAATGAAAATTTTAGTGCTGTTGATTTGTCTATTTGTACACCCTCTTTGGCATCATTAATGTCTTGGTCGCCTCTAACATCTACTTTTGGCAGTTATTATTAGTAATAACATAGTATTAGTATTAACACCGGGTCATTTTCTAGTGGGCGAGCCCTTGCTTCTCGTACCAGAGAATAATTTCGAGAAGTCTAATATCAGTACCTTAAAACGATGGCAGTTGACTCAACGTATGGTTCAGGACTTTTGGCGCAGGTGGTCGCGTGAATATCTAGTTCAGTTTCACCAAAGGAACAAATGGGCGCACCAAACCGTGGAACCGAATTTGGGTGATGTAGTGTTAGTCATTGAGGATGACCTTCCACCAGCAAGATGGCTCTATGGTGTCATTATTGAAAAGCATACTGGCTCGGACAAAATCACAAGAGTGGTTACATTGCGCTGTAAAGGTTCCACTATTAAAAGACCAGTGTCGAAGCTGATTGTGCTTCCTATTACGTCATAAATTTATTATTATATTCTTGTTCGGTTCTTGGTTTAATTACCTATAATGTTAAGGATACAGTTGTTGGTTAAGTTACAATTTAAGTTTAGAATTAAGGTTTTGTATGGTTTTAGATTAAAATCTCATTTTTTTGTTGTTAACATATTACAGTCCACTATTGTTTTAATTTCCCACCAAATCTTGATTTGTTTCATGGTGGGCGGTTAGATGATAATAAAAAACTAAGTTCTGGACATTCTGTCCATGGTGGGCGGGATGTTCGATCGCGGTTTTCTATCAAGCTCGACAGATGGCGTTGTACCGTTTTCTGAATCGCGGTGTCGAGATTCTCCGTGACCATTATATATTATATAGGTTACAGAAAAATAAATTTTTTTAGTACTCGCTTGGAAATCGTTGTTTCATTTCACACAGTCTCACCGGGCAGTTGTCAAGTGCCGTACACAGTAGTACCATAGAATAAAGAGAGGAAGTAGGTTATCTGCGACCCAATCCGCGATTTAATTGCCTACTGTCTTAGGGTTGACAACTGTCCGCGCTTCGTCTGTTACGGTTGTCGCCCAAACCGCTAACAAATATTTATAGACTAAGAGCTTATGTTTAAATTATTTGCTTAGTATTTAGTTTACATATACTAGTCAGATTTTTTTTTGTAATTTTTATTTTTAGTTTGTACACATAAAGAACCATATTTATTTTTATTTTTAATTAATACAAATATAAATAATACAAACATAACATCTATTGAATCACACATTTAATACAAAATTACAAATTAGCTACAGATAAATACCTACTTTCTTCGGTTTCGACTATTACGAAACGCGTTGTTATTAAACTTTAATGTGTAATATATCCGTATCCTTGTAAATAACTTTTAGAAATATAATTTGAAAAATATAAGTCTTTTATTTGTTCATAAATAGACATACCAACTTTGCAGTTTATGTGATCATTTTTTAAAAGCTATACTCTGTTTTTTAATCTCGTAGACTAAACTGACATTACGAGTGTTGGCAGTTTATTGCAATTCTTAAATATAAGCCCCGCACGATGATATTGCGATAGAACCTTGTCACAATAACAGCTTTGTGACGTCATCTGTCACACGAAAGGACAGCTAGCAAAAGAATGTTAAATGCAAAATTATAGTTTATTAATTTTGCATTTAACATTCTTTCGTGTTAAGGATTTATTTGTATTTTATAATTTTATTATACATACACATACCTACTCATCCATATTCTGACAAATAAACTTTCATTATTAAAAAATTCAATGAAATAATTCTCGTAGACGTAAGAAAAATATACTTATTCGTATATCTTTCTTACATGTTTATTAACTTTTGCTAACTACATTTCTGTTAATTTGTGAGCGGGAATTAAACCAGAGTACCAAATAACACCAGGATAGTATGTAAATTTTTTTTTATATATAATTCAATATAATCTTACCCTATTTATTCAATTCCACTCATACAGTCTTCCGAATCAGAACTGCTTTCTGTGTCTGTCGTTTCCGATTCACTGTCGTCTGCCGTATTTATGATAAACTAGCTTTCCGCCCGCGGCTCCGCCCGCATGGAGTTCGGTTATATCGCGGTTTTTAGATTTCCCTCGGGAACATCATATTTTCCCGGGATAAAAAGTAGCCTATGTTCTTTCTCAGGGTCTAAAGATTGTCTGTGCCAAATTTCATCAAAATCGGTTGAGAGGTTTAAGCGGGAAAGCGTAACAGACAGAGTTACTTTCGCATTTATAATATTAGTATGGATAACTCGTCAGTTATTCGATCTTTTTTCCAATATTCCTCTTCAAGCCGTTTAACATGATTGACTTCCTTTCGCCAGTCATCTGGAGTTATTGACGCCAACGCCTCCAATGTCAGAGCTTCAATGCGACTTTCAAACTGCTCCACATTTTTTTCTGACACCCTCATCTTTACCAGGTTCCAGATGTACTCAATGGGGTTGAGGTCGCAGTTGTAGGGTGGTAATCTAACGACCTCATGGCCATTGGCAGCTAATAAATTGTCAATTTTATAATTTTTCGGCGGTCTGTGCCGTTTAATTAATAAATACAGTTCAGGTTTTGTACTGTCGTTGGGAAAGTCGATGTTGTGAGCTTGTAGCCACTCAACCATCAACTGTTTTTTATTGTTCATACTTGGTGGCCTATTCTCTTCCCTACTGTGATAAGGGGCGTTGTCCATCACAATTATGGAGTTGCGTGGTATGTTGGGTACTAATTTTTCTGTAAGCCACTTGGTGAAATTCTCAGCATTCATTTGATCATGGTAATCCCCCGTTTTGGTGTCTGCTTTAAACATTAAAAGGGCATTGTCAACAAAACCGCTTTCACTTCCCGCGTGAACTATTATCCATCGGCGGCCGGGGCTGTCGTTCCGTCTCACTCCGACATCGATTGCTGTTTGCCAACATTTTTTTACCGTGTAGTGTGCGTGTATCCACGTTTCGTCGAGATAAATAACGGGTCTTTTGTTATTAGCAAGCGAGTCATTTTCTTTCATACGTCGTAAATATTTAGCCCTCCACGCTTGAATTTGGGGTCTTTCAATTAGAGCCAGTCTTTTTTGGTAGCATCGTTTAAATTGGTAGCCTAAATCACATTTAATTATTTTCTTAATGTAGTTTCACTATTGGTATAATTAAGGTGTAATTTTGAAGCCGCCAAGATTTTGCGCATTGTGGGTATTTCTCTCCTCACCGTATACATTGAATGTATAATATTTCTTAAAGCTGTTAAGGAAAACCCGTCGAAATATTCCTTCTTTTGTCTTTTTCCTTTAGTAGGAGTTCTCATTTTGCTGCCACTGGCTGTTGCCGACTCATGCTCTCGTCGCAATTTAGTCACAGTATTTTTTGCAACGCCTGTGGCACATGCCATACGCTCCGTGACTTTGGTTTAGCTGTTGCTTCGGTATTAAAATGTCCTCAGTAGTGTCCGAAGTACTTTTTAAAGCACGGTTTATACTTTCAAGAACTAACTTACAGTCCTCTTTTTCTTTAACAAAATAATTGTCCACTTTAATTATAATTTCACGAGCACGATTGTGAATTAATTTCTTACTCATTTTAACGAGTAACAGCTAACAAAACTAAACAACAAAACTCAAGAACAACAATAAAACAGGATAACAAAAACAAAAAACTAACAAAAATATTCGATGTGCGTAAGTGGGTAAGCGCGGACTGAACTTGCGAACGGTACCGACGGTGCGAGTTCGACTACGTCACCAAGATGGCCGCCAATCGCAATATCATCGTGCGGGGCTTATACGAGTGTTGGCAGTTTATTGCAATTAGGTGCAATAGCGCCGAAACTTAGCGTTCATAAAATCAAGTATCTTTTTTTACATTAAGTTATCCTGAAATAATGTGTAGGTACTTATTAAAAACGTAATAATACAAAATTAATAATGTAAATTTGACATTTGCATGTGTCAATTTAGTCTACGAGATTAAAAAACAGAGTAGGTATAATGTGCCGAAAAGCCGTGACGCGCGAACCTCGTTCCGTGCTAGCCGCGACTAGCGCAGTCATAGGCACTCTAATATTGTGTTTAGGTGTGCGTGCGGCGACGCATAGATAGTATGGCGCACACATACAAGCCGCGCGCGGTCCGTTTGTATGAAGATAACGTACTTCCTCTCTTTATTCTATGGTAGTACTGCTGTATTGCTGCGTGGCCTGTGTTAGCAGTGCTGACTAAAACATACACGAAGTATACTTTGCGACTAACATAACAACTAGCGATTCTGACCCTCACCAGTGAACAGTTATGTCCAAATATATTGCCATTTATGGTTCTATTTCTAGCATTAGTGCACACTTCAATAATAATATATTTAAATAGTATAATATAATTAAATAGGCTGCAAGTGCAAATCTTCCTCTATGATTGCCTGATAATCTCGGTACTTCTGCAAGAATTTGCTCAAATTGCTGTTTGGAAAATCCTAAATAATAATGAACAATATGATCTGCCATAGTCTGAATGTTGTCAAAATGTAAGTGCATTATTATTATTATCTTTCAGTAAAGAGAGTAGTTCTTCCATTTGTTCAGAGCTAAATGTTCTATTAGGATTCAATATTGATTGCAACAATAAGTCCCGGTCAAGTGGTATGAGCAGATTCTACAATCTGAAGGCACATAGTAATTATACTAATATATTATATATTATTATTATACTATTATATTACTAATTATAGTAATTATATTATTATTATTATATTATTATTATTTATTTTCCTAGAGATCTTTAAAGATTATCTTAACAACCGGACCCTGCGAGTTAAAATAGGAGAGCATATAAGTGACGAAGTAGTAACTACCTATGGTGTTCCTCAGGGAAGCATTCTTGGGCCAACTCTTTTCCAAATATACGTCAATGAGCTGTGCAGAATGACCATCCCCAATGCTAAGATCATTACGTATGCAGATGATACCTCAGTCATAGTCTATGGGCCAAATTGGGATATTGTTAAGCTTTATGCAGAGGCAGCAGTAACAAATATAATGCAATGGCTCAACCAAAACCTGCTCACTCTCAACTGCGATAAAACAACTTTCATCCCATTCGCTATCCGATGTAACAACTTACCCGAAAAATGTTTCTCCCTGAAAGCTCATAACTGCTCCAATCAATCTGCACCTTGCTCATGTCCGACAATTAGGAAAGCTGACCATATAAAATACCTGGGTGTCCAAATAGACAGTGGACTACGATGGGATAAACAAGTTGACGCCATTTCTTCTAGAACTATTAATCTACTCCATATTTTCAAATCCCTTAGAGAATCGGCTGCTCCCGAAACGCTGAAGATGGTTTATTATGCCTTATGTCAATCTGTTATTGGATATTGCATAACGGTATGGGGTGGAGCAAATAAAACCAGTCTTTTAAAGATTGAGAGAGCGCAGAGGGGCGTGCTGAAGGTGATGTCACGCAAACCTTTTCGGTATCCTACAACTCAACTTTACGCTGACTGCAAAGTACTTTCCGTGCGCCAACTCTATGTACTGCGGTCTACCATTAGGAAACATCCTAGCGTTCCCCAAGCTGACCCCACAAAAAGAAAGCAATTACCGATAGGTACCCCACATAATACTACCTTTGCACAACACCAATACTATACTTTAAGCACACACATATACAAACAAGTTCACAAAAATTTAAATATTGTCAATCTAAATAAATATGAAATAAAATCAAAATTGATGGAATGGCTTCTGGAGCGTGACTATCTGGAAACTGAATCCTTACTCAAGTATGTCACCTAACTTCCTAAATTTCTCCATTACACTCACCCACTCACACTACACACACACCCTCTCTCTCACACACACACACACTCACGCACACACACATTCACAAATGTAGCGTAGGAAATTGAAATTTTTGGCATTATCACGACCAATCATTAATCTTGTACGACCCAGTCCACTTTAGTATTAATCATTAGTTAAAGCAACGAATCACTGTCTCTCAAGATACAGGCTACCGCCTAGTTTGAGAGGCAGAGTTTCCTCTTTTGGTGTATAGATCAGTTATTTGTTTACATAAACCTTTATAACTATGTGAAATCTGATCCTTTCTTGATGAAATAAATATTATTATTATTATTATTATTATGACAGTTCTTTTTCCTCAGCTTTAATGCTGGTTTTAGCTGCATTTACGGGCCAAAGCCAAGTAAATGTAGCAGTGTGGTGTATTTTATGGTGTTGTATTTTCTTCTAACTGCATGAACTTTCTCACTATTCTACAGGTGTTTAGGATGGCTGCTTTCTGCATGTCGATATAGGTAGATTATTATTTATTATTATTATTATTATACAATATGTTAAGAAAACCCTGTCCGACCCGTAAGGATAATAAAGGTTAGGTAAACACATGGCCAAATAAAATATGAAATTTTACCTAATCATCATAGTAACAATATTAATGAATTTTGAATTAATCTTTTTTTCCCGCGAATTAACTCAAAATAAGGTAAAATTTTAAAATGTGACAACACCATTTTCGGCGGTATCATCGTTTGATTCTTTGTTGGATATTAAAATGCATAAATTAATGCTCGATGTTTGGCGGTGCTCGTCTGTGAAGTCCCGCGCGGCGGCTTGTCGGCGTACTCAAAGAAAAGCTAGTGATGTACTAATTTTTGAGTAATAACGTTTTTTTATCTTAAAGCTCGCTTTTTATTTAAAGAGATTAATGTACTGACCGTGCCGTCTCAATATATTTATGAAAATCTTTTGTATGCTCATAAAAATATAAAATTGTTTAAAAAATACAGTGATGTCCATGATATAAATACTAGGAACAGGCACAAATTTATTGTACCTACAACAAGGCTCAAGAAAATAGGTGGCTCTTTCAGATGCCAATGTATACATTTTTACAATGGACTTCCAGAGGTGGTTCAAGATCTGAGCCTGAATAAATTCAAATCCTTCATTAAACGTAAGTTGTGTCAGAAAGCATTTTATAGTGTGAAGGATTATATTGAGGACAAAAAGGCCTGGGCTTGAGCTGCGTCCGATTTCTATACAATGATTGTTCTTTGATTTTTCCTCTTGTAGTTTTAATATGTAATTGTTTATGTTATTTATTCAAAGCCTGTATTACACACTATGTAGCCAAGCATATTGTACGTTACGGAATTGTATCGCTGACAGAGGTGTTCGGCACTTGTACAGCTGCAGCTGCACAGGAGTTAAACTTTCCACAGATTCGGGAACACTGTTGGAGCTGCTGAACCTTGGACAAAACTATCTTAGCATTGTGTAGATTCAATTTCTTAGTATTGTATAATTGCATGGCAAACGTGTGAGCACAATGTACGAATGTGCTGTAAGGCATTTATTTGTTGGGTTAGTCTTTTTATTGACTTAATTGTGCTCTGGCTGTTGAGAGTATGTCATGCTCACTCAAATGTCTCGCTGATGGTGGCGTGTGTTTTGGGTCATTGGGTTCCCTTCGATATGGTTGAGCTGAATGATGCTGATCCATACGTCATGTTCGTGAACGGACGCCGTCGGAGGGGACTGGTCATCTCTTAGCTGCCACGGCGTATTTTAATTTCTGAATTGATTTTTGTATGTTTTCCATAATGGACGCTCTCAGCGTACAATATATTTCTGCATCGTTCTCACGCGGTTGATTTCAACATGAATGATGTAATCAAATATTTGTAACAATAGCTTAAAAATTTAAAAGAGTGTCCATGGAGTTTCTTGCCCGTTCTTCTCCATAGGTACCTACTCTTTGGAATGGGCGACTAGCTTCATCTTATTGACTGACCGACCTTCTGACAATTCAAAAGTGCCTGTAACTGGTTTATTTGAAATAAATGATTTGATTTGATTTGATATCGCTATTAATCGAAACTTGTACCTGCAGCCTAATAGGCGAACACATTTTTGTCAAATGATTGTGACTAGTTGGGATCGTTTGGATCGCAGTTGATATAATTAACTAATGATGAGATGATGATGATGTTGATTAATTTATTATTGTACTAAATGTTTCAATGTACTGTAACATTTGATGCAAATAAATTATTATTATTATTAATTTTAGTGTAAAACAATGCAGGTTGAATGATTTATTGTAAAAACAGATTACCTAATGGTAAATGTACTTTCGTTTCATTATCGATAAATTACTAATAACAATATTATAACAGATAGACCTATTAGCACAGATTACAGAATACTACATATTAGTAAACAGAAAGGAGAGGGTCTTATGAAATACTTTTTTAGTAAAGTATTATAAACATTTTAACGGTCAATATCATCGACATTCAGACAGAAACTGTAATTAAAACTTTGGAATGTTATTGAGTTTTGTGAAATATTGAATCCATGCATGAGATTCTGCAATACTAAATCGATACCATAATAGTTACAAATAAATTGTATCAATCGATCCGTCGATATTTTGAGTACTTACTTACACATCACTACTCAATGAACACCGCCAGCGCACCTGTGTACCTATTAAGTATTTTTATGAAATAAAAATCATAAATCATTTTACATTTACTTCGAATAAATTGGAATTATTATCAGTTTCGCGTAAACTTTCCTTCCGTAAAGACGTTTAGTGTTTTGTGTGATCAATTCGTTTTCTAACGTAATTTAAAATGCGATGTGTGTGTTTGGATGTGAGTGAGGCTCGTAGAGACTATGTATCGTAGAGACTATGATCCGTTTTGTACCCCGGTCCCGTGTGATTGTGCGTTATAACGTCTGTAAAATCGCGACTACGTAACCCGCAGTGTTATTGAAGCTCATGGTGTAGGAAGACCACGCATCCACGATCCGGATATTGAAAAGTAGGTGCTCGAATTATTCAACGAGGACCCCACTGTGACACGAAAGCTAGGTACTTACTAACCATATGCAAGTGTGGAAGGTCATGCATGAGGTCAAGTGAGTTCATGACCTATCGGCACCGCTACGGTTAAGCGCGTGACCGCGTGACCTCCCTCGTCACCCGTGCTGCCCAGTGTTGCCTTTGTAAGCTACCTGTTTTTGCGAAATAATATTTAATTTTTTAGGGGGTATTTTTTTTTAGGTTTAGCCAGGTTTTGTATGCATTAGTAGAATCAGTTATCGATACCTAACAACACCTTCACGGATCGGACAGGGTTTTCTTAACATATTGTATATAATCGCAAAGTAAATTTACACGTAGTGATGCTGGGACTCAAAGTAATTCAACACCGCTACAATCAGGGACAAAACAATGCTGTTGTGTACTTGGGGCCCGTATGTAATTCGGCAGTATTATTTGATCACTGGCAGGTATATCTGCATTTCTTTCTCCTGCTTGGGTAGAAGTCACAGTGCCTGCCTCAGATTCTAGAGAAGGACTATGTCTTGTTGCTTCAGGTTCACGTTCTAAAGCAGAAAGTGCTGCCCTGTCAATCTTTTGCCAACATGTATGACAGAGAAATGTTGTTCTTGTTAACTGCAACAAAAGTAAACAGCTGATGCAAAGAAATATTATACCAAATTATTTTGTGGTTTTAGTTACACATAATCATAAAAAATATTCAATGCCTTCAGATTTAGTGTATCTAGTAGTCATTTATTTATTTGGATTATAACCAAAAGATATAACATAACAAAAAAGAAGAATTACCTGACAAGGCGCTATGTGTTGGGCAACCATATTTCTAATAGCAGCTTCACGTGTTGTGTTTGCATTCAATGTATGTGCTAGTTTCCTTGTATAATGTGATGTGCCACAGCTGATACACACATTTACTAGCCCCGCACGATGATATTGCGATGGAACCTTGTCACAATAACAGCGTTGTGACGTCATCTGTCACACAAAAGGACAGCTAGCAAAAGAATGTTAAATGCAAAATTAATATTAGGGTTTAGGGTTTATTTGTATTTTATAATTTTATTACACTCTTTATAAAGAGTGTATGTATAAATTAATATAAGGGTTAAGGGTCTATTTGTATTTTATAATTTTATTATACATACTCTCTTTATAAAGAGTGTAATAAAATTATAAAATACAAATAAACCCTTAACCCTAATATTAATTTTGCATTTAACATTCTTTCGTAGGTATACCTACTCTGACAAATAAACTTTCATTATTAAAAATTTCAAGGAAATAATTTTTGTAGACGTAAGAAACATATACTTATTCGTATATCTTTCTTACATGTATACTATTTTTTTCTAACTACATTTCTGTTAATTTGCGAGCGGGAATTGAACCAGAGTCCACTGTATAGTAGTCATGTTTTAATTACTACCTACATCTATCAGCTTATAAATAAAACCAGGATAATATTATGTAAAAAAATGTATATAGTCTTCCGAATCAGAACTGCTTTCTGTGTCTGTCGTTTCCGATTCACTGTCGTCGCCGTATTTATGACAAATAACTCGTCAGTTATTCGATCTTTATTCCAATATTCCTCTTCAAGCCGTTTAACATGATTGACTTCTTTTCGACAGTCATCTGGAGTTATTGACGTCAACGCCTCCAACGTCAGAGCTTCAATGCGACTTTCCAACTGCTCCACATTCTTTTCTGACACCCTCATCTTTACCAGCCCCCTAATCGGCGAACACTTTTTTGTCAAATGATTGCGACTAGTTGGTATCGTTTGGACCGAACAGACCAATGGGCGGCCTGAACGATACCAACTGATCCAACTAGTCGCAATCATTTGACAAAAATGTGTTCGCCGATTAGGGAGCAGGTTCCAAATGTACTCAATGGGGTTGAGGTCGCAGTTGTAAGGTGGTAATCTAACGACTTCATGGCCATTGCCAGCTAATAAATTGTCAATTTTATAATTTTTCGGCGGTCTGTGCCGTTTAATTAATAAATACAGTTCAGGTTTTGTACTGTTGTTGGGAAAGTCAATGTTGTGACCTTGTAGCCACTCAACAATCAATTGTTTTTTATTGTTCATACTTGGTGGCCTATTCTCATCCCTACTGTGATAAGGGGCGTTGTCCATCACAATTTTGGAGTTGCGTGGTATGTTGGGTACTAATTTTTCTGTAAGCCACTTGGTGAAATTCTCAGCATTCATTTGATCATAGTAATCCCCCGTTTTGGTGTCTGCTTTAAACATTAAAAGAACATTGTCAACAAAACCGCTTTAACTTCCCGCGTGAACTATTATCCATTGGCGGCCGGGGCTGTCGTTCCGTTTCACTCCATCGGTTGCTGTTTGCCAACATTTTTCTACCGTGTAGTGTGCGTCTATCCACGTTTCGTCGAGATAAATAACGGGTCTTTTGTTATTACCAAGCGAGTCATTTTCTTTCATACGTCGTAAATATTTAGCCCTCCACGCTTGAATTTTGGGTCTTTGAATTAGGGCCAGTCTTTTTTGGTAGCATCGTTTAAATTGGTAGCCTAAATCACATTTAATTATTTTTCTTAATGTAGTTTCACTACCAGTATAATTAAGGTCTACTTTTGAAGCCGCCAAGATTTTGCGCATTGTGGGTATTTCTCTCCTCACCGTATACATTGAATCTATAATATTTCTTAAAGCTGTTAAGGAAAACCCGTCGAAATATTTCTTCTTTTGTCTTTTTCCTTTAGTAGGAGTTCTCATTTTGCTGCCACTGGCTGTTGCTGACTCATGCTCTCGTCTCAATTTCGTCACAGTATTTTTTGCAACGCCTGTGGCACATGCCACACACTCCGTGACTTTGATAGAATTTTTAAAAATATTTTTAATAACTCTAAGCAGTTGCTTCGGTATTAAAATGTCCGAAGCACTTTTTAAAGCACGATTTATACTTTCAAGAACTAACTTACAGTCCTCTTTCTCTTTAACAAAATAATTGTCCACTTTAATTATAATTTCACGAGCACGACTATTAATTAATTTCTTACTCATTTTAACGAGTAACAGCTAACAAAACTAAACAACAAAACTCAAGAACAATAATAAAATATGATAACAAAAACAAAAAGCTAACAAAAATATTCGATGTGCGTAAGTGGGTAAGCGCGGACTGAACTTGCGAACGGTACCGACGGTACGAGTTCGACTACGTCACCAAGATGGCCGCCAATCGCAATATCATCGTGCGGGGCTTATACATGACCAACCATAGGCTCAGATCTTGTGGGATATACCTAAAAGAAAAAATGAGTGAAGTTTTAAAGTCAGCTCATAAAATACGTCTAGAATAGTATAGTTGAATATTACGATTTCTAATAAATACGGGTAAGTATATTACTATTTACCTGCCCAATCCATCGTTGTTTATGACATCGAACTTCAGCGATTTCCAAAGTTATTTATTATCGTTAGTTAATATTATTTCGAATTATTATTTAAGTTAGCTATTTATTATTTTTTATTATCGATTTCTTCGCATTCTGGATATATTTAAACTGACGTTATCACAACGTAGATTATATCCTATTTAAATAATGTACTCTGTGGATTATATTTTTCGCCAGCTGACAGTGACAAGTAAGACTTTGACATAACAAGAGCAAGTTGCCATAAAAAGTATTGATATATTTTTCGAAAAGGTCGATTTATAGATATATTTCTTTATTAATAGTAATTGGAATAATAATAATTATTACAGAAGATTTTTGGGAATTAATGAATGTTTGCTTAGAAGAAAACGAACGGTTATTAAAAATAAACGAAAACTGTTTAAAACTGATTTATTCGGATTAATACCTGCCAATTTTTTTTGTAAAGGCAACATTTTGAGCACAAGTTTTATTCAAGTCAGTTCAAGTTCCATTAGTTTAGTCGTTTTAATGCTTAATATTTTTGAAAAAATGTTGCTTTTGTTCACAGACTAATGAGTACATGGAAGATATTTGAAAAATAATAACATACTTTTTTTTGTAAAACCAAACCCCTGTGCACCTCTGGGCCTAAATCTGGCATTCCCCTTGTTGTAGCTATATAAGTATTTATATAGTTGTTTAGATGAGATAAACGTTACCCCCTAGATAGGGGAGGTGGCATTTGGCAACCGTCGAAAATGCTCCTCGAAGTTTCACCTTTTTTTTTATAAGTTTTAAACCAGCGCTTGACCGCAATCCCGCCTGATGTTAAGCAGTGATGCGATCATTGATGGTAAAGCGCGCTAGTTTATTAAGAGCCTATATTGTGGGGCCCTGGGCTGAAACTATTTAGGGGCCTATCTGGATAAGCCCCGCAACTCCAACTTCAGGGGGGGCACACTTAGTACTTCATCAATTTTTACAGTCGACAGCGACACCTGAACTCTTGCGAGTGAACAATTTGGCAGCCATCTTGTCCCTAGGGTCAAATAAAGGTCAATGACAATGCCATATTTTTTCATTTTAATTTCATGAAAGAAGTAAGATGGCGGATAGAGAATCAAACAATTTTATTTTATTTAGACTTGTGTTGAATTAATGTAACAAGTGCACGTGTTAATGCCAAAATTGTGGTGTCTCTTCATGACGACAGGATGCAGATGGATAAATTACCATGGTTATGTGTTATTACAAAATAATAGGTATACTTATAAGTAATCCATACAAACTTTCAACCCCAAACTGTTAATTTGTGACACTTTCGGCTAATTTGTAATATTATTTCTGTGTGTGTCAGCTGTGAAGTTTCCACTCATAAAATAAATGAATTACTGAATACTTTTTTTTATTCATCTGAAAACCCAGACCTTTAATATACATAGCTACGTACGCATAGGTACGTAGCAATAATATACATAGCTACATATGCATAGGTATGTAGCTATAGTATACATAGCTACATATGCATAGCTACCTATATCACTCACTAGTAGTTGTTCACGCACAAAATGTAAGGGGGCAGCACTTTCCATACATGCAAATTTTACCACAGAGTTGTCACTCTTTATTATATACTTACTATACTCTTTGTCCAACTTGCAAGTTGATATTGCGATTGGCGGCCATCTTGGTGACGTAGTCGAACTCGCACCCGAACTTGAACTTCAAAGTGACAAACCGTTACCACTTCCTAGCGTGCAGCGCTGCTAGCGCCATCTTGAGTTTATTTTCGGTACCTTAACTATGGTATAGAGTCATAGACCGCAAAGCTCACACTGCTTCTTCCGTCATTGGCTAACACAAACCGTGAAGTGCCAGAACAAAAAAAAAAAAAATTTCAATGCTGTATGCAGGGGGGCACACTTAGTACTTCATCAATTTTTACAGTCGACAGCGACACCTGAACTCTGGCGAGTGAACAATTTGGCAGCCATCTTGTCCCTAGGGTCAAATAAAGGTCAATGACAATGCCATATTTTTTCATTTTAATTTTCATGAAAGAAGTAAGATGGCGGATAGAGAATCAAACAATTTTATTTTATTTAGACTTGTGTTGAATTAATGTAACAAGTGCACGTGTTAATGCCAAAATTGTGGTGTCTCTTCATGAACACAGGATGCAGATGGATAAATTACCATGGTTATGTGTTGTTACAAAATAATAGGTATACTTATAAGTAATCCATACAAACTTTCAACCCCAAACTGTTAATTTGTGACATTTTCGGCTAATTTGTAATATTATTTCTGTGTGTGTCAGCTGTGAAGTTTCCACTCATAAAATAAATGAATTACTGAATACTTTTTTTTAATCATCTGAAAACCCAGACCTATATTATACATAGCTACGTACCAAAGAGTATAGTAAGTTTAAAATTAAAGAGTGACAACTCTGTGGTAAAATTTGCATGTATGGAAAGTGCTGCCCCCTTACATTTGGCGGGTGAACAACTACTAGTGAGTGATATACGTAGCTATGCATATGTAGAGTATGTATACTATAGCTACATACCTATGCATATGTAGCTATGTATATTATTGTTACGTACCTATGCGTACGTAGCTATGTTTATTATAGGTCTGGGTTTTCAGATGATTAAAAAAAAGTATTCAGTATTTCATTTATTTTATGAGTAGAAATGGTACTTATACTAATCTATGGATACAAGCATTTCAGTCAGGGGGGGCACACTTAGCACGTCATATCAATTTTTACAGTCGACAGTGACACCTGGCGTCTGGGCAGTGAACAACTTGGCAGCCATCTTGTCCCAAAGGTCAATGACAATGTCATATTTTTTAGTTTCAATTTTCATGAAAGAAGTAAGATGGCGGATAGAGAATCAAACAATTTTATTTTATTTATACTTGTGTTGAATTAATGTAACAAGTGCACGTGTTATTGCCAAAATTGTGGTGTCTCTTCATGACGACAGGATGCAGATGGATAAATTACCATGGTTATGTGTTGTTACAAAATAATAGGTATACTTATAAGTAATCCATACAAACTTTCAAACCCAAAACTGTTAATTTGTGACACTTTCGGCTAATTTGTAATATTATTTCTGTGTGTGTCAGCTGTGAAGTTTCCACTCATAAAATAAATGAATTACTGAATACTTTTTTTTAATCATCTGAAAACCCAGACCTATATTATACATAGCTACGTACGCATAGGTACGTAACAATAATATACATAGCTACCTAAGCATAGGTATGTAGCTATAGTATACATACTCTACATATGCATAGCTACGTATACCACTCACTAGTAGTTGTTCACCCGCCAAATGTAAGGGGGCAGCACTTTCCATACATGCAAATTTTACCACAGAGTTGTCACTCTTTAATTATATACTTACTATACTCTTTGGCTGTATGTCATAGGTCCGTATTACAGAAGGAAACTCAAGCATTGATCTCTGCTTAAACATTACTTAATACTAGTTTCAACCAATGAGATGGCTTGAATCGAGACTTATGTAGAGCTTGAGTTTTGAGTGACGTTCTGTAATACGCGCCTTAATGTCTTCCCTCTCGGCACATAATATCGGTTTTATTTTTATGTAAAACCGTTATATTACAAATGGTTACTTTTGGATTTCAAATGGATATTATGATAAAAACAGTATAGATAGTGCATATTTTATGGAAAAGCTTCTATGTATTTTTATAAAAATATTTTTATTTAGGAATTACATGAAATTTATATGAGAGGTATTATTATTTACAATTAAATAAAGAAATATTACAAAATTATAATAACAATGATGATGGACTAATATATTACTTATCATCATACATCACATTTTTTTTCAATTCTTTACTTAGGGGTCATCCATAAAGTACGTCACACATAAAGGGGGGAGGGGGGTGTCGACAAAGTGTGACATGGTGTGACAAGGGGTGGGTGGGGTACTATGTTTCGTGACATCACATTTCAAAATCGAATATAGCTAGAGGTAATAATCGCGTTATTTGAAATATTAATTATAAACTAAAAAATACTTCCAACTTTGTCCCAAGTCTTTGGGACAATACGGTTTAAATTGTTTTCTTTACGAGATCATACTCGCTTTAGTGACACTCGCCGATCGAGCCCTTTGGGTTTCTTTCTTTTCTTTATATTCAATAGTTTATTGCTTTGTTATTGTTTCAAATAATTGATATAATGTTGATTTCATAAAAAGTACTTTATTTAAATGGAAATAAAACTAAATTCGGAACTGCTGTTTTAATTTAATAATTTTTCGATGTGAAATTGCAAAACATGTGACGTCACATTGGGGGGGGGGTCTCAGAAATGTGAACACCTGTGACAAGGACGGAGGGGGGGCTCAAAAAATCATGAAATTCGTGTGACGTACTTTATGGATGGCCCCTTATTTGTCATTAACATCAGAATCAATTAATCAACTTTGATTCCAGATTTTAATGTAAACAAAAGTCAAAACAAAAACAAATGCCTGACAGGTTTTTATTTCTATCCTAATATCAATATTTATACTGGTATTGCTTTTGTAATTTGGTTCATCACAGATTACACATTCAGTTTGACATCCCTCACCATAAAATATGCTCATCTTTTTTTTCTTCTTTTTGGTTTTAATGGCTCTGCGCGATTAGCGATTGAGCCAAGCTCATCTTTTTAAATATTAAGAAAACTTCAACAAATACTTCATACTAATTTTAAGGTATTAAATTATCTAATTCGTTCTGAATGGATTCAAATTGAAGAAATATTGAATACAGCTCAGGATGAGTTAATTCTACTTCAGTTTCATTCCTTTCTCTTTTAAGCGACAAATATGCTTTGGGGATTTTGCACTTCTTTCGATAATCTGAACTCAATTCAGCATTTAACTTCCATGAGAAATTTAAAGAACCATTAGTTGCATCAGTTGTAGAACCAAGTTCCTCAAGAGTGGCTCTTGTTTCGGCTGACCAAACTTTCACTATAGAATCAGCTTTTTCATTATTTAATCCTATGGTTTTAAGATCATTTTTTAAATTTACGGGCATAAAAATATACTTTAGCATTCTTTTAAATATGTATTGTAGTGTTTTGATGCTCATAATTAAATTTTCTTGTTCAATACCAAATATTTTTTCCAGCTTCAGTCTTTCATCGTCTGTAAATATTTCTGTGCTCTGGTGTGTCAGTTTCGCTACAATACGGCGGAGAAATTGTTCGAATCTCGTTTCATCGAGCATATTGATAATACTAATACCCTTGCTCAAACTGCAACAGAAAAAATACAACTTTTATGTAAGTGCAAGAATTAAACACAAAAATGACTATCCTAGTAACTGTATCACCTTGGCGATATTTTCATCCACTGGCAATCCATTATAGCTAACTGAAAATAAAAGGCAAAACAAACTACAATGAACAGAAAATCCGAAAGAGTACAATGATAATAATTAATTAATTAGTGATTATTGTAGTTTCGTTAATAAATCGTTTTTGACTGTTTATCTTTAATGTCACTTGTCAGTTGTTAGTGTCAGATATGAATAGTCTTTTTTTCTTTATGGCAATTATTGGCGATGTAAAAACTGGAAACGGCTTGTTTTTTTTGAGGATTGAGCATGAATTATGTATGTTATTTTTGATACTTGTAACTTGTAACAGAAATACTGCATAGGCAAATTATTAGAAGTTTTGACTCAGTAATATATTTCGGTTCGAAATATGATGATGTAATGTTGATTTCTTGAGGTTGATGCAATCTGTTGTAATTTTATAGCTTGGCATTTGTTGCCAGCTCATTCATGTTGACGTTATGGTCCTTCGTCGTGTGTTAGTTTTTCGTGCATATGTGTGTGCAAAGTCGTGTAGAGAATGACGTTTCTTTTCCGAGCCGAAGAGTTTAGAGTAGTCAATACTTTTATCTTTGTGTGTGGAATTTGAGTGATGGCGTGGTAAAATCGAAAAGGTTATAATTTTATAAAAATTACCATGGCCCTTAAAGTGAACAGAGTACCTGAGAATATTGACTTCCCTAAGGAAGAGGAGAAAATTTTAAAGTTTTGGAAAGATATAGATGCATTTCACAGTTGTTTGAAACAGTCAAAAAATAAACCCAGGTAAGTTTCGTTTACGAAAAGTTAAATTTCATCTGATAAATGTCAATTTTATTATGAGTTGTAGTATTTCATTCCACGTGTCTTCTTTATTGAATCATGTTCATGGACTCTGGACTTGCCAGTTGAGCTAACAAGTATGTTCCACCCACCGTAAGGTGGGTACTGCAGTTCCATGCGTTTTTAGTAACGGCATTCTTGTAAGTTAGACGATTTATTCATACAGCAGGTATTGAGGACACAATAAAATGTAGGTAGGTTTTATTATTGCTTGATAAGTCTGTCACATTGTTAGCCACGGAAAAAAAGTCTTATAAAAACCTTACCATTTTAGACTTGTGTAATAGTCCTTTGGTACCACTATTTACCTGTGGCTTTACCATAAAATGGAGGTGAAAAGTGCCTTTTATTAATATGTTGATCCAGGACATAGTCTACTGCATGCAAAATTTAATTACTCACAACAGTGGCTGGATTGATTTGTGTGCTCAGTTCACATAGTTTCTGTGTAAATGTCCAGTATTGCTCCAGCTGCATTCTCAATCACACAATTTTTATCAAAAACAAGTCAAGATCCTACTATTATTATGTATGCAAGAGTTTGTGAGAATGGATGGATGTTTGTTAGTCTTTTACGCAAAAACTACTGAACAGAATTAGATAAAATTTGACACACAGATAGGATTATACACAGGAATAACAAATAGTATACTTTTATCCTGATATTCCTGCGGGATCTAAACTTATGCAGATGAAACCGCAAGGTGCAGCTAGTTTTCAATGAATCTCATCTAATTCCCTGAAACAATAAGGGTTTCCTATTGTAATCTATAATTATCTTTAAAATAATGGTTATATAGGAAAACTTGGGATATATGATGACACTTTCTATTTTGAACTGATAATAGTATTATTGTAAGTATTAAGGCTCCAAAAGAACATGTTTAATATTAAATCTCTACTCATACATTCTTATTTTTCTTTTACAGATATTCTTTTTATGATGGGCCACCTTTTGCAACTGGACTTCCACATTATGGCCATATCCTGGCTGGAACTATTAAAGACGTTGTCACCAGATACGCACACCAACAGGTATCTTTTTTAGTGTATTAAATTGAAAACATTATTAATACAACTTTCTAATTTCATATTACCCTAGATTATTTAATGAAATCATGATATCTGGTGCCAATTGAATTTCAAAGAATTGTTAATATTTGTTGATTATAATTCTGTGGTAAATTATGGTTTGCAAATTAAAAAAAAAAGCATTAGAAAATTTTAAATTTGCATGCTACTGCAGCAAGTCCCACTTAAAATGAGCTTAGTGAGACATGCAAATATCTATGGCTTGAGGCAATATTTTACTGAAGAGTTTACTGGCTGGAACATTCAAATAAAAATATCATTATTATAATATTTTTAAATTGTACTTATAGGGGTATCATGTAGAGAGAAGATTTGGTTGGGATTGTCATGGACTTCCCGTGGAGTTTGAAATTGATAAAGCATTGGGCATCAAAGGACCAGAAGATGTTGCGAAAATGGGAATTGATAAATACAATGCAGAATGTCGCTCTATTGTTATGAAGTATGCTGATGATTGGGAGATGATCATCACACGAATGGGTCGATGGATTGGTGAGTTTGCAACACAAAAAAGTTACTTTGCCTTAATTTTCTGTCTACTATATTTGATTGATAAATATAATTTCTTTATTTCAGATTTCAAGAATGATTATAAAACTCTTTACCCTTGGTTTATGGAGTCTATTTGGTGGGTATTCAAAGAGCTGTACAACAAAGGCTTGGTGTATCAAGGTGTAAAAGTAATGCCTTACTCCACAGCCTGCTCCACACCTCTCTCCAATTTTGAGTCTGGACAGAATTACAAGGATGTTGTAGACCCAGCAGTTGTAGTGTCATTCCCTACAGCTGAAGGGTTTTCATTGCTTGCTTGGACCACCACTCCATGGACACTTCCCAGCAACTTGGCACTTTGTGTAAATCCAAAACTAATTTATTTTAAAGTAAAAGAAAAAAACACTGGTACTTGTTATGTGATTCAAGAATCAAGATTCCCTGTTGTTTTCAAAAATGTTGAAGATTTTGATGTTCTAGAGAAGTTTGTAGGAGAGAAACTTAGAGGAATAAAGTATACACCTATATTTAATTACTTTGTAAAACAATGTCCTAATGCATTTCAAGTGCTGGTTGATAATTACGTCACAGACGACTCCGGTACTGGAATTGTACATCAAGCACCATACTTTGGTGAAGACGATTTTAGGGTTTGTCTAGCAGCAGGCGTCATTACTCGGGATCAGGATATTATATGTCCTGTAGATCCCAGTGGTAGGTTTATGGAGCCAGTAACAGATTTCTTGGGACAGCATGTCAAGGACGCTGACAAAAATATTATAGCTAATTTGAAGAGTCGCAACAGACTTATCCAATTAGGTCAAGTTAAGCATAGCTATCCATTTTGTTGGCGTTCTGAAACCCCACTCATCTACAAGGCGGTGCCTTCCTGGTTTGTTCGGGTAGAAAATATGAGTCAAGAACTTTTGAAATCGTGTGAAGCAACTTATTGGGTACCTGAATATGTGAAAGAGAAGAGATTTAAAAATTGGCTGAAAGAAGCTCGTGATTGGGCTATCAGTCGTAATAGGTACTGGGGTACACCAATTCCTTTATGGATTTCAAGCGATAGACAGGAGGTTGTTTGTGTTGGTAGCATTGCGGAGTTAGAAGCTTTGACAGGTAAAGAAATAAAAGATTTGCATAGGGAAAGCATTGATCATTTGGAGATCCCGTCATCACGACCTGGGCAACCGCCCCTAAAGAGGGTATCTGAAGTCTTTGATTGTTGGTTTGAGTCAGGCTCTATGCCGTATGCCCAATGCCATTACCCATTCGAAAACAAAAAGGAGTTTGAAGATGTATTCCCAGCTAATTTCATTGCTGAGGGTATCGATCAAACAAGGGGCTGGTTTTACACTCTCATTGTTTTATCGACAGCTCTATTCAAAAAACCACCGTTTAAAAACTTGATTGCAAATGGTTTAGTTTTAGCATCTGATGGTCAAAAAATGTCAAAGAGAAAGAAGAACTATCCTGATCCTCTGGAAGTAGTAAAGAAGTACGGCGCTGATGCTTTACGTCTATATCTCGTCAATTCTCCAGTGGTTAAGGCAGAAAATCTTCGATTTAAAGAAGAAGGTGTTAGGGATATCATTAAAGATGTATTTCTTCCGTGGTACAATGCGTTTAGATTCCTAATGCAAAATGTTGAAAGAATCGTCCAAGAGGATAAAATCGACTATAGGTTTAACGAAAAGGCGGTAAGAGAAAACGTAATGGATAAGTGGATTACATCGTTTACGCAATCTCTGATCCAGTTTGTGAAAAAAGAGATGGCAGCATATAGATTGTATACTGTTGTGCCGAGGTTAACGAAATTCATTGATCACCTCACCAACTGGTATGTAAGAATGAATAGGAAAAGGTTGAAGGGAGAGAATGGTGTTAAAGACTGTCAGGTCGCTTTAGACACCTTGTTTGGTGTTTTGTCCGATATGGTAAAAGTGATGGCGCCCTTCACCCCTTTCCTTACAGAACTGATGTACAAGACCCTTCGACAACTTTTGCCAGGTGATTCACTCGAGAGTGTTCACTTCAACATGATATCAGATCCTAAGATAGAATTAGTAGACACCAATATAGAAAGGGCTGTTCAAAGAATGCAAGCTGTGATCGAATTGGGAAGAGTCGTTAGAGACAGGAAAACAGTACCAATCAAGTATCCCTTGCCAGAAATGGTTATTATTCATCGTGACCCTATTTACTTGGATGATGTGAAATCCTTAGAGAGGTATGTCTTAGAAGAATTGAATATTAAGAAATTGCACTTAACAAGTGATAAAGAAAAGTATGGTATTACCCTTAGAGCAGAGCCAGATCATAAACTTCTTGGGACAAGATTGAAAGGTGATTTTAAGGCTGTCACTAAAGGCTTGAAGGACCTTAACAACCAGCAATGTGAAAAACTTATTGCTGATGGATTTATTGAACTAGTTGGACATCGCATTGATGTCTCGGAAGTAAGAATCATATTCCAGGCTGAAGGCAACGATCAATACGAAGCTCATAGTGATAATGATGTACTTATTCTTCTGAATGTTACTCCCGATCAGGATATGCTTGACGAAGGTTTTTCTAGAGAGATTATAAATAGAATTCAAAAGTTACGGAAGAAAGCCCACTTAGTACCAACAGATGATGTGAACATTTACTACTCTGTTAACAAGTCTAGCGATATTGTGCGTATCATAAACTTACATCGTGAGTTTATTGAGAGTACAGTGAAAGGGCCCCTGATCCCGATTGAACAAATCAAGCCATCTATGCCTGTAGTTATTGAAGAGACGCAAGAACTTAAAGGTTCTTTGCTAAAGTTAGTCATTACGTGGAGGAAGGAGGTAGAACTGCCCGCGAACCCTTGGGTGAACATTGTACTACAAGACCTGACACCTCGGTTTGGTGTCTCGAGTAAGCAAGGCAGTCTTATACATAAGGATAAAATGAATAAGTTTATAACTTTAGAGAATCTTTACCATGAGGTTACTGTTCTCTTTGGTCTGTATGGTATGAAGTTTACATTATGGTGTAATGGAGTTGAAGTAAAAGACACTACAAATATAAATTCTAAAACGTTGATAGCTTCTCCGAATAAACCAAAAGATTGCGAATCTAAAACCAGCCCGTTCTGCAAATTTATTAACATCGCAAATGGCATAAAATCAGCTACGTTTTTCTTAGAAAATCCAATAGGAAAACCTACTTTAAATCAGCAAGATGCATTAAAGTTCCTTACAGATTACTTGGGAATTAAAGTGAGTGATATCGACAAGAAGTTATTTAAATAATTATGTTAAAAGACATACCTATTTAGTCCAACAGGATATAACTTATTTATTACTGACGTATACCACGATGCGTTATTGAATAAAACATTAATGTTATAGTGTTCTCTGTGTTAAAATAATATGAATATGCAGTATACTATTCAGTATTGTGATATACTGCAATGTAGACTTTTTCGCGTACTGTGCTTTCGCGTGTTGGCGATGCTCATAAATACTGTTTATCCACATATAATATGATCTGACTACCAACATTTCACTTTGTAGCCCTTTTAACAATCTGACTCTAATATTTTTTCAATAAGTTCATAACCGCAACGTCTTTCATGACTACTTTGCGTCCTTTTGGCCCTACGCTACGCGACGGCGCGCGATGCAGTGTATTATTCGCCTTAGGCAGTTTTAAAATAAATATGAGTAGATTGCACACAGTTACAAGTTCACAATAAAGCATTCAAATGTGTGTAGGTTAGTGGCTTCTGTGTGTTTTTCGATTTGTCTTATTTTAATAAATTATTTATGAACCAAATTCCTCCTTTCATTGTGTTTCCTTTTAGAACACATTTTTTTTACGTTAACTAAACGTTAAAAAAGCTTTTCTATACTCATTTGCCCACCTGATTCTGAAAATGAAAACCGTTTTTTTACATCTGATTTAGTTTGTGATATGACGATATGTACATTTCACTGTAAATAAACACGAAAAACTTTCTTCAAACATTAACCCTCAAAAGCGGCTAAAAATGATCTTTTTAATGATTTTCTTGAACGATAAGCTTGAGGCAGGTCTCTTTTCAAGCTTCATCTATACTAATATATAAAGCTGAAGAGTTTGTTTGTTTGAACGTGCTAATCTCAGGAACTACTGGTCCGATATGAAAAATTCTTTTAGCGTTGGATAGCCCATTAATCCAGTAAGGCTATATAAAAATCACGCTGCAACCAATAGTAGCGGAGCATACTATAACTCCACGCGAACGAAGTCGCTGGCGGCCGCTAGTTAGTAATATGCCAGAATCACATCTCATTTACCTTTCCTCCATTGTACTTTCTTGGTGAAAAATAAATAATAATAATAATAATATAATTATTTTATTATTTATGTAGGTACACCCAATCAATACCTACATAGAATAAAAAATACGACAAAATTCAAAACTGAATTCAAAAGTGTTGCTTATTTATTAAGAAATTACTTCCAGCAGATCTACGAAAAAACAAGTAAAACAGAAATAAGTAGTGTGTAAGAACAAGAAGTGAAAAATATGACGTGTTAAGTCTAAAACTAAAGATATTAAATAAACCTACAAATGTATTATACATCATACTAAATACACTTGCAAAAAAACGGGCGGTTTTGATTTTCATTCATCTTTCAAAAGATACCGTTAAGAATGCACCTTATGTCGATGGCATAAGGTTCAATATTGTGTGACATGCAATACGACAATTTTAAGCCCTATATTTTGAGACCTAGGCTTTGTATAACAAAATCACGCTGCGACCAATAGGAGCGGGGTATTTAAAAAAACCGAGAGGCGCAACTAGTAAGAAATATAAAGATGGACTGAACTTAAATTAAGTTTAGTTTGTGAGCAAGGCAATTGGCGCCAATATTAAAATAAAATGTGCGGCAACACTCAAAAAAAAAAAAAGAAAGCTCGTATCCTGGTAACTAAAGCTGATAACAGGTGATAGATTTTAAATTTAGGGTGTCAAAATCTTTAGGAAAAGCCAAAAGAAGCTCCGACAAATAGTATTTTTTTAGGGAACGTAAGGTATGCGTAAGTTTGTGATTATGTATGGATGGATGTTTTTTACTCTTTCACGCATACTGAACGGATTTGGATAAAATTTGGAACTCTGATGGTTTAAAACCAGGAATAACACATCATCATAATCATTTCAGCCGAAAGACGTCCACTGCTGGACATAGACCTCCCCCAAGGTTCTCCACAACGACCGGTCCTGCGCCTCCCGCATCCAGCGTTTTCCCGCGACCTTCACCAGGTCGTCGGTCCACCTTGTCGGGGGCCTACCCACGCTATGTCTTCCGGTGCGTGGTTGCCACTCGAGAACCCGTCGGCCCCATCGGGCAATGTGTCCAGCCCACTGCCACTTTAGTGTTGCAATTCTTCGGGTTATGTCGGTTACTCTAGTTCTTCTGCGGATCTCCTCATTCCTGATTCGATCGCGCAGTGAAACCCCAAGCATAGCCCTCTCCATTGCCCTTTGAGTGACTTTGAGCCTTCTTATAAGGCCCATTGTTAGCGCCCACGTCTCAATTCCATAAAACATAGGGTACTTTAAATCCCGATACTCCCACGGGATCGAAACATACGTGGGTGGAACCGGGGGGCGCAGCTAATCATTAAAATTATGGAAATCAATCATCACCCACTTACATTATGTGTTCTCATATAGATTGTCTAGAATTTGGCGCCGAAATAAAACAATTTGTATGAGTTAAACTTTATTTTAAATGTTTCCTTCACAAATAAGCATTGAATATTGATCATTCAACTATTATATCTTAACAGGTGCAGTGAATTAAAACTCAATTAAAATGTGGGTTCCCTAACATTATAGGGTTGTGGCGTCTGCATTCGCGGTTATTTTTCAAAAACGTAAACAAATGAGTTTATGAAAAATATAATTTAATTCCTACACAATAAAGATCAGTTTACGCTACAACTAATTTCAAACATTTTTATAACTTTTTTAATAGTGCTACTCACTCTGAAATCAACTTACCATTTAAATAAAAGTTGATATTTGTTAACTTGAAATAACATTAAAATAAATTTGAATAAACTGTAGGTACTTATGATAAGTGAAGCGGTCTGAAGCAATCCTTGTAGGTTTGCGCGTTTTACAGTATTCGTGTTTGATGCGATTCGAAGTGATCAACCTGATTCCGAATACAAAGATTCAATTTATACGTACACACATCACAAATATAGATTTAAAGATACAACACGCAAGGTAGCAGGAGGAAACATCCAAGGACTTCACCTAAGTAGAAGTTTAGATTGTAATCTTACAGCCATTGATTGACAATAATTGACTTTTTGAACAGATGTTAGAACTGCGATCACACGAATCTTATTAGAACTATTGTATATTATTTCCTTTGCATACCATGTGTATTGTGCTAATTTATATGATTCATAAAGCCTAAATTTGGTAACTTACTATACTGAATTTCATATGTTATGTAGCAGCTATACAGTTATGTTCGATAGAATAAACTTTGGTGTTCAGTCATTAAATTAAACAATATTACAAATAGTTAACCAACGAAAAACAACGAAACCAATGTCTTTTATTTCACTCAGAATAGGGTTTCATTTAAACGAACACGTTATATTTAGTCAACGGTTTTAATAATATGGCTAACATCAATATTATGAATTATTTACTATTAGGTAATGATTATTCCTAACTTGTTAGTACAATACACGGGATTGTAAGTAGTGTTGCTAGATTTTATCTACTAATTCAATAACAAATAAATTTGAAAATATACATAAATAAAATAATATTTAAGATTACCAGGTTTTTTGTTAATATATTGGAAATTTCCTATAATTTGTTAAGTTTATCACTGTATATATCACAAGCTCATTTTAGATATACAACACATTGCAAATTATACAGATTCTAAAATAATTTCGTTAATTCCTTCACCACAAACATAATTATAATACTGTTAAAATAAAGCACAGGGAAGTGCACAAAACATTCGATATTTATAATTTTATTGCTTCGTTTAGAAATGCTTTCATGGAACAAAATATTGCTTTAAAAATAACATGGACATATAATCTCGAATACATCACAATAATATAGAATACATAGATAACTATATAATACTTATACTAGAAACATGAGGTGCCTTATAAGGGGGATTAAGTATAATAATGTTATATGAAATACGATGCAGACCGATAGCCACTTCGTACGAGCCACGCGATTAAATAGTTTTAAACATGTTACAGTAAGCCAACGATTTATATAGAGATAAGATTGTGAAATACCTATGTATGTAATAAATAATATTTTATTATGCGCCAACAAGTTATATGCACTCATATCATAAGCTAAATCGTTTAAAAGAGCTAGACAGTTATCTAGTAAAGGCTTCGACGTCGTCAGTAGTCGGATTCATAAGTTAGCATCGAGTTAGTTATTGCACTTTACACTAAAAATACACCATATCATATGATAATGTTACACTAACGTACTCCTTACCGCCGCGCGCTCTGTATGGGGCGCGACTTAGGCCACTGTCGCGACTCAAGCCGGTCGACTGACAGCTAGTGCTAATAAATAAATTATATATTTATCTAGGACATGTTTTTATTAAGTTAAAAATAGCGAATATTTCACACTAGAAATAACTAAAGATTCATTAACATTTTAAATACATTATAAGATACAACATCGCCTACTCAGTGACTAGTCTAACGGCGTATAATGATCATCATACTCGTAACATTTGAATAGCAACAAGGATAAATAGGTACATCACAAGGGGGCGTAAGGCTAGACGCGGCGCGCCGGACCAGATTATGCTCTATACTGCGTCTCACCTGCCTATAACACAATAAATTCAAGTCATTAGGCACCGAACAGTTCAACGATATACAAATATAAAGGGACATCACATCCATTCAGCAAACATTGCTGGGAAAATAATTTTATTGTTGGTATTAGTAACCGTTGCAGCTAAAACTTATTTTCGTGGAGCAGTTGAAAGTTTGACCTTTTTTTTCTGTGACCAAAAACATCAAAAGTATGGTCCAGTGTGGCTACCACGAGTTTTCATTACGAAGACTCGATCATCGATATCGACCGCGTTTGACTCATCGACTGGCTCGCTTCAAGGTTGTAAGGACTCTCAACCAATGAGAGCGCCAAACGCGGTAGGGTCGATGCATATAATCGAGGCTATTTGACAGTATGAACTTTTTTGTGATTATTTGCTTTAAATGCATAAAATGATGGTTCTTTATGTCATTTACATGAGTTTCAATAAAAATAATAACAGTTAATATATCCAAAAACACAAAAATATGTTTTACTTTTTGTATCTCACGCCACATATTGTGAAACGATCCAGATTGGCTAATGTCACGATGACGTCATACGCGCATCAGCACTTGTTGTTGTTCTATGTGTTCTCAGGTGTTTTGTCGATGTATTCGTATAACCCGGTACAGCACACCACGTGTAAACCATTTTATTAGATAAACAACAACAAATAACAGATAAATACAAACACCACTGCGGAAACGAAAATCGTTTATAAGCTTGTAACGTCACTTACAAGACGCGACGCCATATTGCTGAATAAAGCGTTTCGGCGGCTTATTTGAATTTTAAATTTTTATATGCATGTTTCTTACGAAATACGTATTTAAAATAATAAACGGTGAACTTCTTAACCGCAACCAAGTAATTCAAGATAGAAATTATAAATCTGTCAAATAGTCTATTTCAACTCATGGTAGACACACTGTACAAAACAGTGATTAAAATGGCTTCGTCGCAGCATAAGTTACTCTCAATTTTTTTAAGCGCCTTTTTACACCTGTTATATCAGTGTTCAAGTGGTACGTACCGTGTATCTACGTCACTTGCGTGCGTTAATACTGCGGCTGATGAGGTAGCGGCGAGTCTCGTTCCGGTAACTTCCGTACTTTCATCGTGCCGTCCGCGCCACACGAGAACAGGCGGCCGGCGTTGTCTGTAGACAAACATTACAGTAGTCATGTGACTTATTTGATTAGCTTTACTTAATAGTGCCATCACAACAAACCATGTAAGAAACCCCTTGGGTTTCATAAATCTTCTTCTTCTTCAGCCTATAGATGTCCACTGCTGGACAAAGGCCTCCCCCAAGGCTTTCCACGTTGACCGGTCTTGTGCTGCCCGCATCCATGAGGCGGGTTTCATAAATGTGTTGTGAAAAATATAGGATGTTAATGAAATAACAGTACATACCGATATGTATTTGTGTGACACCCTGGCCGATATGCTTGAAGAAAGAACTCCTAGCGTGTTCTCCGGCGAACGTGTAGAGCAACTGATGCGTTGTCAACGAGAACACCTGGGAAATTAAGATAGGTTTTACATTGCTTCTCGACAGGATGGGCATACAGCTTCAATGATGAAACTAAAATTTAATCAAAAACACATTTTGCAACAATCTAACCATCAGATATTATTTTTAATACATAATTGGCAGAGTTTAACTACCGGTATAAATACTAGCCGTTAGCACTAGTTAGCAGTGAAATCCAAGTAGTTGAAAAAACGATTTAGATTTGCAGGAAAAACAAGAAATCTCTATGAGTTATTACATTTTATACAAGCGTTTGTATGGTGGTGGCCTCTGTGGCAAAGGCCGCGAATTACGAGTTTGTAGAGATGTACCCAAAACTGTATTTTTTTTACAATCAACTTTGAGTCTTGACCCTAATGCTGTTGAAACTCTATAAAGGAATATGACAAATTATAGTAGCAGATGTGCTGGCGTCTGTACATCAAATCGTTGAAAGTCGAGACATTTGTAAAATTTTGTTGAAAACAACAGATGGCAGCGTTAGTTTCGTTTCGCGCGTCAAAAGATCCTTGTACCGTGATAGGAATATCATAACATGCGCATTTATTGATCTTGAAGTTAATCATCATCTCAGTGTTAATCTCAGTCGCATCCGAAGCTTTTCAGTTTTGGAGTCTGGAGTCCGCTTTACTAGTCTAACTACTGATTTGGCTAAACTTCGATATTTTCCGTGAAGCGATTGCCGTCTGACCTCCACAAGCCGAAGGCGATATCGAAGCACTGCAGTTAGACCAATTGAATGACTTTTGAGGGCTCCAACAACCCGTAACGACTGCCATTAGAGATGTTCGTATGGCAACCGGGACAAACGGCTTAACGTGCTTTCCGAGGAACGACCAGACCAGTACAAATATTCATATTTATGCATACAGATATTTGGACTACGCGGGGATCGAATCCGCGAGTTCTTGAAGTCTATATAAGGCTGAAATTACCAGCCCTTATTAAACAAGCACGGTCCGCCCTCGTGACACGTCCACGTAACAGGCTGGTAGTAGTATACCTTGATGTCTCCGTCAGCGGCTCCGATGGCGTAGTAGTCCTCCCGGGGCGACAGCGCGACGCACTTGATGGGTGCGTGGTGCGCGTGCAGGCGGTGGCGCACGGTGCGCGTGCGCAGGTCCCACACGAGCACGTCCCCGCGCCGCCCGCACGACACCAGCGCGCCCAGCGACCCCGACCACACCACGCACGCGGCGCCGCCCTCGTGACACGTCCACGCTGTCACATACACGCATGTTGCTAGATCGGTACTACATTCTGACAGACTTTTAGACATTTCACGAAACGAAAGATAGTTAACTGTGCACCTCGCTGGAATGCGACCTGCGCGCTTCCCCACGCGGTGCCCCGCGTTCTGTGGAGTGTTTGCTTTCTTAAGTTTTTTATTTGAGTTTATTTTTGTTTTTTTTTACATTTTCGATGCTTTAGCGAAGCCTGTTGGTTGCACCAACGTTATATTTCAGCCCACATATAGAAAATCTAATTGCAAAACGTCATGAGTAAAATGACCAAGTATTATGACGCTTTATGATCAAAACGAGCTTTTATTAACTTATTGTAAATTTGTAAAAATTATTGTAATTTACATTTTTTTAACAATATTCTCATTTTTTACAAACGGTACCTACCGTCCGAATGATGCCACACAGCGAGTTGCACAGTTAATTCGCGCGAGTTATATTTTACTGCCCTAGACAACAGTCAATAGTGTAGCTTTCTATTAACCTTTTGAACGTAACGCCAAAACGGCATCTCCGTGCCCTGTACGCCAAGCCCGAAAACCGATATAAATACCTACGTAAAATTTAGGGATTTAAATTTTATATTGATAACCATTATTATTATTACATTTTGTGTAGAGACTTCTAGCACACAAAACGGACCATTAATATGCTAAAATTAACTTTATAATATTAAATCTTTCGCGACTTTTAATTTATTTCTGTCGAGTAAGTATAGACGACTGTAGCGCACAGAACACGCTTGCACCTGTCAAGTATATAGCCGACATTGGCGTTCAAAAGGAAAATGAAATATTTTTTGTGATCAGCACACTAATTGCGTCACACTATTACTATCAATTTCAATTATTTTGAAACTTAACGATAACCGATGTTCGAAAAATGTGTCTAACTTGACAACGTAAATAACGCAATGAATGTTGTTGAACTGTCAGAATGAAACCCATTGTTACTGATATTTTCTTATCTGCTTATTCTAGAGATTATTTTTACAGTTATTTTACCAGCTGCAACCCAGAAACAACCTTATTGTCACGAAATTAAAGATCATTTTAGTATTGACAATGAAGCAAAAAAAGTAAATG
This sequence comes from Sesamia nonagrioides, assembly GCA_017933935.1. Lineage (NCBI taxonomy): Eukaryota > Metazoa > Arthropoda > Insecta > Lepidoptera > Noctuidae > Sesamia > Sesamia nonagrioides. The sequence goes on from JADWQK010000763.1 coordinate 107,317, forward strand.
GTACAAATTAAACTTTCAAATAATTATAATAAATGTTTACTTCATCTATAACCAAATAGCATTAGAATTTACTACTTCGGTTTTTTTATAAATTATAAACTAGCGCTTGACCGTATCCCGCCTGATGGTAAACAGTGACTCAATCGTTGATGGTAAAGCGCACTAATTTATTAAGAGCCTATTCACTCTAGCCTTGAGTACACTGAAATTGTTCATATTAGATTATTATTATTAGACAAATAATAACCTCAGTGGCGTTTCGTTAGATGAGGTTTCTTAAGGTTCTGCTAGCCTACACTGATACAATATCACAAATAATGCACAAAATATACAGCTTACAGATAAAGTAAGTAATAAACCAATTAAAATATCATACTCACAAACCACTAAAGCTTTCTTAGTGGGCATCAATGTGTCCCATACGGCAACGTTTTTACTCTCCGAGCTATGTCCAGCTGAAATTTTAGAAAAAAAAAAAAATTATATCTTAATACTTCATGAGATTTGTTTCATCAATAAATAAATTTAAAGTAGAATATACAGTCCAGGAGAGGCTTATAATAATATCTCACCTGTTGCTACTAAACTGCAGGAACCGAGGAAAACAAAATCGCTAATTCCTTTGCTATGACATTGATGGGTCTGTAAAAGAAAGAAAATATACATTAGGGATCAAGTCTAGCCACAAAAACGAATCGATAATCAAAAAGATAGCTTTAGGTTATTACTCTTTGCTAAAAACCTCCATTACTATTGTAGAAACACAGCCATACTTCATGGAGGAACAAAAGAGGGGGCAAGTCCCGTAATTAAAAGAACGAACGCATTCTAATTACAATCTTGTGAAAAATGTGTTTCATTTTTTTTTAAACATTACAAGCCGATCGTCGTTGAGATGAGATGAGATTGTAACTAGATTTTGGACGTTTTTGATTACGGGTATTAATTGACCTTCGGATTTATAATAATGTGTGAATTGCTTAAAATTTTCACTGTCCTATTCAGACACAATAGTTAAAAATCATCCTGAACCATAACGTGGTTCATGGAACAGGGATTGGGATAAAATAATAATAATAAACAACTTACAAAGAATGGTCTGGGTGATGCTTGCGGGTGTCCCGCCTGATGCGGCGCAGGATGCAGTTGCCACATCGCCAGGTTGCCGTCAGCATCCGACGCGGCAAATTTGTTGCCATAGTCTGAGAACCGCACGCGAGTGACCTTCGCGAACGCACCGGGAGCGCGGGGAGACCATACACAGGAAGGGTGGCCCCACTCCCACAGTTGGACGGAACCGTCGGCGCCACCCGTGAGGTCTGTAATATGATATGTCTGGCATCATGTCAAAGTTACGATTGAGAAATTGATAATCGTGGTCAGGATAAATTTTCGGGATGAAATAGAATTATGAGATTACGCTACAATAGTTATTTATGCCACTGTCAAGCAATGATAGCTATTGTAATATACTCATATAAGCAACTCAGCTTCGCCTCGTGGCACAAACTATCACTCGATAGTTTTTTTTATTATATATTTTCCTTGATTTATGTGGTAGCAATTCTCTTATGGTCTCCATAGTTATTTCTTCCATTTCAAGAGGCGTTAAGATATTGTCTATTTCGCTATTAACACTGACATCACTCATTTTCAAAACAATTTTATTTATAAATACAGATAAAAGTTGCGTGAATGGCGTGAAAATAGCGCGGCGCGCGCAATGTTGTTACTTGTTTGTTTGTTATAATCCCACAAATGAAGGGCAAAGGCAATTCTATACAGCCTAATAACATGCGATGTTTAGTCGTGATGCAAATACGCGCGCTTTTTGACATAATCATATGTTGATTTTTTGATGCCATAGCCATAAAAAAAAATTAAAAAGTTTCATTGTACTACGGTTTAGCCATGTGGAAATGGTCATTGTAACACGACGTGGCAGGAATAAGTACTATTGAGATATGACTTATGGTTATGTATTAAGCAAATTACCAAATGGTCGTAGAAAAAATTGATAGTAAATTGAGTAACCCTCTATAGATATTAACACAATTTATTTGTTTATTTTGGGGGATGCACGATGAACTGGGTTTAGATACGGCCAAGCCGAAGCATCCTATTTCGTATTTCTATTTAATTTTTCTATGGTGTTGAAATGGTACGGAAGTCATGTATTTTAAATACAACATCCACTTACACAATGGTTGTGAGGGATGCGCTGCCATCCTTTTGATGTTGTCGATTTTGTGTTTCAGCACCTAAATAGAACATTGTTGTTACAAAAAGTATTGATAAATATATTTAATGGCGGTCAGGTCAATATAATCACCTTCAACAGTTAGAACGGTTAGTAACATAGACATCATCATGCATCACATTATTAATTGTGCAATAGACAACGCAACATACATTAGCAAAAAGAGACAGAGAAAACTTAAGAAAAATAATTGAGCAACACTGATCAGAAACATCTGATAAAAGGACCTCTACAACGAAAAAAATAAAAAATAAATCTGTGGCCAAAACGTAAAAACCGCTGTCCGTGAGAACTGCTGCAAAATGAGGACTGATGATGAGAAAACAAACTGGCACAACTATGTGAAGAGCCTAGTGAACTCAACGTGGAATGAGAAACCAAAAATAAAACAAAATAAATCACCACGGGAGAAGAATAAAATAATAATCTAACAAAAAATAAATTTACATCGAGCTAGAAAGAAATCTTGAGGAGTGCGACCACTGGCTGGGGATGTGACGTAACGAAGTGGCGGGGGAGTGGCTAGGGTTGTCACTGACCGGTTTCATGAGAAGCTTCGAACGATGCAGCACCAGTCGACAGTATTTCGGGTCGTGGCAACCCGGGAACTGTAGACCCTTCACCTGCGATCAACACTCTGTTATACCGATCATACACTCATACATACACTTTTTAAAGACAAGACGACCACTTCCTGAATTACTGAAATTAATACATCCTCATTCTAAAAATTGCTTTAAGTTTAAATCCATAACTAATTCGGTATACGGTTAACTACCCATATGTTCTGGATGTTTATAGAAGACTGAAAAAACGAATTCATTTGCCCTAAATTGGTACCTCTAGTTGAAATAAAGTTGATAATCGCACAACAAAATCTCTCCTTTAAGTATAGTTTCGGAGAAGGTGTTGTAAAGAAACTAGTAAGAAAAGCGCGGGCGAAGCGCGAGGCGACACGAGACAATGTAACATGTACAGACACGCACACAATAACCACACCACGTTAGAATTTCCCAGCATCTTTAGACTACTGGATGAATCAATATTCTTTTACGTCTTCAACTTTGATAAAATATAGGTCATTAATTTTAAAAATAGTTACTTATAAATACAATGCCACGATTTTACTTAAGGATCCAGGGATCTATATGGCTAACATGAGTGTTCATTACGAAGACTCTAACATCGATACCGACCGCCCCCCTAATCGGCGAACACATTTTTGTTAAATGATTGCGTTTAGTTGTGATCAGTTGGTATCGTTCGGGCGGCCCATTGGTCCGTTCGGTCCAAACGATCCCAACTAGTCGCAATCATTTGACAAAAACGTGTTGGCCGATTAGGGGGCGCGTTTGACTCATCGATTGGCCCGCTTCAAGGTTGTACTCAACTGAACTCTCAACCAATGAGAGCGCTAAACGCGGTCGATACGTATGATCTAATTTCGCAATGAAAACTCATGGTAGCCACACTGAGGTGTTTACAATTATTTTTGAAGTTTTGTATCAAGTCTGGGTTTAAATTAACACCCAGGCTTTGGTAATTTCATATCGACTTATTGACTAGTTGTAAATAACACTTCTTAGACTGTTAAAATGATCTTATCGAGCGCTAATCGCATGATGCTGACCGGGCGCTGTGGGTAAACATTTGTGCGATGTTTTGTGAAATGTATTGAAAAACAAGATAGCAGCGCTAGTTTCGGTTTTGACAATGTTTTAAAAGAGCCTTTTAACATTATATTTAAACATATACCATTATGAATTTGATTATAATGTATTTTATCTACTCTCATATCAAAAAATTAAAAATATAAAACCAAAAAGGACTTTATATTGACGTACTTTACCAATAGTATATCGAAAGGAAATTAAAAAATTAAATTATAACATTATTTCTCTAACAAAATAATGTTATAATATTTTTTTTTTCATTACGGTACAAACTATAGACAGCCATTGATATAATATTAAACTTAGGTAGATAAGTTTTGCATTACATGGTAGATAAGTTGCGCATTGAACTTGAAGCGTAAAAAATATCATATCTGTTTAATATTATATCAATGTAGACAGTACTATTTCATTTTTTTACTGGGGCTGCGCGCGCTATGGCGCATGCGCTGTGATACAGGGTGCATAAGTGAATAAATGGAATTGTGTTGCGTTGGCGTTAGACGCACTGAGATTAGATAAAGTAGTGTATGAAACTGTACATAATTAGGTATTACACACTCGTGTGCGTTATTAAAAAACTCGCTTCGCTCGTTTTTTAAACTCACACTCGTGCTTGATACCCCTCATTATGTATCAGTATCATAAACTACTATTAAAAGATGGTTTTCTACACAATATTTTTTTGTTGCGACATTGATTCATTCAGTAAGTCTATTTAGTGCATTAGTTATTACGTGCACGTACTGTAGCGACATACGCTTCTAGGCCGGTCGGTACGCTGGTCGACCGCCGCTCCTGTTAGGATGTTATATTTACAGTTACTTGTTAGTTCATACTTCTATGTTAGGTACAAGGATTATTTTAACCACATTAAGTAAAACATTAGTTAAGTAATATTAGTGGAAAGTTCCCCATCTAGAATATAACCTTATTGTAACCCTTTGGTCGCCAGTACTTAATTCTATTATAAATAATATTTCAAAGTTTTAAGTTATGATATTAAAGGTAAGTGCAAAATTTGATGTTAGATCTAGTTCTTTTAATGCCCAAAACCATTGCATGCATGTCAACTTGATGTGGCCCTAACTTGCATCCAAGCACGGTAAACAATTTAATTAGATCTCATTTCCTTTTAAAACAATAGTGATATTCAGCAAAAATCTCACCGTAATAACTAAAATGAAGTTTAGCTCGAAATGAACTGTCAAATGTGTGTATAAATAAAATAATAATTGATAATGTGTGTACTTACAACGCTGGCACCGCGTCCAGTTTGACTGGCCATGCCGACGGGCACTTGTGGGGCGTTGGGATTTAGTGGCGAGCTATTGCCTGTGCCTGGTACTGAACCGCTGTTAGGTCTGTGGGAACAAAATTTTATATTTGAGATGTTGAAAACAAGAAAAAGGCTAACTTAACGGGTACTTTTTCCTGATAAACGATTAGGTTCATCGGTAAAAGTAGATGGTATTGCGTTGTCTCTCTCTGAAGTTGGAATGAAGTCTTACAAAGTGAATTTCGTGCTCAATGTTGGCTATGACTGACGCAGCTTACAATTCTGAAGAACATTCTAGGCAGTTCCGTTTTGGTAGCAAGGCTACTGATCGGCTTATCTTTTCACCACATTGTGACCTATTCTAATATAATTAGTATGAATAGTAGAAACATAATATCGAAGTTTAGCCAAAATCAGCAGTTAGACTGGTAATGCGGACCCCAGACTCCAAAGTTAAAAAAAACTTCGGGTGCGACTGGGATTAACGCTGAGATGATGATGAGTGAAAGCGACATCCATGTCGTTCATCCCTTGCACACGAGACAGTAGACTCACTTGTCGTGATGCTGTATTAGCAAGAAGCCGGTGTCTGGTAGCGCGGCGGGGTCGGCGGCGAGCGCCAGCAGGTCCAGCTCGCACTCGTCTTCGGCCCACCATGCGCCTGCACGCAGTAGCAGCGACACATCCATCTCTTGGACTTCACGGGCCGTTGCTACGGCTAACAGACAGCCACCGACCTGTTAAATATGAAGAAATTGTTATCAACAGGGCAATTGCGTAACACAGCAAAAACAGTAGCAATGGGTTTCATTTTGACAGTTCAACAACATTCATTGCGTTATTTACGTTGTTAAGAGTGGACACTAGTGCCGAGGAATTTGAGAAATAGGTATTTAAAGAAACTATTGCCGTCGCGCCGTTTTCAACCTTTCCTCGTAAAGTGCGAAAGGGACAGTTGCAACTCAGGCTGATTTTACCTACAAAAACGTTGGCCAAAAGATGTTTCGTATTCCGCAAAACACGACAGATCTCAATTATTTTTATATCAAAATTTAGAAGATGAGTATACAGTATACCTTTAAATAAAAAATAAATAAATATATATATACGGACAAATCACACAGATTGAGCTAGCCCCAAAGTAAGTTCGAGACCTGTGTTATGGGATACTAACTCAACGATACAATATTTATAATAGATACATATATAGATAAACATCCAAGACCCAGGCCAATCAGAAAAAGATCGTTTTCCATCATGACCCGGCCGGGGATCGAACCCGGGGCCTCCACGTAGCAGGCAGGCGTGTTGACCGCTGCGCCACGGAGGACGACAAATATATATAATTATTTTCTTAAATAACCATTGAAGAAGTAAACGATATTAATTTTCTGGGTGTGACGATAGATCAGCATTTGAATTGGAAAGAGCATATTGAAAAAATAAATAAAAAAATATACTAGATATTTTTTTATTTATTTTTTCAATATATCGCTTGTTATGCATTATCTATCTTGGCAGAAACCACAAATCTTGATATCACTAGAAGTGCCTATTATGGAAATATTTATCATTTTTTAAATTAAGGTTTTATTTACTGGGGGAACTCGACTCCAGAATGAAATCCACTTTCATTCTCCAGAAAAAATATATCAAGACAATATATAACATGCATAGTACTGAATCGTTGAGAGATGTATTTAAAACTAAAGGTTTCCTATACTGGAGTTATGTTTGTTTGTCAAAAATAATATGCAGTTTTTTAATTGACTTTAAAATGTGACTCAAACAGAAATGTTCGTAGACAATATAAATATGATATTAATTTGCCTTGTGTAAATAATATGATTTATTATAAAAGTACATATATTACTGCCATTCGTGTGTACAACCAACTGCCCATAGCAATTAAGCAATTAAATGGAAATATAATATATAAAACAATGTTAAAGAAATTTTTAATTGATAATTTGTTCTATAATTTAAATGAATATTTTGGTAAAAAGTAATAATGTAATTTAGACTTGTCGTATCCATACTAATATTATAAATGCGAAAGTAACTCTGTCTGTCTGTCTGTCTGTTACGCTTTTCCGCTTAAACCTCTAAACCGATTTTGATTAAATTTGGCACACACAATCTTTAAACCCTGCGAAAGAACATAGGCTACCTTTTATCCCGGAAAAATTTGATGTTCCCGAGGGAAATCTAAAAAGCGCGATATAACCGAACTCCACGCGGGCGAAGCCGCGGGCGGAAAGCTAGTTGTTTATAATCTTTTACTTCTTTGATATTGCATGTCCGACTTGGATAGACTGTTGAGCCAAAGCATTGTATTACACAATTAAATAACATCAATATGTACACAGTTACGCAATAAATGAATCTTTATCTTTTTTGTGAAAATCTTATCACATTTGTGTAATGGTCGTCTAAACATAGCAGTAAAAATGTGTTATTTTTCGGGATTTTGAAACATCATATTTCTTTTATTAATAAAGTTTTCGAAAAAATCAAATAATAGGAGCACGTATAATCAAGGTTTGAAATTGTAGAAAAAAAAATCATTGCTCTAACAGCGTTATCCACGAAGACAACAGCGGAATACGTTTGTATGGAAAAAACGCCACTAGAGTCCCCTCGTAAGCATTTTGGAACATATGGAGCAATGAAATAGCAATAAGGTTCAAAATGATTCCAACTGCTAATATTAGCGTGTTACGCAATTAGAGTGCCTTTATCGTCACACAAGAGGTTTCCTGAGCCAATAAAACCAATTCAATCACTACCGATTGGGTTACTTATTACATTGAGCATTTTGAACAATAATATTAAGCCAGAGATTTAATCATAACTGGTTATATGGCAATGTTCTAAAAATGTCAGATGAATAAAACTTTAAAATAAACACCTGTGTATTCGGGTGACTCGTGTCAGAAACTGAATTCCTTACGCGATACGCGCACAGAGAGATAATGTGAATTTAATACGGAAATATAGTTGCAGCCATCATTAATTTTCAATTTTATACCTCACTTTCGGCTTTAGCATCCTCGAAAACTATGAAAATTACCTCTGAGAGAGTATATTTTTCTTTTAAATGAATTGATTTATGCTAGCTTGTATCTTACCACAAACTGAGTTAACGACCATCGTTCCAAAAGTGACGCTCCCGACAAAAAGTTACTCAAAAAGGTCTAAAATGATCACAACACAGATTTTATTAAAAGTCTATAAGCGAAAACTTGTCCTGACTTTCTGTCGACTATTGCTTCATCTTTGTTTTTTTAGCTGCAGGTGTTTTATGCTACTCCATAGCAAAGGGAGGCTTCTCCGACCAAACTGGTATTGTTTTTTTTTTTATAAATTATAAACTAGTGCTTGACCGCGATCCCGCCTAATCGTTCTAATCCTGCGATCGTTGATGGTAAAGCGTGCTAGTTATTAAGAGCCTATTCACTCTAGCCTTGAAGACATTTAAATTGTAGTGTGACGGAAACACCGCCGCTGGCAAACTGTTCCAGTCCCTCGATGTACGCGGTATAAAAGAGGAAGCGAAACGCTTCGTCCGGATCGTAGTGGTGTTAACAACGTGAGGCATTTTGTGGGCATTTGCCCACCGGTTGATGTCGTGACGTTGTATACGTGCTAGTTGCACAGTAAACTCTGCTTGCAAGATGCAGGATTAGTGTGACGTCATAACGTGTTGCTCGCATGTCGCGTAGTAGGTACCGCCAACAAATAAACTGTAGCGGTACCTACATACGCTACAAAAATAAACAACGCGTCATACTGACGTCACACAAATTCTACACCTCGCAATCAGAGTTTACCGTGCAACTAGCATACATACAACTTCCCAATTTTCAAGCATTGGGCAAGTGCCCGCCAGACATAACACCCGTCTTGTTGGAGGATCCTCACTTTTCCATGGAGGATGAGTGAACTTTACTCTCTGTTCCTCATGCCTCCACAAAACAAATTATGGGCGGACTTGGATCTTTCTGTTTTGAAGCAGTAGCAGTGCTCTGTGTCGTTACTTATCGAGTTTAGTTGTTACCTTGTTAAGACAGAAGGCAGCGATAGAGTCTTGTTCCTTGTGAATAATTCGCACTGGGTTGTGCAGTTCCAGGTCGCGCTCGCGTTGGTTTTGTGGTATACACCCACCCCGCCCTTCGGCTGCCATCGTCTCGGCGGTTACTGATTGTGTTCGACGACGGGAGAACACGGCTCGGATAAAGAGATCCTATAAAGAACAAAGGCTTAAATTTGAAATATTTTAAAAGGCAATAAAGGTTAAAAAGGGATAGGGAGGAGATAGAGAGACGAACTGCATCCTAATCAAAAATTGTAAAATGATTGCTAGCCGCAGTGCAAACGATCCCAACTAGTCGCAATCATTTGATAAAATGTGTTCGCCGATTAGGCTGCTGGTCGTTGCGGTACAAACTGGAAGAAGGACATGGCGGAAGATAGACGGAGTGATGGGAGACATTTGCCAAGGAGTGGAAAAGAGGAGGCAAGAAAAAATTTAGAGCAAATAACTTACCTGGACTGGTTCTTGCCTTACAAGGAAACTCCATAGTCTACGTGCGGGCGCGGCACTGTATAATACCAAGCTGAACGGTGTATTATGTTTCTCTAATAAACATCTGAAACAAAATATGAGTATATAGATAAAAAGCCTTTCTAAACTTAGTAACAATAACTTTACGAAATTAAGCACTGTTGATCAAGAATATAAACTTTAACCAGCGCGCAAACCACACACACCAAAGCCGCAACCACATTACTGTATCGTCTTGTATCGTGACTTGGGACTAACCAATCAAAAGAATATGTTCAGGACTAAGTCTAAACACAATAGAGTTTTGATTGTTATGAATTGGACCTAGTATTGTAATTGACTGCCACGTTGGTTTTTTGGTCGCATGCGCTATTGCTGAGCATGAGATCTTGGGTTCGATTCCCAAGTTGGGCAGTTTTATTAAGGTTTTTCTGTCAAAAAATATAACCTTTTTGAATTTCATTTTACATTTATTGTAGCTAAGACGAGAGTTTTAATATGTTAACTGGAATTGACATAATGAACTATAATGTCGTCTATGTTTACTAGTTTCTAATTTTATCTCCAAATTTACATACCTGTATTTATTAATAGGTGGTCCAGTGGGAAGTTGTTCAGGGAAGCAGCCGGGGATATAGTCTGACGGAGGAGCGCGAGATTCCAGGGTTTCTGTCAACTGTTGCTGCCATTGATCTACGCGCCGAAGGGCGCCATGGACCATGGGACTCGTTGTCGCTAGTTCTGTTTGATGGTAATAATACTTGTTAAACAACTTAGAAAGTTGCATAATAAATAACATCTAGAACTTCTTTATTATTGAGACGGAAAAGCTTATAATTATTGATGAATCTTCTCGAAGGCAAAAAGTTTAAACAATTTTACCTACAGCCTAAAATCGAATGCCGGTCACTGACGCAGCCCTTAAATCATCTAGTGTGTGTCGGAAGGTGCTGCTTTTAAAGGCGAGGTGTGAGCCGTCCGAAAACCTTATCTTAGAGATGACAAAACACATGGTTTTCTCTAACATACCAGACATCTCAATTCCGCACAGCTGTAGGAAGTTCTGCAATTTCTGCTGCGCAAGCCGCAGTACCGCGATACGCATTACGAGCCACGAGTAAGAGTCTGGGTCCGAATGTTCAGTGTTTGCTAGTTTGCGATGCTTCTCTCTCCTGCTGAAAAATAATGTTTCTGTTAGTTTTATGTGGAATTAAAAATATTTACTTACATCAGATGGGCTGATAAAAGTATTTCAGTACAGCAAATGATGTAGGTGGCATTAAACCCATTAAAAAGTATAAAATGTTGTAAATGGCATAATAAAATTGACATGTAAATGGCATAATATATTAAATTGAATTACAGTTTTTCTTTATCTTTGTAAAAAGGTAAAAAAAAAAAAACATAGTTGCCGTGCGTCTGTGTCGCAAAAAAACGAAAATGGCTAGACTTAAAACAAATTATTTTCTAATAATTTCAATCTTACTTGGCATTGGCAGTGTCGAAAACATCGTCATCCTCGTTTTCGCTGTAATCATCTTCATCGACATCTTCACCGCCAGACTCCGCTGAATCGTAGTCGTAGTTCTCAGGGTCTTGCTCGGGAGTGGGCTAAAATAACATGTAAGTGTTAATTTAAACAAAATCACCAACGTGAATTAAATAAAGGGAGTAATGTATAGACGTCCTCAGATCAAGCTACTACAATCTGTTAGATTTTTTAATTACATTTTCAACTTTATCACTAAAGAATTAAAGCTCAAGGTTGATTGGAAATATTTGACAATACGGAGTTGCTTGAGCTGCTGTCGTGGGTATGTAACAGAAACAAGCAGGTAGCAGAAGTATATAAGGTTCGTTGCCAGTGACGTTCTCTAGTCTCTGCCTCAGTTTATGTATGTAATTCATAGAAGTTTTAGAGTATTTGACTAAAAACCACTAATTAGTCCGTCAGTCAGATTTCCAAAAAAATACTAGACACGTATTTTTCTTTTTTCATATAAACAAAAAACGAAGACGACACAGCGCGTTGAAAACTCGTGTGACGTCACTGCATGCTACACTTTTTAGCGGCCAGTGACGTCACCAGCCACCTCCTGATCTTTGATGCCTTTTATATTTGTCAATTTTTATTAATTTGATAAAACAAAATATACGTATCCAATATTTTCCTATAATCTGAATGACGGACTAAATAGATTCATTTTTTTTTACCCAGAAAACATCCCTATTAGAGAAGAAGAACTAGCCGTGACTGTATCATAATAAAATATGTTCTTCGTCATCTGCCTAGCTTTTTCTCAACTATGTTGGAGATGTCCTCCAGTCTACTCGGATGCAGCTGAATACGAATAATTTATATGGAGCTACTGTTTCACAATCTAGTTATTTGTAACCCGTAACGATTGTCAAAGAACGAATGACAGCCGGTGCCGGCTTAACATGCTTTCCGAGGCACGGAAGGCGCTTTGTAAGTAAAGTGGGTTACCTATATACTAATCGCGGCAAGCGCCTGATTATTAAACTAAAAGACAAGTACGACTGGTGGCGGTTATTACTCAGCTTGTTATATAAATTACAATATACAATATGTATAGAAAACCCTGTCCGATCCGTGAAGGTATTGTTAGGCAGCGATAACTGATTCTACTAATGCCTACAAAGCCGAGCTAAACTTTTACCAAATTTTGGGGAAGTTGGAATTAATTCGTGGGAAAAAGAGGTTATTTCAAAATTCACTAGTATTGTTACTATGATGATTATGTAAAATTTCATATTTTATTTGGTCAAGTGTTTACCTAACATTTACTATCCTTACGGGTCGGACAGGGTTTTCTTTACATATTGTATATGCGAAAGTATGTATAATGTTATTTTTTCTTTATACGAAATCTGAACATAATTTGTTCGGAATAATCAATAATTTTTTCCCAAATACATTTAGAAATTATTGCAGCGTGGTTACCGAGCGCACAACACAGTTGACGGTAGATCACAGTACTAGGCGCACAGTGGGACAGCATCCCTGCACCGCGCCTGCAAGCGCGAGCGGGCGAGCGGTGCATTAACCATATTTTAGTTGGGGCAACCACGCTTACCTGATTGCCTGGTTGTCCAAAGATATCATGATAAACCACAAAGTTGTAAGCTTACTCACAACTTTGTGGTTTTTTTTTATATCTTTTTGAAATTTTGTACATAGATTCTTTACTTAAAAATACTGGACACGTATTTCGGGTTTCGCATATAAAAAAAAAACTTTCATGTAAATCATAGTTACCTTGGTAAGCAGATAAGTAAGTATACTACAGTGTGGAGGCACGAACTGTTCCCTGTAGGTAGGACGTCCTTCTTGAATGTTCTTGTGCGGGGCGGACGGACCAAGTCCTAGGAGGCGCATGTTCAGTAATGCTCGTTTTTCTCGTAGTGATGACCATACGGAAGTACCTTCAGGACGCTCTACTAACTTTGGCTGAAAATACAGATTCTTTAATAGGTCGTGCAAGATAAAATTTGATTGGCAAGCTTGCTTGGCAGATGGTAGAGACATAGTAGAGATAATAGGTTGACTTTCTGTGCCTGTACTCTAAAAGAGAATAATGTCTAGGTTCGTTTCAGTCTTTTTTTAAAAGTTAGAAACACCACGTCCGTAGCTATTCAACTATTCGATACGCTTTCGTATCGTATTAAACGTCAATCAATGTAATTGTAGGAATCTTCTAAATCTAAACACTGTTCACAAATCTAACACTCGAAAATTTTTATTGATTAATAAAGGAGACGACTGCTATCCTCACACACCTGTTTGCTGTCCGGAGCAAAAAAAAAACAGTTTATCTAAATGTGTCGATTTCTATACAACAGCTTGTCGTATGGCTGTGAATAGCTATTCAGATCTAGTAAGAAAACCCAATTTATCAGCGTCAGTAAAATTTTTGAACAATTTCGTAATCCATCAATATCAGTAGCAATGGGTTTCATTTTGACAGTTCAACAATATTCATTGCCTTATTTACGTTTTTGAGTGCTTCGAAATGATTCCCACTAATAGTAATGGCGCTTGACTCTGCAGTTGCTGTTTCTACCAACCTGCAACGACGGAGCTGGAGCAGTAGTCAGCAGCCTCCTGACTCCTCCCCCGAAGAGCCTGGCGTGGTCCGGCGCGACCGGCGCGTGCGCACACAGTCGGTACAGCAGGTGTGCGTCCCGCGCCGCGGTGGCCCAGCCCAGCAGGGCGAGGTACACGGCGCAGAATGCTTCGGCGAGTAGTACGGCGAGCCGAGGTGAGTCTTCTTCTTCGGCGGCGCGGAGGGCGAGGCCGCGTAGGGCTGAAACGCCTGTGGAAACCAAAGGAATCTTATTATTAGGCAATGCTATGTAGTATGGTATCAAATAGGTATGTAAATCTAGAGATTCGAGAGATACCAACCAGTAATTAGATACAGGGTATATCTGACATCGTAATGCAAACTTCGCGATAAGGCTAGACCCCATGCCACTAATAAAATTATGATAGTCATTTATGTCGTGGACCCCAGACTCCAAAGCTGAAAAGGCTTCGGATGCGACTGGGATTAACGCTGGGATGATGATGATGGAGTCATTTATGTCGTTAATGAGCGGTTACAGAATTATCAGTGTTTAAAAAAAAGTGTCGGTTCGGTCTTTGACCGTTGAAAGCATGCCGTCGCGCTTGTTTGTAGGTATGACGTGGACCTCTGACGTGAACTCTATTAAATCAGCTGTTAGAATAGATTTTCAAGTTTTGTTTACATTGCTCTGTTTTGTTTAATTAGCGAATTAATATATAATTTTACTTTAAAATCTTATTGGGTTATAAAACGTATATACGGTATGAAGTGAAAAAAACTGCATATTTTTTTTTAAATTCATGAAAAAGCGGACGACGAATTCCACCACTGGGGGGTTCAGAATCATGTGCTGGATCCATGGTACTCGTTTGTGCGTCGATGTCAGATACACCCTTTATAAGAAAACGACCACGTCGATGTCAATTATAGCAGTCTTTTATTCTTCGAAATATTACGAAAATGTTCGTACCTGGCCATTTGTTCGGTGGAGTTGTGACTGTGAGCTCCTCAACGGAATGACGCCTGTGTCGTGTGAGGATATGACTAGTGCCAGGAGCATCAGCAATGATACTGTTAAACAAAATACACAATATTAATACATACTTGAAAAATTCATTCTAATTAGAGAGTCAGCGGTATCAATATACTATGCACCCTAAAACCGTTACAAAAACCTTTCGTCAAAATCAATGAAATGCATATTTGTTTCACTCACTTATATGTGCGACCACAAACAATATAGGGGTAATTGTCGTAATTTAAATAAAAACGTTCATATTCTAATTTGTGTCAATCTGTCGAAAATAACTTTTAATTTCCCAAAATGTTTACCTTTGCCCGAGATGAGACAACAACTAGATTTTGAAGATATTAAAGTACGAGGTTCAAAATTTCATTTATATTCAAATTACTCTAACAATGCTGGAGTTCAATTAAAACAGTATTCGTGGTAATTCTATCAATATACTAATAACTATTAAATAATAAAACGTAAAAATCTAGTCTGTCCTCAAAAGTAAACAAATCATGCTTTTGTATCAAACTTTTACCTGTTCCTCGGTCCTCTCCTTAACCTTCATACGTTCCTTAAAGTTACCGACGTAAACGGGCTTTGGGTCTTATTTGACCCAGTACTATGTTGCCTTAATTTACACTCAATAATTGCATAGTAAATATCATTGATGTTTATAATTTAATATGAATAACTTATTAATTAAAAAAATACTGTTAGTTTAAGTAAGTTTTTATTAATATCAAGTAATGAACATAGAACAAATTTTGTTAAGACACAATAAGAGTAGTGTCCTCACTAAAGGCAAAATTTAATGAAAAAACTGGCCTACTTTTTGTATTCAGAAAATCTTTTGGTAGTTCAGGCTTGTTTTTACGTATACATAGTTCCTACCAGTATTATTTGCTTCTCTAGTAATTTCTGTCCCAGTTGATATGACGTAAAAAAGTTTTCTGTGGTGAGATTATGACCCTTCAGACCCACAGTCAAATCAAGAACTACTCGCTGTCCCTGGTTTCTTTCAAGAACACTTTCGGGTTCTTTACCTGTGTAAAGCTGAATATTCCAAACATAACTTGTTGCAGAATCACATAGCACCCAAAACTTTATGCCATACTTTGCCGGTTTTGATGGCATGGAACTTACCCCTGAATGCGACTAATTGTTCGTCTACTGTCACATTTTCGGAAGGATTATAAAGCTTCGGTAATACCTCAATCCATTGATTCCACAGCCCACGAATGGGAGCAAATTTATCCGATAGTAGCCGTTCACTTCGAGTTAGTCTATTATCAAACTCTTGATATTTTTGTGATATAATTGCTCCTAATATAGGTCTACCTTTTTTATAATCCCATAAACTTTCAGTACTTTCGTTATTTGATTTGATCGAAAAACGCCAGCTAACAGGAGTAAACCTATGAGGCTATGAATGCAAATAAATCCGTATTATCAGTATCAGTTCATTCTTTATCAAATACACGTCTTCCCTCAATATTTGTGTAATACAAAATAGTGTGTTTCAATGGAAGCGGAAAAATAATTCAAAACTTGATCTTTCTTCTTCTGTGATTCATGAAGAAGAATATCTAGTCAATCCTGGCATCATGCTGATGATATTTTCTCTAGCGGCTCTTCCTTGACTGCTTCCAAGCGGTTTTATGGAATAAGTTATTTGGCCATTCTTTGATTTCATTCTTTCAGTAGGATCAAATGTACTTTCACTCTCACTAAAACTAGTGCTAGATGAAGCAGCATTCTCCACATGATCCTCAAACTCTGAACACGGTTCTTCTTCATTGGATACTTCGTTCAAAAAGCTCTCAATCTCACTGTCCCTCATTTTCAAATATAAAATAATACTCGACAACACTATGACCTTCTGTGTACTCAAAACTATGATACTGCTTTAGCAGTATAACTACAAAATGGCGGGTAATCCAATAACAAAAGTGACAGATAAGAGTTCTGTTCGTAAACACATAATTCAGAGGAACTACAATCTTTTAATACGTATGGTCAATTTTGACCCGAGGACCATAAGAGTATAAAAATTTGTAAATTAAATATTACAATGAAATTTTATAAAACAATTAAATATTTAAATTTACCTCAAAACTTCAGAAAAAGTCATTAAATATCAAGTGTCAAATAAATATATTAAAAGAGAGAACTTAGTTTCTTTCCTAAAATGGGTCTAAATTGACCCGAAGACCGTATAAAGGTTAATAATAGACTCAATGCAAACGCAAACTTCTACTCCTTAAATTAAACATACCGTCAAAAAAATCTGAAGTATACTCTTCAGAAAATGTCCTACGAAGATACAGAGAATTTACTAATAATTAGTAAATATTGTGTTTTTGTTAATATTGTTTATTCATTAATTACTGTGTTTGAAACACAGGGTTTCCTAGTTCAGGCACATAATACTTACATTTATGATTTAATTGTAAATCATAAATCTAAGTACTACAGGGTTAATGCTGTATTTTGTTTTTTTACGAATTTTAAATAATAATAATTATTATTATTATTAACTTACTGATCGTGGTGATGCGCATGTTTTAAACTGAACGTGTCAGAGTCGCACAGACTCTGGTAGATGCAGGCGGACAGGGCGACTGATAACTCTCTCAGTGTGTGTAGTATCCTGGTCGCAGACCCGCCAGGGATTCCCAGTTCACCGATAGTGCCTAACATGTCGTGAGCTACGGACTGGAAATAACAAATAAAATAAAATGAATATCCGAAAATGATTAAAATTCAGTAGTGACTGATTTACACGGTACAATTTAATTGCCTGTGGTTTTAATTAAGTTGAAGCAACTGTAAAAGTTGCATCGTTTAAACACCATTTAGACGATCTAAATGGTGTTTAAACAATGCAATGCAAGTCTTTTGTTGCATCAATTTTATTGTATACCATAGGTAATTAAATTGCACCATGTAAATCAGTCTTTACATGAACGAACTAATTGGTCAGCTTGTAATGTTTCAACTCTTGGAGTAGCAGGACCATATCCTAGCGTTGTGCGAGCAAGAGGATAGGTAATCCACTCAGTAAAAACTTTTTTACAAAAAAACAACCGACTTCCAAAAACCACTACAAAGTGAAAAATAATTAATTTCGGAAGTCGGTGTCTTTGTTTTTGTATATTTATTTTTGACACCGACTTCCGAAATTAGTTATTTTTACTTTGTAGTGGTTTTTGGAAGTCGGTTGTTTTTTTTGTAAAAAAGTTTTTATTTTACACTTTTTAGTTGTTAAATGTACTATGTATTCAGTTGCATCCGGTCAGACTGGAAGCTGACGCAAATATAGTTGGGAAACGACGTAATTTTGTTTACTTTAATTTTTTCCCGTAAGTATACCCTCAACTACCTTCAGGTCTTCATCATCAAATTTACTGCAGACCATTATTTTAACCCAATGGCTGCAAAGACCTCATCAATATAAATGAATTGAGTCCAAATACAAGGTAGCTACTGTAAATCGTTTAGGAGTTCCCTGAACTGACCTTTGTCATCATCATCAGCTCCCTAATGACAGTCACCACCCATCTAGGAGTAAGGTTCTTGTCAATACAAATTATTCAAGCACAAACACAAGGTAGCTGCTGTGAATTGTTGAGGAGTTCCTTCGACTGTCTCCCGGCCCCATCATCAGATCTACTCTAGACCTTTATTAAATTGTAGTGCTTTAAAATACTTAATGAAAATGCTAAGAAATGCACTAGTCGCCCCTGCAATTTTTGAAAGTTTCCCTTGTTTTCTCTGGTCTTCCACCATCAAACCCTGACATCCTTATCAAGGGACCACCTTGGGAACGTCTTCTTTCCAACAGAAAAAGAATTATGAAAATCGGTTCATACACAACGAAGTTGTGCGCGAACAAACATAAAAAAGCATATATACGGTCGAATTGAATAACCTCCTCCTTTTTGAAGTCGGTTAAAAATAATAATATTTGTAGGTTTTTACGGATCTACAAAAAAGCTATGAAAACTCACCTGTAAATGTCGAACAGGATCTGCCACAACGGTGTTATTAGTAGCGACGGCCGCTGCTAACAATGGTAGTGTGGTGGGGAATGGTAACGGTGACAGTAACTGCTGATGCTGTTTGTCTTGTCCCAACTCTTGGAGAAGTAGGACTAGTTCCATGCGCACTGAGGCGAGACCACCGCCGCCCGCGCCGTGCAGGGAACAATACGATAGTAACGTTCGGAGCAGAGTTTCATTTGCTGTAAGGGAGAGGGAATTATTTATTTTATGTATCTATGTTTCTGATGAGAATCATAATACATACACTAGATTTTTAATTTAACATGTATATGCATTGTTATTTATTAAATTAGTTATACCAATTCTTGGAGAACAAAGACCTTAACGTTCTTGGGATGAGGTTTTTTTTCTTTATTTTGTATTGAATGATAAAACGGGGGTAAAAACGGGAATCTATTACATAAACCAATGTATGTCTATCCGTCCGGCTGTATCTCATAAATGGTGATAGCTAGACACTGGAAATTTCACAGATGATGTATCATGCGAGTCCAACACCCTTGGGCGGTTTTTTTAAAACCCATGTATATAATTTTACAATAGGACTAAACAACTAATGCTAACTCACCCTTTAACCATTTTTTTCTATTAAGCGCTCTCTG